>SKCR01041027.1:0-350000 GCA_019454045.1 Zanthoxylum bungeanum
GAGATGAAGATTGTAGATCTATTTTTGGAAGTGAAGATTGAATTTTGTAACTTCCTTATAGATTTATTTATTTTCTTATGATAGATTGTATATGGGTTGTAAAAGTTTATGTTCTATATATTGTGTATTTTATGTAATTGTTTTTGGATTTCGTATTCACCAACAATAGCAAAGGTGAGACATTCAGGTCAGTCCGTAAAATCCTCCAGCTCTTTCAGTAGATTTATGTGTGAATATGACTTCCGATCTGAACTGTTTTTAGTAGAGCGCAATATATGGTTTTATGTCGTTAGGCTTTGTCTTAACTAGGTTCGAGTCTTAGATTATCCTAAGTTTGTAATCGAGCCGAAATGATCGCATATTTACATTTTTATGGTGTGTTATGAATGAAGTGTTTCATTATCTTTCACAAAAAAAGAAAAAATGACTAATGACACCTAATATGATAAATTTGTGAGGCAGCACTAATGTTGAACCAATCAACCAACCAAAATATAAAGGAAGTGCAAAAGGGCAGATTGGTTCTAATATCATCACAAATTAATGAGGCTGTAAAGACTGGTTTAAACTTTAAAACAGTGGAGTTGGTGAATTGCTTTATCTTCATCATATCTTTTCTTCTCACAACAAAAAAATATGAGTTTTTGCTAGAGAAGACAATCGTTTGGGTAAGGTTTTGATTTGTAAATCTCAATTTCAATTTTGATTATGTATTTATGATAAAAAAAAATCATCATGAATTTTGTATTAGTTTTTCAATGAAGGTGAAAAGTGTATTAAGTATAATGTCGATTTTTTAATAAAACTATTTATGATGTAGGTCGGTTCTGCCGATTTTTTTGAAATGATTGAACCGAACGAATCACTAACCAAGGACGAAGCCTTTTGTAAACCAGGGGTAAGCCGACCCCCTTTGATTTTTTTCCCAACTGTTAGTACCATGAATTTATAAATTAAACCCTTAAAAAAATGAAAAAGCATCACTCATATAACCTCCTTGTTTCGCCTTTATTACTGATAATTGAATTTTTTAAATCACCGATCTGATTCTTAAAATACTACTTGTGACGCCATTAATTTTTTTTTCTGTATACGCAATTTGAAAAGAGATTAACTGAGTTTTGTTATACATAGGTCAAGCAACGATAATAATTTGACCATGAAGGTCGATGCTCAATAAGAATAAGACAACGTATTATCTTTTATTCATCATCAAATTTATTAAACAATTGAGGTGGCTGAACTATTTTTGAATATCATTAAAAGCACTTATTTCAAATGCACTTCTACAATTTAAATGTACTCTACCTCTATTGGAAAATTCAAAACATACATTTTCAAGTTTAAATTGGAAATTTTTGTGGTTAAGTTTAGCCCCAGAAAAGGAGTCACATGAATGCTTATGCAAAAGTGCTTGTGCCCACAAAGCAAAATGAGATACGAAAATATTAAAAAGTCATGTTCTCACAATAATTTTTAAAATTTTAAATTAAAATTATAAAATCCATTAGACTCATATATGGCCCTCCGATGGCTAACACAGCCTACCAAATAATAAAATAAGATTAGATTGACACACCAACTCATAATTAGTGTATCAATCCCATGCAAAATTTTCTCCTCGTGAAGAGGAATCAAAGAAGTCATTATCTTTATACAAAATAAAATCATGAACATGCATAATTATGATGCGTAAAAAGTGAAAGTTCAGGAGGAATTAGGTTTTATTTATTTCCATTTCATAATTAATCATTGATTACTATTTGTTAGGATTGCCCATTTAAAGAATTTTTTTTAAAATAAATTATATTGGTTTTTTATTTTTGTTTGGACCCAATTGCCCCACATTGTATCCTTAGCTAAAACAGGGCAACATCTAAATCATAGATAAATATATAATATGATTGTAATTATAATATCTTCTCATGAGATTAATTATATATGTCATTGTTATGTGGATATCAACTAGTTCAGTTGGTAATTTTTCATTAATAAAATAAAAGATTTGGGATTCGAACTCCACTCACATAAGTATAAATGAAATTAAATTACTACTCGGCTAAACTATTTAAAAAATAATTATAATTAATTCTTGCTTTATTGTCCTTCCTTATACACTACATTTCATTTGATTACATAAATGACGTAAATTAGAGTTAATTTAAAAATGGCTCCCTTACTATAGATGTTTCTTGTTTTAATATCCAAAAGTGAGTATGTTCCTTTGTTTTTTAGTTTCATGCAATTTGTTAAAGTTGAAGTTGAATTATGTGTGTATATGTATGTATGTATTGAGTGAAAATTTAATCAGATTTGTAACCTAAATCACATATTTTATTATGTTTCTATGAACTAAGTTAAGGACCCCTCCTCTTTGATTATTGAGGATGTGAGTTCGAGCATCCACATGCTTAAGTTCCATTATTTATAAGAATATGGATATATAAACGGATATTATTCGAATATTAGAACGAGTAGATTTTTGATTTTATATCAGTAGATTTTCATGCATCATTATAAATATATTTATCTAAATTCTCAGAAGATTTCAGATTGTGTATATCTAGATGAATTATGACTCATTTACTGTGCAAGAAAAAAAAACTAAGGGTGCTTTGGTCATTTCATTCTATACTGGTTGTAATTACGTTGTAATCACAATTTTTTTTTAGAAAGTGACCTAACATGGGATGGGTTAAGTTTGACAGGAATGGATGGATTGATGTTAATTTGGGCACGGAAATCGTCACACAACCGACCAATGGAAGCACTTTTGTAGGGCTTGCTTGCTTGCTTCATGTTGTTTGTATGGAATTTGTTTGGGTGCATTCAACAAGCCAAAACCACTTCACATGCATTTTGTCCTTTCCTATTATTTATCATTATTATATTTTTTAACTGATATGATTCTTGGAATTTTTTTTTTTTTTTTTAATTTTACACGTGGAAGTGGTGTGTGCCATACAAAATTGATGATGTAGAAATCTTTTTTAGAGTTCATTTTATTTCCAGAATAAGCATATTTCAATAATTTTGAGAATCTCCCGAACATACTTTTTTTTTTATATAGGTAGCATCCATAAAGTTATTATGAAGGTTACAAACTTAGAAATGGAGAGTGATTTTTCATGATTTCTATTTTTGGGCTTAGGAATGAGAACACAAATGGTGAGATCCATATCATTTTCAAAATGTGGAATGCGAGTCTTATTAATAAATTAATAATTAATTATAATTTTATAAATTAATAATAAATTACTAACTAGTATACTAATAAATAATAAATTAATATATAATTTACTTTTTAACGATTCATTTTGATTATTAGACAAAATATCAACGAGAATACTACTTGATTTCGATTATAATTTCTACAACTTATTATTATTCCAATTTATCATTTCAATTCAAGCCCATTTCAATTACAAATATATAAACGCACCGTAAATGATTTGTCTAGACTAATTAATGTGTAGGCATGTTATGATCAAATTGAACTTTTGTGTTTTTCTTTTTAATTACCTATATGCTAAATGAAACATATAAATTTCATAACATGTGTTATTTAGTTCAGTTGACCTAAAACAATGTCTTTAACTATCGAATTTGTTCACTCTAATCACAAAAAAAATACCATAAGTCTTAAGTTAGCTTGCAGTTTGCTGTGAGGCTAAGAAACTTTAGAGAGCAGTCCAGTGAGAGTGAGCATTTGAGAAGATAACGAGACAATGCAAGATTGTAACTGATTCCAACATTATAAATTAGAGCATTGATTTAGTGGGGACAAAATTTGATATATATTATAATGGGGTAAATTTTGATTTTCACTAGTAAATATTAAAGGGACAAATCAAATTTATCTCATTAACAAACCGGATTTTTCATTAATTTATTTAAAATATTTAGCAAATTTTCGAATTGAGTAAAGTAATTTAAGCTATTTTTTGACATCAACGGTTCAACTTAGGTTGCGTACTTTGAAATCGGTCCGATATAAACAAATCTATACTGAAAATTAGATTGGGTTTGAATTTATTTTAATTTGATTTCAATTTGGATTGTGTTCACGATCAAAAATTGTAACGAATCGGCCTAACGGACTGACAACCAAATCATTATATCAACCCAATGACCAGGTCACCCAAAACGGCCCAAAAGTCGAACTTCCAATCGGACTGGCAGCCGAACCACCCAATCGGCCTAGCATGTCCATCAGATAAAGATCGAGATAGACAAGAACAAAACCATGGTCATTCTAGAGACCAAACCTCCAAGTAACAAAAAAGAGGTACAATTTTTTTTGAGGCAAGTCAATTTTATAAGAAGGTTTTGTTGGGGTTCTGGGCAGTATGTTCGGATTACGCAACGGAATGCGGGAAAATCATATTTTTCGATTTCTTTAATTATTCCTGGGTCAATGCTCAAAAAAAGAATTTTAACCCAAAAAAAATCAGAATTTCAGTAAATTACCGTGCAACCCTAAAACTTTCCATTTTAATCATTTTAGTCTTAAGTTGTCAAATACAAGCCTAGGTGATTTCCAATCACAACCAAAATGATTTGTATATCACATATACGTAAAAACAGAATTCTGAAAATTTTTCCAGATTTTTCTTAATTATCGGAAAGCCCAAAATATTTTGTATTTTGATCATTTTGGTCATAAATTGTCAAATACAAGTTTAGGTGATTTCCAATCACTACCAAAATGATTTGTATATCTTATATACATCAAAATACAACATATATATGAAAAGCCCTAATTTTGGTTTAGGTTAGAAACCCTAATTTCTCAATTAATCAAATTAACCAAAATTAACACAATCCAACACTTTAATCAAATCTCTACAACACCAAACAAATCTCACCACTTTGAAACAACTCAAGAACAATTCTAGGTCATCATTAAGTGGCCTAACAACTCTAGAATGACAACCAAGTCATCTAATGACCAAAAGTGTGCTTATTAACCATTAATAAGCAAACTTTGTTCAACATACATGCTTATATCTTTCATTCAAGCTTCCAAACATCTTATTACAAAACAAGAGAGTAGAGAAACATGTACACATCATATGTTATAGCTAAGAACCATAGAAATATTTTTCTATACAAAGAAAGTTAGAAATTACCTATTAATCTCCAAGTTTTCTTTGATTTCTTCTTAACTCTTCTATTTTTCTCACAACTCTCTCTCTTTGTAAACTTTGGAGGCTTGAACTTATCAAAGGAAAAATGAAATAAAACTTTATATAACTCCCTCACCTTGGCCGAACCCTAGGGGTTATATTTGTCATTTTGCTTCAAATTTTATATTAATAAAAATGTTAAAGTTACTTATCCAATTTGAACACTTCAATATTAAATAAATTTTCTAACAAGTGAACCAATCATATTAATCCACATCCAAACTTAATCATGACTTTAGATATTTATATTTAATAATTTTAATTATTTAACAATTAAATAATTAAACAATTACTAAATCTAAATATCTAGATATATGTATTATATTTACACTAAATATTCAAAATACATATATTTATGATATATGTCAAATACTTTATTTGACAATTAATTAATGTGCATTTAATAAAATCATAAATTAAATCCAAATACACATTAATTTGGAAATTATCAGAAAACCCTTAAGCATGTATCTTTTCATTTAACCGTTAAACAATTTATAAATAATCAATATTATTTGTAAATGTTGCACTAGTGCTCTACGGGTATATTTCATTAGTGAGACTATCTAAATTTAGGCATATCCGTCACGAAATCTAATTTCATGTCCATAATCTATCCACCCGTAAATTATGACGACCATGAATAAACTCGCTGAACCATACAGGTCAAGGTCATCGCATACATATAATCCATCAGTCATAGGTATCCGGATTATCCCAAAGATATAGATAAAAATGTCAAATCTCTATAGGTATAATCCCGTCGACGTATCTATTAGTAATCTCTTAAATAACACTTAGAACTTACTTCTACAGTGTACCACGGGCCTATGGATTTAACAGATTGCTAATCTCGTAATGAATACCTATGCTCTGTACACAGAACTGAGGGATCTTATATTGATACGCACAGGATATCATGAGAATCAGTCCACACCCAACGAACATGTGGAGGTCTGATCTAAAAAGATCGGTGACGTGGAGGATATCTCATATATCCACAATGATATCTCAAGTCGAATGACCATTATGCTACTAGATCCAAGAAGATTCTTATTTACGTTGGTGTACCATCTATTAAGAATCTTTGGTGAGTCATTAAGTGTTTATCCAATAAACACTTACATGTCTATACGAGTCTCCCAAGACTCATGGTTCATTGGGATAAATCATCGGACCAAGTGTCGATATACGACATGTACTGGTCTCAGCGGATTTATCTAACCGACCCGTGTTAGTAAATCTTGACCATAAACTTTATTTTAGAATAAACAACTTATAGTGGCGCTTCCCAATGTCTATTACAAACTACTTTGTAACTGCGCACTACGTTGTAAATTATGGGGGTCTTTGTCTAATATATACATATCACTAAATCATATTTAGTTTCAATCTAATCATAACTAGATCGAATATGTATATAAAAATAAGAGGTGCAACCATTAAGTAAGTAATATTATGGAAAATGAATTGTTCGTATTCATGAATCAGATATAAATACGATCCAGATTGGCACTCCGAGCACCAACCCTAACGGGTTTATCTCTAACTGTGCAGAGAGAACTAAAGTCTTCTCGTCACTATTAAGACTTAAAGATCTGGAGGACTTCGGCTGGAATAGAGAGCATCAATAGGCTTTTGATAGCCTGAAGGCTTATCTGGCAAGACCATAGGTCCTCGTGCCACCAATATCAGGAAAACCGATAAAGCTTTACATTGCGGCCGAAGAACAATCAATAATAGGAATGATTGTACAAGATGAAAATATAGGCAAAGAAATATTCATTTATTACCTCAACAGACAATTGTTAAAGTATGAATATAATTACTCTCCAATTGAGAAATTGTGTTTGGCCTTGTATTTTGTTTGTACTAAGTTAATGGCCTACTTACGGCCCGTCACTGTATATCTGATTTCAAAAATTAATGTAATAAAATACATATTTTCTCATCCCATTTGCATCAGAGAGTTGGTTTTTAGCCATTAACGTTGTCTGAATTTGATATTTAACACGTACCACCAAAGGTTATAAAGAACCAAACTTTAAATGATTTCCTGGACGATCACTCGTATATGAGCATAGCTAAAGAAATCGAATTAGAAATATACGACTGTAATTTGAAGCCTTAGTCCTTGTATTTTGATGAGTCCAAAGCGGACAGCGGGGCACAAATATGAGTCCACTTAGTCAACCCCATCAAACGAGAATACCAGTTTTCCTTCACATTAAGTGCATATTGTAACAATAATCAGGCCGAATACGAGGTATTGATTATATGATTGGAATTTTTGCTTGATATGGAGGTGAAAAATGTGTCTATAAAGGGCATTCATAATTAGTGGTCCATCAAGTTATATGTTATTTCAAATGCCAAAGCCAGTCGATCGCAACCTTGTTTAGAAGTTGCACAAGAGTTGTTAAATAAATTCGATCAGATGAAAATTTAACATGTTCTCAAGCCCAATAATGCAACAACAAATTCTTTAGCTCAAATAGCTTCAGGATACAAAGAGTTTCTAGATATCACACAAGACATAGTGCGTAAAAATAAAGTCATTATGCCCATATTTCAAAGACAGAAAGAAGCATTGAGCGTCTCGGGTATAGGAGGCGAGGACGTAATCAATTGGAGGAAAAAGATCAAAGAACTCTTGAAAATTCCCATTAGCCAAACAGATCAAACGCTAAAGATACTCTTATTAAATTTCATTTTGTTAGACGATGTCTTATACAAAAAGTACAAAGATGGTGTATTGTTAAAATATGTTGGGACAACAGAAGCCAAGATGATCATGAATGAGGTCCATGAATGAGTTTATAGGGCCCACCAAGCGAGAGTCAAAATGAGACTGTTAATTATCATGACTGGTTATTATTGGCAGAAAATTGGTAAAACATATGTCGCTTATGCAAATGGATGTCTGGCGTGCCAGAGACATGGGTCGATCCAACAAGCCCCAGCAAGTGAGATGTCTCATATTATAAAACCATGGCCATTCAGGAGGATGAACGATTGATCTAATTGAAAAAAATTATCATTCATCGGTCAAAAGATATACGTTTATCATTGTGACCACTGATTTCTTCACCAAATGAGTGGAAGTCATCCCATTGATGGAGCATATTATTTATAGGTTTGGGATCCCTAAGCTATAATGGTCGACTAAGGAACTTCATTGAATGAGGATATAGTTAAATGCTTCTTGAGCGAATTTGGGATTCAATTGGTAAATTCTACGTCTTACTACGCTCAGTCAAATGGTCAAGCTGAATCGTCTAATAAAACATTGAAGGATATAAGCAGAAAAGTGGTTGCGGATAATGCAAGACAATCGAACAAGTGTTTAAATCAAGCTTTGTGGGCTTACATGACATTTTCGTGGTCAAACACCAAAGTTACCCCGTTTTAGATGGTTTATGGACAAAAGACATATTGCCAATGAAAATTATCATCCATTCAATTAGAGTGGCTTTGTAAAATGAGCTAAGTCAAGAAAATTATGATGAAGCCCTAATACAGAATCTACTGGAACTGGATGAGCTTAAGCTGGACATCCTTAACCAACTAGAGGCACATACTCCAGAATGGCCAAATATTACAATAAGAAAGTTGTGGCTAAGTCATTTGTGAATGGCGATTTTGTTTGGAAAACAATATTACCACTAGACGTGAATAATCCAAAATATGACAAATGGTCACTCAATTAGGAAGGGCTATATAAAGTAGAAGCTATATTACTCAATGAAGCGTATCATTTGAAATATTTAGATGGGAACGTACATGTTAGCGATTAATGGAAAGTATATCAAGAAATATATACCATCGCTATATGAGCATGAAAAACCCATTTTTTTAATTAATGGGACGACCACATGTCTTAATTGTATATTTAAAAAAAAAGGTGTGCTAAGACACGTCTCCATTTTCCTCAGTCAGGGGTAGGTCCTTTATAGCGTTCAATGATTCTTGCATCTGAAACCACTCTTTTTGTACTTCTCTGGAAATGATAGTGACGTCGGCCAGAACCTTCTCCAGATCAACCTTGGCCAGACCTTGGTATTCAAATATAGAAGTCTTCAACTCGTCCAACCCTTTAACCATGGACATGCACTTCGCTTCCTTGTGCATACGGTGCTTGTTCAACTACCGTTGAAGTTCCCTTATTTACTATTTAAGCCCAATAATAATGGAGTCCTCATTCACAATCTCATTTGTGAGCTCCCTAAAAAAGACCTGTTTCTTTTCAATAGATTAACCAAATCATCTCTATTTATGAATGAATACCAAATATTCATCTTCTGGCTTTGAAGACGTTGATAACGATTAAAGAGAGATTGGACTTCACCTTGAATTTCCTAAATGAATACTCGGTTGAACATAGGGATCGATAGGGAGAGTGAAGACAGAAGCCGGGTAAACTCTACCGGCACAGGTTCCAGTCGCGCTAGATTGGATGGCAAAGCGACATGATTGATGTCCAAACTATTAGGTTGGTGCTCAGAGCGCCAATTTTCTTATTATTTCCTTGTAAATACTTATGTAATATTTTATTATAAATAAAATAAACAGTTTATATTATATAACATCTCTTTTATATATGGTAAAGACGTAACAGACCTTAGAATGATTAGTTATGATACTGTTGCAAAAATATCACAACTGAAATTGAGTTGTATCATGACGTTATCATTCTTAGACAGTTTTTGGTCAAGGTTTATACTATTTGGTCAGTAAAGTAAACCCGTTGAGACTGGTACATGTCGTATATTGGAATCTTGGATTCTAATGGTTTCTCAATAAACCATGAGTCTTGGAGACTCGTATAGACGTGTAGGTGTTTATAGTGAATAAACACTGAACAACTCACCGAAGATTCTTAATGGATGGTACACCAACGTCAATAAGAATCTTCTCAGGTTGAGTGAGCATAGTGATTCTTTGACTTGAGATACCACTGTGGATATATAAGTTATCTTCCACACTTAGATGGCAGTCACGTCACCGATCTATTTAGATCAGACCTCCGCCTGTTTGTTGGGTGTGGACTGATGCTCGGGATATCCTATGTGTGTCAAGAAAGGATCCATCAGTTCTGTGTACAGAGCTTAGGTATTCAATATGGAATTGGCAATCTGTTAAATCCATGGGCCCGTGGTACACTGTAGAAATTAGTTCTAAGTATTATTAAGAGATTGCTAATAGAAAAGTCGACGTGATTATATCTATAGAGGTTTGATGTTTATATTTATATCTCTGGAATAATCTGGATACCTGTGACAGATGGATTATACGTATGTAATGACCTCGACTTATATGGTTCAGAGAGTTTATCCGCATTAGTCATAATTTACGGGTGGGTAGATTATGGACACGAAATTAGATTTCGTGACGGATATGCCTGAACCTAGAGAGTCTCACTAATGAAATATACTCGTAGAGCATTATGACAACTTTTATGAATAATACTGATTATTTATAAATTGTTTAACGGTTAAACGAAAAATACATGCAAATGGACCTAATGGTCATGTCTTAATTAATGTGTATTTGTATTTAATGAATGATTTTATTAAATACGTATTAATTAAATATCAAATTATGATATTTGACATATATCATTAATATATATGTATTTGAATATTTAAAGTAAATATAATACATATATTTAAAATATTTATATTTAAATAATTATTTAATTATTAAATAATTAAAGTAATTAAAAATATAAATATATTAAGTCATGATTAAAGTTAGCAATGGCCTATTATGATTTGTAACACTTGTTGGTTTTCATTAAATGTTTTAATGATCAAATACCAAAAGTTTAGTAAATCATTTTCCTTTTAATTAAATTGAAACAAAAAGCAAAATATCTAGATATTATTATTCCCAAAATTTGGCCAAGTGTTGGTGGGAGTATAAATTATTTTGTTTCATTTTCATTCATTAGGTTAAGCCACCAAATATTACAAAGGAAAAAGGTTTGAGAGAAAAGTTGAAGAATAAAGAAAACATTAAGCAAAAGTTTGATTTTTGTAAGTATTTTCCAACTTTCTTCAACTAGAAATTTATTTCTATGTTTCTAGGATTCAACATGTGTTTCTTAGAATTTTCTATACTCTTTAAGCATGTAATAAAATGGTTGGAAACTTGTATAAAGGATGTTTGCATGTATATGAATTAAAGTGAGCTTATAATTGGTTATTAAGCTTTCTTTTGATTATTTGATAATGAAGTTGTCATTCTAGAGTTGTTAACCACTCATTGATGACCTATAATTATTCTTGTGTTATTTCAAAGTGGTGAGACTTGTTTGGTGTTGTGAAGATTGAACTAAAATATTAAATTTGATTAATTTGGTGTAATTTATCAATTTGACGAAATTATAAAATTATGGTTCTTAACCCTTTCCAAATTTGAGACTTTTCATATATGTGTTGTGTATTGATGTATATATGATGTATATTAAATTTGGGATTGATTAGATTTGATCTTGACTTGTTTTGAACAAGATTGGTCTAAATTGTAAAAGTTGAAAAATTCATGGCCTTCTCCGCAATTTTATCTTTTAGTGGGGTTTTGGTTGTAATTTGTGTTTTCGTGTATTGGACATGTTAAATACATCTTGATAATGATTTTGAATCACTTAAAATTATATTTGACAATTTTAGGACCAAAATGAACAAAATGCAAAGTATTGGGGCAATTCGGTAATTAAGAAGAAATTTGATTTCTTGGGTAAAAAATTTCAGATCTTAAGTATTAAGTAATTAAAATAAATAAGTTTATTTTAATTGCCCGATAAAAATTTTTGAAATCGAAAAATTTTGATTTTCCGCGTTCCGCTGCGTTACCCCGTTATACCCCTATAAAACCCCAACAAAATGGTATTAGAGTGAGTCTGATTCTGAACACTCGATATGATTATGCCTTTAAATTCAATGTTTAATTTAATCTTTACTTTATGCATGCATGTGTTTATTTAATTTGATTAAATAAAGTAAAAGCATCTTTTACGGAAAATCCCTATTTGAAAATAAGGTTTTTTTTTATTTAATATGTATTTGATGTATGTTAATTAGTTCGTCTTATCAATACCGCTTATGGATAAATAATCTACGACTATATCCGAGAATGTGCCAAAGCTGTGAGGATATGGCCGGTAGAAATTATCTGTACCGGATATATTTTGATATTAGGTGAATTCAAGCGAAAGCGGGAATCCTGAACGTGCCGAATCTATCAGGTTACGTAAGTATCTTGAATTTATCATTGACAAGTTTAACCTTGGTACGCCTCATTGTGAACGTTCCAAAGCTGTCACAATGAGAAACGACCAGGAACAAAAACCCATGAGTCACTGATGAGTGATCGATAATGAGTTGTCTACCTAATGAATATATGTAGGCGAGAACGTGCCAAAGCTGTGAGCTGAAATATATTCATGGAGTCTACCTTTCACTGTTATGGTATGATTTGATTATCACATGTTTTGTATTCTGTCTGTAGATTATAGTTTTGCATGAAATAGTTGGATGAATATTTTTAGATTAAAAATCCATGATCTATTTAATGTTTTTGATATAATATGAAACTATTTATCTGCTAACCGTGATTCGCTGTCTATTTGATAGATTTGCTATGGCGGCATCTTTAACCAATCCTTTTGCTCGTATGCTTGATACGAATAAGCTTAAGGGCGCTGAGAACTTTGCAGACTGAGATATGGATTTGAGGATTGTCTTCGGATCCGAAAAGCTGGGATATATTTTGGAAGGTCCATTACCACTTACTATATCAGAAGATGCATCACCTAAAGAGATTGAGACTTTCCGTAAATGAAAAGATGATGATTTAAGGGTTAAATCATTCATTCTCAGTTCTCTTTCTTCTGAACTGAAGAGGCAATACTTTGAGATGCACGATGCATATAGCATGATGACACAACTTCGTGAATCGTTCATAAACCAGGAACAGATTATGGTTCATAGAGTTGCAATGGAACTGTTCCATTCTAAACTTGATGAGGGGCAGGCTGTGAGCACACATGTGCTTCATTTGATCGAGAAATTGAGGCGCATTGATTTCCTTCTAAATGATACTATAGGACGGAGTTTCATACTTGGTTCGCTCGCGGCGTCATATCACTAGTTTGTCATGTACTTCAACATGAATGGGATTCACTACTCTTACCGTGAGTTGCATAGGATGCTTCTCACAACGGAGGAAAAATTAAGGAATGGAGTTCCGACTCGCCTTTCGAAACCCACTTCACTTTCCGCTTCTTCCCAATCTAAGTCGAAGGGGAAGAATATAAATGGAAAAAAGAAGAAAGGTTTCAATATTCCTCCGCAGGCTAAGGTAGCGAAGCCCAAGAGAGGTTCTGAAGATAAGTGCCACCACTGCCAGAAAGTCAGGTACTGGAAAAGAAACTATCCAAACTACCTCGCACAGATAAGGAGGGAAATATCATTGATATCATGTACTTTTATTTTTCCTATTATTGATATCTCATTGGCTTGTGAAGCTATGACATATAATTATATTTTAGATTCTGCTTATCCTATTCACATTTGCAATTCGATGCAGGTGCTGACGGAAAGTAGACGGCTGAAATCTGGGGAGATGCAGTTGCGATTCGGGAGTGGCGACTCTCTAGATGCGGTTGCAGTGGGCATATGCGAGATTCCCTTACCCAGTGGGAGACTTTTGTTGAATGACTGCTATTTTGTGCCAGAATGTGTGGCGAATATTATGTCACTTTGTGTATTAGATACCGAAGGATATAATGTAAATATTAAGAATCGTTCTTTGTATTTATATGATAGAAATAATATTCAAATTATTTATAGTTAAAATGAGCATGATCATTACATATTGCGTACCTCACAAGATACAATTAATACTGAAATTAATAAACGTAAACAATCTGATATAAATAATACTGAACTGTGGCACATGAGGTTGGGTCATATAGGCTTGAAACTCCTAACGCAGTTGGTTAGGAATGGTTTGATACATTATCTCAACATTGAACCTTATCCAACTTGTGAATCTTACATTCGGGGTAAAATGACCAAAGCCTCGTTTTCAGGTGTTAGACACCGAGTCACTGACTTATTAGAACTCGTACATTCTGATGTATGTGGTCATATGAGTCAGACTGAACACAGTGGTTTTTCATACTTCATCACCTTTACCGATGATCTTTCACGGTTATGTTTATCTGATGAAACATAAATCGGAAACCTTTGAAAAGTTCAAAGAATTTCGAAATGAAGTAGAAAAACAGACTGGTCAATATATTAAATGCCTTCGATCTGATCGAGGCGGTGAATATATGAGTGGAAAGTTCACTGATTATTTAAAGGAGAATGAGATTCTCGCTCAATATACTCCTCCGGGTACTCCACAACACAATGGAGTGTCAGATAAGATAAATCAGACATTATTGGATGCAGTCCGATCGATGTTGAGTTATACACAGATTTGCTCTATTACTTATGAGGTTATGCTCTTTTAACTGCCACTCATCTACTGAATAAGATTCATTCTAAAGCTGTTCCTACGACTCCGTATGAGATATGAACCGGTAGGAAACCGAATCTTAGTTATGTTAAGATTTGGGGATGTCCTGCATACGTCAAGATGGCTCAGTAGAATAAGCTTTTTCCTCGAGGGCAAAAGTTTAAGTTTATTGGATATCCTTCAAATATGAAATGATATTTATTCTATGATATCGAGCATCAAAATGTGTTCGTAGCTCGCTTCACAAAATTTCTAGAGATAGAATTTTTTGTCTGAAGGTGGTGATCATAGACATGTTGAACTTGATGAAGTACAACCTGATACCAATGAACCAACGGAGGAACCTGAAGTTCAAGAAGATGAAGAACCTTCAACACATACACTCGGTAGGTCACAAAGTGTATCTAGACCTCCTGAACGCTTGTATTTGATACAAGAAAAGAGTCTCGATGTTCTCTTAGTTGAAGAGACTAACATTTTTACCATGAAATCCGAGTTAGACTCAATGCATGAGAATCAAGTTTGGAACTTGGTTCCGCTTCCTGAATGAATTGTTCTTATCGGTTGTAAATGGATTTATAAAAGGAAGCGCGAGCCTAACGAAAAGGTTGAAACCTTTAAGGCCCGACTGGTAGCTAAAGGTTACTCGCAGCAACCTGATTACTCGCAGCAACCTAGTGTCGACTACGATGAAACTTTTTCGCCAGTTGCGATGCTAAAGTCTATAAGGATTTTGTTGTCTATTATCGCATACCATGATAACGAGATTTGGCAAATGGATGTCAAAACAGCTTTTCTAAATGGATTTCTTGATGAATAAATCTATATGGAACATCCAGAGGATTTTGCATCCAGCGAGAACTCGGGCATGGTATGCAAGCTTAAGAAGTCAATTTATGGACTTAAACAGGCTTCACAAAGTTGGAACATTCGATTCGATGAGATAATCAAATTGTCTGGTTTTCTCAAGAATTCTGAAGAATCCTACGTGTATAAAAAGGCTAGTGGGAGTATGGTGGTATTTTTAATTCTCTTTGTTGACGACATCCTAATTATTGGGAATGATATCGGGATGATGCAAGGCGTCAAAGCTTATCTCTGTAAGAATTTCTCCATGAAGGATTTGGGTGAAACTTCTAATGTCTTAGGCATAAAACTCTATAGAGATATAGAAAAGAGGTTTATTGGGTTATCTCAATCAACGTACATAGATAAGATCTTAGAACGATATAATTCTGGTAACTGTAAGACAACAAACACACCATTCAGACATGGCTTATATCTTTCAAAGAATATGTGTCCACAAACAGAAGATGAGAAGATTAGAATTTCTAATCGACCTTATGCTTCGTGTTTGGGCAGCATCATGTATGTCATGTTATGTACTAGACTTGATATCAGCTTCACATTTAGTGTGACCAGCAGGTATCAGTCCAATCCAGGAAATGACCATTGGATGGCCATTAAACATATCATCAAGTATCTTAAAGGTGCTAAGGATAAGTTGATTATATATGGAGGAAATGAACTGCAAGTTAATGGGTATATGGATTTTGATTTCCAATCGGATCCTGATGATAGGATTCGTGTTTACCCTTAACAGAGGTGCAGTTTGTTAGAAGAGTTCCAAATAGGGGTCAACAGTTGATTCCACCACAGAGGCAAAATACATTACAGCTTCTGAAGCTGCAAAGGAAGTTGTATGGGTTAGAAACTTTATCACAGAATTGGGAGTAGTTTCAAGTATCGAGAATCTGATTTTGTTATACTGTGATAATATTGGAGCCATTGCGCAAGCAAAGGAACCAAAGGCGCATCAGAAGTCGAAACATGTAGAATAAAAGTACCACATCATTCGAGAGAATGTGTCGCGAGGGGACATTGTTGTGTGCAAGATACCAAGTGAAGATAATGTAGCAGAACCGCTTACTAAGACCATTTCTCCAAATTTATTTGATAAATATATGGAGTCGATGTGTATTAGATACAATCGTTATTGGCATTAGAGCAAGTGGGAGAAGTTTTTAGGGTTGGTGGTCAGAGCGCCAATTTTCTTATGTATTTCCCTGTAAATACTTATGTAATATTTTATTATGAATAAAATAAACAATTTTTATTATATAACATCTTTTTATATATGGTAATGACGTAACAGACCTTAGAATAACTAGTTATGATACTGTTGTAAAAACGTCGCAACTGACATTAAGTTGTATCATGACGTTGTCATTCTTAGACAGTTCCTGGACAAGATTTACACTACTTGGTCAGTAAAGTAAACCTGTTGAGACTGGTACACGTCGTATATTGGAATCTTGGATTCCAATGGTTTCTCAATGAACAATGAGTCTTGGAGACTCATATAGACGTGTAGGTGTTTATAGCGGATAAACACTGAACTACTCACCGAAGATTCTTAGTGGATGGTACACCAATGTCAATAAGAATCTTCTCGGGTTGAGTGAACATGGTGATTCTTTGACTTGAGATACCACTGTGGATATATGAGTTATCTTCCACACTTAGATGACAGTCACGTCACTGATCTATTTGACATATATCATTAATATATATGTATTTGAATATTTAAAGTAAATATAATACATATATTTAAAAAATTTATATTTAAATAATTATTTAATTGTTAAATAATTAAAGTAATTAAAAATATAAATATATTAATTCATGATTAAAGTTAGCAAATGGCCTATTATGATTTGTAACACTTATTGGTTTTCATTAAATGCTTTAATGATCAAATACCAAAAGTTTAGTAAATCATTTTCCTTTTAATTAAATTGAAATAAAAAGCAAAATATCTAGATATTATTATTCCCAAAATTCGGCCAAGTGTTGGTGGGAGTATAAATTATTTTGTTTCATTTTCTTTCATTAGGTTAAGCCACTAAATATTACAAAAGAAAAAGGTTTGAGAGAAAAGTTGAAAAACAAAGAAAACATTAAGCACAAGTTTAATTTTTGTAAGTATTTTCCAACTTTCTTCAACTAGAAATTTGTTTCTATGTTTCTAGGCTTCAACATGTATTGCTTAGAATTTTCTATACTCTTTAAGTATGTAATAAAATGGTTGGAAACTTGTATGAAGGATGTTTGCATGTATATGAATTAAAGTGAGCTTATAATTGGTTATTAAGCTCTCTTTTGATTATTTGATAATCAAGTTACCATTCTAGAGTTGTTAGCCACTCACTGATGACCTAGAATTGTTCTTGTGTTATTTCAAAGTGGTGAGACTTGTTTGGTGTTGTCAAGATTGAATTAAAATATTAAATTTGATTAATTTGGTGTAATTTGTCAATTTGAAGAAATTATGGTTCTTAACCCTTTCCAAATTTGGGGCTTTTTTATATGTGTTGTGTATTGATGTATATATGATGTATATTAAATTTGGGATTGATTGGATTTGATCTTGACTTGCTTTGAACAAGATTTGACTAAATTGCAAAAGTTGAAAATTCCATGGCCTTCTCGACAATTTTGTCTTTTAGTGCAATTTGTGTTTTCATGTATTGGACATGTTAAATACATTTGGGTAATGATTTGGAATCACTTAAAATTATATTTGACAATTTGATGACCAAAATGAAAAAAATTCAAATAATTGGGGCAATTCGGTAATTAAGAAGAAATTTGATTTCTTGGGTAAAAAAATTTCAGATCTTAAGTATTGAGTAATTAAAATAAATAAGTTTATTTTAATTGCCCGAGAAAAATTTTTGAAATCGGAAAATTTTGATTTTCCTCGTTCCTCTGCGTTACCCGGTAATACCCTTATAAAACCCCAACACAAACTAGTAAAGATTGTATACTACTGAATGATTTCCTTTAAAGCCTCCATGTCTGAGCTGGAACTTGTTAAAGCTCTAGGCCGAGAAGGAGGTGTAGACGTGAGGTGGTCCCAAGCAGCGAAATCATCCTGGTTAGATTGTAGAATGACGTCGAGACCCTGCGATAGAAATAAAGCATAAATTAAACACACAAAAAAAAATTGTTGCAATAATACTTACAGCCTCAAAATTCAAAACAGACGACGATGGAATGTCAATCAAATGAGTCACCTGAGGCAGAGCATGAGTGGACGATGACGGCTCACAAGTAGAGGAAGTTGTTGGAATAGTAGCTACGGTCGGATTTGTTAGAGTTGGTGCTTAGAGCGCCAATCAGAAAAATATATTATACATTTTATTATTTATTAATAAAATAACTACATTTTCATTTCAAACCTTATTAATGGTAATGTCATTATATATTTTAGATTAATGTATAAATATTCTAAGAATGATATCGACATTAGAATAGTCTTGTAGTAATGTTGGACACTAGGTGGTCCGACATTGGAACAATATTACTATTATAAACTATTTTTAAAGTAAATATTCATAATCGTTGATTTTGGAATGCATTCGAATTCCTATAACCTAGAAGACTAACACATGTCGTATATTGGAATTGAAGTTCCAATGATTTAACCCGATGTACCATGAGTTTTGGAAACTGGTATAGACATGTGGGTATTGGTTGGACCGAATACTGAATGATATACAAGTGATTCCTAATAGTTGGAAGTACACACCACTGTCAATAGGAATTTCCTCGAGTCGAGTAGCATATGAAATCCTTTGATTATAGGATAACATTGATTTTGTGTGAGATCCTCCAAACTTTGATACCATGTATGTCAGAAACCTTTCATGGTCTGGCCTCTAGATGTTTGTTGGGTGTGGACAAATGCACTCAGTAATCAAGTACGGAGCAAGATAAGATCTGTCGACCCGTATGTGTACCATAAGGGGTTTAGGTATCTATGTGAGTAAAGTCACGATTCTTAAAGTTTTGGACAAAGTCAATCACCTAGGGTGGAACGCATCAGTTATGAAGAATCGTGGACATGTGGACCTGACATGTGTGCCTCAAAAAATTGACGGTGTATTCTATGTTTTCTAAGCACAACTCGGATAGCTTACGACGGATGGATTATTAAACATATGTGATTACCTCGACTTGTATAGTTCAGAAAGGTCGTTCGTGTTCTTCGCGAATTCGGAGGTGGCCGAATTGCGTACATATTAGCTATGTTTTTATGATGAACGTGTCTGAACTTAGAGAGTCTCAATATGAAGTGTACTTGTTGAGAACTTGAGTAGCCGATTAATTTTGATAAAAGATATTATTCGATATTATAACTATCAACTAAGATAATCAAGTGTTATTGGATAACATTGATTATTTACTTTGACCTAATTGGATTAATTCAATAATTATACAAGGGCTTAATTGTAAAATTATAATTATTTCTACCAATTGATGGATTAATTCAATAATTACACAAGCACGTGTCTTATATTGGAATTGGAGTTCTAATGTACCATGATATTTAGAAGCTCGTATAGACATGTGGGTATTCGAATACTAAATGACTCACATGTGATTTCTAATAGTTGGAAGTACACACCACCGTCAATAGGAATCTCCTCGAGTCGAGTAGCATATGTAATCATTTGACTATAGGATAGCATTGATTTTGTGTGAGATCATCCACACTTTGATGTCATGTATGTCAAAGACCTTTCGTGGTCTGGTCTCTAGATGTTCGCTGGGTATGGACCGATGCACTTGTTAATCAAGTGCATATCAAGATAGGGTTCGTCGATCCATAAGTATACCATAAGTGATTTAGGTATCCATGTGAGTAAGTCACGATTCTTAAGACTTTTGGCCAAAGCCGATCACCTAGGGTGGATCGTATTTATCAAAAATGGTTTTTGATTAGTTTAAAGAATCGTGGACATGTCGACATGAGATATGCGCATTGGAAACTTGGCGGTGAAATCTATATTTCCTAAGCACAACTCAGATAGCTTATGGTAGATGAATTTTTAAACATATGTGATGACCTTACTTGTATAGTTCAGAAAGGTCTTTCATGTTCTTCGCGAATTCGGAGGTGGCTGAATTACGTACATATTAGCTAGGCTTATATGGCGGACGTGTCTAAACTTAGAGAGTCCCACAATATGAATTGTACTCATTGAGCACTTGGGTAACCGATAATGTTTTATAACAAATAATACTCGACATTATAATTATCAACCAAAATAATTAAGTGTTATTGGATAACACTGATTATTTACTTTGACCCAATTGGAATAATTAGATTAATCCAAAATTACACAAGGGTTTTGTTGTAATTTCATAAATATCCTACAATTGGAGGATATTTTGGTAATTGCAAATATGTAATAATATGTGTATTTGACTTGATTTAATTAGATTAAATCAAAGTGGTAGACATGTAACTAATCCATTAATTGAACTTTATCTTGCTTTAATTAGATTAAATCAAAATGGTAAACAAATGTGATTAGTCACACCTAATTATAAAAATTTGGACAAATTAGATTAAGCCCATATAAAAGTTGATTAGAACTTTTATTTATTAAAAATTATCTGAGTTTTTCTATAAATAGCCAGCTTGAGCAAGGTTTTAATCAAGCTTAAGAAAGCTAAAACAAGCAAGAGTTAGAAAAATTAGTCTAAGTTAGAGAAGTGTTTAAAGAAGCTTTGGAAGATCTCTACAACATTTCAACTATGAGAAATCAAGATTGGATCTTGGAGTGAAGCTTGCTAGCATTGGAATCAAAATTGGATCTTGGAGTCAAGCTTGCTAACTTTGGAATTTCTCCACAATATTTGAACAAGAAGAAGTAGATTGGATCTTTGAATTAATCTTGCTAGGTAAGTTTGATCTTTTCTAAAAGTTATGTTTTTCATTAGTGAGTTTTCATTAGTGAGACATATTGCGATGAATTATGTATTAGATACATAATAACATAGCTTGATGTTGAAATTAGGCTAATTAATTGTGTTATGATGTTTTGGAAGTATAAACACAATATGTTTGTAATTGGGTCAAAATGTTTATATTAGACATAGACATAAAATTAGAGTTTGGAACTCCATATAATAATTTGGAGCTAAGATTATCTTTCTAGAATCACTTGACCACATTTGGGTGACCTAGAATTATTTATGAGTCATTTCGTTGTGGGATTTTATTTTGGTTTGTAATTTGATTTAAAGAAAAACATATATATATATTGGATTTGGTGCTTTGAGTGCCAATCCGAATTATACATTTTATTATTTATTAATAAAATAAATATATTTTCATTTCATACATTATTAATGGTATTGTCATTATGAATATTCGATTGATGTATAGATATGTTAAGAATGTCATCGACCTTAGAATAGTCTTGTAGTAATACTGGACACTAGGTGGTCCGACATTGGGATAAATATTACTATTGTAAATTATTCTTAAAGTATATATATTCTTAGTCATTGGATTTGGAATTCGATCGAATTCCTATAACCTAGAAGACTAGCACATGTCGTATATTGAAATTGGAGTTCTAATGGTTTAACCCGATATACCATGAGTTTTGGAAACTCGTATAGACTTGTGGGTATTGGTTAGACCGAATACTGAATGACTCACAGGTGATTCCTAATAGTTGGAAGTACACACCACCGGCAATAGGAATTTCCTCGAGTTGAGTAGCATATGTAATCATTTGACTATAGGATAACATTGATTTTGTATGAGACCCTCCACACTTTGATGTTATATATGTTAGAAACTTTTCATGGTCTAGCCTCTTGATGTTCGTTGGGTGTGGACTGATGCACTCAGTAGTCAAGTGCGAAGCAAGTTAGGATTTTTCGACCCGTATGTGTACCATAAGAGGTTTAGGTATCCATGTGAGTAAAGTCATGATTCTTAATGCTTTGGCCAAAGTTGATCACCTAGGGTGGATCGCATCAGTTATAAAGAATCGTGAACATGTGGACCTTAGATGTGCGCCTCAGAAACTTGACGGTGTATTCTATGTTTTCAAAGAAAAACTCGGATAGCCTATGATAGAAGGATTGTTAAACATATATGATGACCTCGACTTGTATAGTTCAAAAAGGTCGTTCATGTTCTTCGCGAATTCGGAGGTGGCCGAATTGCGTACATATTAGCTATGGTTATATGACGAACGTGTCTGAACTTTGAGAGTCTCAATATAAAGTGTACTCGTTGAACACTTGAGTAGCCGATTATTTTTTATAAAAGATAATATTCGATATTATAATTATCAACTAAGATAATCAAATATTATTGGATAATATTGATTATTTACTTTGACCTAATTGGATTAATTCAATAATTACACAAGGGATTAATTATAAAATCATAATTATCTCTACCATTTGAGGATATTATGGTAATTGTAAGTATGTAATAATATGTGGTTTTGGCTTGATTTAATTGTTTTAAATCAAAGTGACAAACATTTCCTAATCCATTTCCTAATCATTGTCTTGATTTAATTGGATTAAATCAAAGTGGTAGACAATGGAGATTCGTCACACCTAATTATACATATTTGGACAAGTTAGATTAAGCCCACCTAAAAGTTGATTATAACTTTTATTAATTAAAAATTACCTAAGTTTTGCTATAAATAGCAAGCTTTATGAAGATTTAAAAAAAAAAACAAAAGTAAAATCTTGAGAAAGCTAAGCACAAGCAATTCTTTGAGAAATTAGCCAAAGTTAGAGAAGTATTTAGATAAGCTTGTGAGGTCTCTATAACATTTCATTTAGGAGAAATCAATATTGGATCTTGAAGTGAAGGTTGCTAGCATTAGAATCAAGATTGGATCTTGGAGTGAAGCTTGCAAACCTTGGCAGTTCTCCAACCATTTCAACAAAGAGAATAAGATTGGATCTTTACATCAAGCTTGCTAGGTAAGTTTGAACTTCTCTTAAGTTATGATCTTTTATGTATTGGATGCATGATTACATAGTTTAATGTTGAAATAAGGCTAATAAATTATGTTAGGATGCTTTAGAAGTATAAACACATTATGCTTGTTAATTAGGTCAAAGTTGTTCATGTTGGACATGGAACAATTAGTAAGAGTTTGGTACCCTAGATTAAAACTTAGAGCTATGACTACCATTCTCGAATCACTTGACCACCTTTAGGTGAACTAGAATTGTTCATGAGATATTTCTTATTGATATTCTAATTTGGTTTGTGTTTTGGATTCAAAATTTACGCATGTGCGTATTTAGAATAAATTTAAGTTTTTGTAAAAAAAATATTTGATATTTTGAAAAACTTGATTTTTATTCTATAACATGTGTTGATGTTGGTTTTGATGTTAAAATTAATTTTGGATGTTTTGAAAGTATTTAAGGAAGATCAGAAGAAATTAGGATAATACACTCTAATTCCCTCAGATTGAAAATGAAATTTAAAAAAATGTTGGTTTGTGCTGTGCGCGCAAAGTGCGCACACGCACTGTAGCACGCGTCGCGCCCTCAATTTTGTTTAATCCCGTTCTGGAGTTTCCGGACTCTGATTCAGTCCCGAATTTTTTATATATACTCGTAATGGAACATGATATTTCATTAAAATATTTTAAAAATACACATATGCTAGATATCCACGGGTTAGACCTACTTTCACTGTACGAGTCATCGATCCGACCTTAGGGGTTCCACATCCGCCCCAAAAGAATGGTATCAGCGCAAGTCTTAACCACACAACACATGTGTTTTGAATCTATGCCACAATAATTTTAATTTAATTATGCATAAGTCATATTGGATATGCATTGTATGTTTTTAAATTTAAATTTAAATTTTGACCCAAGCTTGATTGTCATAAATCTCCTATGATTAGGTGATTACTTTATTTAAGTAATAGTATTAATAATGTTGGAGCATTATTGGATAGTTCGTTTTATCAATAAGGAGATGAATGAGATCTTACGACTTATGCCAAATACCGTCATTATTGTGAGGGTGTACATACGAAGCTCATTATTGCACATTGATAAGTATATACCTAGAACACGTCTTAATCCAATATCGCCATTATAGTGAGGATAAGAAACGGTTCAGGACCAAACTAGAAGTCACATGAATGTGATTGACTTTGGAGGTCTACCTAATGAGTTTATAAAGGCCAAAATCGCCGATAGTGTTTGGCTGGAGTAAATGTCACGAGATCCACTCCCCTCTATGAAATTTTGATAGTTAAATTTTTATTTTTCGTTAAGGGAGCTTACAAAATTATGTAAATTAGTGGGAGTGCACTAATAGATTTAAAATTCCATAATCAATTAGTTTTTTATTTTGAAATGAAAAATGTTATGCTAGTGTTTAATTATTGTCTTGTAGATGGCTGCCGCAAATCCATTAACTCAATTCTTGGATTCCAATAAAATGAAAGGAGCCAAAAATTATTTCGAGTGGGAAATGAACATTCTCCTTGTTTTGGAGTTTGAAAAGTTGACCTATGTAACTATCAATTCATTGCCTGTTGAAATCGATCATGACTCTACTCCTTAAGAGCGAGAAATTTTTGAAAAATTAAAGGATGATAACCTTAGGGTGAAATCCTATATTTTAGGATCGATGGTTCCAGATTTTTTTAGACAGTACATAGAGGTACCAGATGCTTGGAGCATTATGAGAACACTTAATGAGTTGATCGAGACAAATCAAGAAATAGAAATATATCAGAGGTCTAAGGAATTATTCCGTGTTACACTTAAGGATGGATGAACAGTCAACATTCATGTTTTGAACATGATCAACTAGATCCGATTTTCGGAACGACATGGCATTATGATTGATGAACGGCTAGGCCTTAATTTGATTATGTCTTCTTTACCTGGTACCTATGTTGGTTTTGTGTTAAACTTCCATATACATTCAATGCAAGCTAGTTATGTAGAACTTCATAACATGTTACGCACGGCGGATGTAGGACACAGAAACTGGGCGACGCTGCTCCGGGCTCGCGGCCCGGTTGGGAGTACGGAGTAGCCCGCGAGGGACTAAACCGGAGAAATAAAATGGAGTCGCCACCCGGTGTGAACCGGGAAAATGATTTAAGGCCGCACTCACCCCTCGCAAGGGAATACCTCAAACCGTTGGGTTCGGAATGGTCCCTTACTTATGCCACTTGTAATGAACGGATTTGTGCAATAATTTAACCAAGTCTACACAACATACATGTCCGAGATTAACCTAGATCTAGTTCGCATTCATAAAAATAAATCATATGTCTAAGTCATCATGCTTTAAAAGTAATTATCACAACGACAAACATACGATATCACACAATGAGTATGTTGAATCATCAAATACAAAGAATAAATAACATCCTAAACATAAACACAATTTAAATTCCTATTGTGAAAGAACATAACTAAATCATGCATAAAAATAAACAACATACTAAACTTAATCATGCTCAAGAAATAAATGACACACTAGACTAAATCATGCTCGAATACAAGGTTAGATGAAACGAAACATGTGTGTCTCTCAAGTGGTTCGTGACATTGTATCCCGAGTGCAAACCACAATACCGTCCATTCGGATTCGGCTACAGAATTTACGTCCGGGTTTCCATCCGATATACCGCAAGAGAGAACACATATTCCGTTCACCCGGAAATCACATCATGCACCAATTCACAATACTCATGCGAAATAAAGTAATAAAATAACTAAAAAAATTAAAGGATAATAAATAAAAGGGTGCCCTCAGGTCTTACCTTTTAAGTCGCTTTCCGGGAGTGCGTTCCACGGTGCCGGAAGGGATATCGTTTCGCTGCTTTCACTGGTCCGCTGTTTTCGCTGTTTTCACAGGTCCGCTGTTTCTACTGTTTTGTCTGTTTTCACTCGCGGTTTTCTCTGATTCACTCACTGTTTCCGCTCACCGTTTTCTATATTTTTCTCACTGTTTTCACTCAAGTTTTCGGGCTATTTTTGGACTATTTTGGTTACGATTTTAGGCTGTATTAGAGGCGGTTTTTCTCACTATTCCTATGTATGCATGGATTGTATGAGGCTATGATTATGAGTGATTCACGTGCATGACTTGGAGGCAATTAGGGTTATTTTGGGTGAGTTATTCACGGCAATTTTGTGGGGATTATGCGGCAGTTTTGGAGTGATTTACTGGCTGTGTTGCTCGGCAGAGGCTGCTACGTGCATGGGGCTGCATGGGTTATAAGGTTGGCAGTGGCTGTTTATGTGCTTCCAAGGGCCGAGAATGGGCTGTAGAGAGAGTTTGGTGAGGGGGCTTTCAACGTGGCTTAATGTGTGAGCTGTGTGGCTTTCAAGGTGAGGGTTGTTCTTTGCCGTGAAGTGGAGGCAATTTAGGGTTTCGTTTGGGTGAGTGGGGCAGTTTTTGTGTGCATTCAGGGGCTGTTAAGTGATGAAGGCTTGGTTACATGAGGGGAATGGTTTTTGTGTGAATAATGATGTGTTATGGTTTCATGGCAGTGAGTATGTGCGTGAATGTGAGGGGTTTGGGAGGGGCTGTTTCTACGTGTGAGTGGCTAAGGAGAGATTTGTTTGAGTGAAGTGAGGGCTGTGAAGTGTTGTGTGGAGAGGGGCAGTAGGGTTTGTTCCCGCGTGAGGTAGTGAAGGCTTCAAGGGTTTTATGTGTGCATGATAGTGGAGAAGTAGTGTGCCGTGGAGTGTGGCTGTTGAACGTGAGGGTTATCGAGGCATGTGGTTTGTGCGTGAAGATGATCAATTTAAAGGGCAGTGGAGGTCTGTGATAGAGGCTCTCGGCGTGAGTTAGGGTTGCATTTGTGGCAGTTTGTTACATGGAGGATGAGAGGTAGTCCCCAGAGGGATCTTGGCGTGAATGGTTGTTATATGGGTATGGCATGGGTGTTTGTATGAGTGGTTATGGGTGGTTGCATGGTTTTTGTTGCTTTGTGGTTGGTGTTTGGGTGAGATGCTTTGTATGGGTGGTTGCATGAGTGAGGGTATGGGTTTTGTTTATTGTTTGATATTGGGTGAGGGGCGTGAGTGGCATGGCTTGAGTTATGGGTAGTGGTTGCATGGGTTTGTGTTTGTTTTCTAGTATTTGGGTGAGATGCTTTATATGGGTGGTTGCATGGGAGAAAGTTAGTGGAGTGTGGGGTATTTGTTTGTAAAATGATGGAGGGTGGTTGAGACGTGAGTCACTTGTTTTGTTAGTTTGGATTTTGGTTGGAATGGGCGTGAAATGAGGGAAATTATTTTTGTTGTGTGTGTGTGTATTACACTTGAATGAGGGTTGGGTTTTGTGTAGGGATTTGCATGGAAGTTGAAGGGACACAGGGGTAGGTTTAAGGTTCGGGGCGAGAATAAATTTTGATACAGAGGCTCAACGAGTAAACCCGATGTTAAGCGAGCGGAAAAAATCTAACAAAACGTCAATTCTTGACTTTTCCCTTTCGTCGTCCGTTTCACGCAATTCCCGCGACTTAAAAGGTGGTGCCTCCGTACGAGGCTCATCATCGGGCTGATATGCAAAAATACAGTGCCTACAGCGGAGCATGACTTGAAGAAAGGCAATCATATTTTGTACCTTCATGGTGGAGTAAGCTATTCAAAGACTTCTAAAAAGTCTAAGAAAATCAAAATAGAAAAGAAGAAGATTTCAATGAAAAACTCCAAGAAACGCAAAAATGCGAGATCGCATGTAGCTCATGATGAATGTCTACAATGCAAGAAGTTTGGACACTGGAAGAATGACTGTTTAGAACTGAAAGGAAAGGCAGGACCCTCAGGAACATTTTGTATTTTTCCTATTATTGACCTTAGATGTAAATAGTAGATGAGTGTTAGACACCGGCAATCCTACTCATATTTGCAACTTCATGCAGGTCATGAGGGTTAAAAAAAGGCTGAATAAAATAGATATCCAGCTTAGAGTTGGCAATGGCGAGACATTGGATGTCAAGGCCATATGAATTGTTGTTCTAGATCTCTTTAATGTATGTAAATTAGATTTACTTGACTGTTATTATATACTCTCCATTATCAGACAAATAATATCACTAACAATATTATATAAAGAGGGATATAAAATAAACATTAAGGATGAAACTTTATGTTTATATGATAAAGATAAAAATTTGATATGTGAATGTTCTTTATCTAACAGTCACTATGTTTTGAAAACATATAGAGATGTCTTTAATGTAAAGGAAAATACAAGTAGAAGATCTGAATTAAATAATATTCCATTATGACATATGAGATTGAGCCACATAGGTGTTAGACGTCTATCAAAATTGGTAAATGATAGTTTGATTGAAAATCTTACCTTAAATCCTTATCCGATTTGTGAGTCATGTATCCAAGGGAAGATGACAAAGGCCTAATTTCTTGATATTTGACACCGTGCTGAAGATCTATTGGAGCTCATACACAGCGATGTGTGTGGTCCATTGAATCATGCCGCTCATGATGGTTCAACATACTTCATGACTTTCACATATGATAAGTCAAGATATGGATATGTCTATTTGATGAGACATAAATCAGAAATATTTGACAAGTTCAAATATTCCGAAACGAAATAGAAAAATAAATTGGTAAATTCATCAAGTGTCTTCGATCAGATCGAGACGGTAAATACATGAGTGACGAATTCATAAGTTATTTAAGAGATAATGGAATTCTTGCCCAATATAGTCCACCAGGAACACCTCAACACAATGGTGTGTCTGAGCGAAGAAATCATATTTTATTGGATATGGTACGATTCATGATGAGCTATACAAATCTTTCTTATTACCTTTGGGGTTATGCTTTACTTACTGCCACTCACATACTTAATAGGGTTCCATCAAAAGCTGTTTCTATGATCCTATATCAAATATGGTTCGATAGAAATCCAAGCCTTAGATATTTAAAGATTTGGGGTTGTCCTGCATACGTTAAAGTTGCGCAGTGGGATAAACTAGCACCCATGGGATATAAATATAGGTTCGTTGGATATACTAAAAATTCTTTGGGATATAAAATCTATGATTCTAGCAACGAAATATATTTATTGTTCGTTTTGCCATTTTTCTTGAAAAGTAATTTTTGACAGAAAGTGGAAATTGTAGAAAGATTGAACTCGATGAGTTTGATCCCAACAGTAAGGAATCTGAGATGGAACCAGAGATCCAACTAAGTGAAAAATATACAAAACAAGTTCTACGTAAGTCGAATAGAATATCAAGGCCTCCTGAGAGATTATTTTTAACATCTAATGCGAGCCTTGATGTTTTCCTCTTGGAGGAAACAGATTCGACTATGTATAAGGAAGCGATATTGGATATCGATTCGGGAAAATGGCAGAAAGCCATGAAATCCGAGATGGATTATATGCATGACAATCAAGTCTGGGACTTAATTGAACTTCCTGAATGAGTTAAACCTATATGATGTAAATGGGTTTACAAAAAGAAGCGAGGGCCTCATAGAAATGTGGAAATATTTAAGGCCCAACTGATAGCGAAATTTACACTCAATGTCCTGGGATTGACTATGAGGAAATTTTTTCACTAGTAGCCATGCTAAAATCTATTAGGATTCTTTTAGTCATTGCTTCATATCACGACTATGAGATATGACAGATGGATGTGAAAACTGTTTTCCTAAATGGATTCCTTGAGGAGGATATCTATATGGAACAACCAGAGGTTTTCGTATCCAGTGAGACTTCAAACTTGATTGGTAAGCTCCAAAAGTCTATTTATGGACTTAAAGAGACATCTCGAAGCTGAAATCGTCATTTTGATGAAATCATTAGATTATCTGGATTCATCAAGAACGAGGAAGAACCATATGTTTATAAGAAAGTGAGTGGGAACATGATAATTTTTCTAGTCTTGTATATATATGACATCCTTATCATTGGAAATGATATAGGATTGATGCAAAGTGTGAAACCTTTGCAAGAACTTCTCTATGAAAGATATGGGTGAAGCTTCCTATATACTAGGTATAAGGCTCTACCGGGATAGAGTTAGGAAGCTTATAGGGTTGTTGCAATCGAAGTACATAGATAAGATGTTAGAAAGGTACAATTTTACCAACTGCAAGATAGCAAATGTACCTTTTCGATACGACATACATCTTTCGAAGAAAATGACACCTCAGACTGAGGAAGAGAGAGTTTTAATTTCTAATTTGCCATATGCTTCTTGTATTGGAAGCATAATGTATGTTATGCTATGTACGAGACCTGACATCAGTTTCGGCGTCAGTATGACTAGCCGATATCAATCTGATCCGGATAATGATCATTCGACAACCGTAAAACATATCCTGAAATATCTTAAGGGTACTAGGGATAAGTTTCTGATATATGGAGAAGATGATCTACAAGTTAAGGGTTATACAGACTCGGACTTCCAAAGAGATCCAAATGATAGAAAGTATACATCCAGATACATATTTACCCTTTATAGCATTGTGGTTAGTTGGTGATGCTCATAGTAAGGCTCAACAGCTGATTCCACCACTGAGGCGGAATTTATAGCGGCATCAGAAACTACTAAATAAGTTGTTTGAATTATAAATTTTATCACAGAACTTGACATTGTTCCTAGTATTGTGGATTCGATCCCATTATACTGTGATAATAGCGGATCCATTGCACAAACTAAGGAGTCGATGGCGCATTCCAAGTCTAAACACGTGGAAAGAAAATATCACGTGATTAGAGAGATTATTGAACGAAAAGACATAGTGGTCTTGAATATTCGAGGAACAAAAGCCTTACCTCCTAAGTTATTTGATAAACATGTGGAGGAGATGTGACTACGGTACCATCCGGATTGGCACTAAGCAAGTGAGAGTTTGTTGGAGTTGGTGCTTGGAGCGCCAATCCGAATAATATACTGTATATTTATTATTTATTAATAAAAAAACTACATTTTCATTTCAAACCTTATTAATGGTAATGTCATTATGCATATTAGATTAATGTTTAATATGTTAAGAATGACATCGACCTTAGAATAGTCTTGCAGTAATACTGGACACTATGAGGTCTGACATTGGGATAATATTACTATTATAAACTATTCTTAAAGTAAATAATCTTAATCGTTGGTTTTGGAATACGGTCGAATTCCTATTACCTAGAAGACTAGCACATGTCGTACATTGAACTTGAAGTTCCAATGGTTTAACCCAATGTACCATGAGCTTTAGAAGCTCGTATAGATATGTGGGTATTCGTTGGATCGAATATTGAATGAGTTACAGATGATTCCTAATAGTTGGAAGTATACACCACCGTCGATAGGAATCTCATCGAGTCGAGTAGCATATGTAATCCTTTGACTATAGGATAATATTGATTTTGTGTGAGATCATCCACACTTTGATGCCATGTATGTCAGAGACGTTTCATGGTATGGTCTCTAGATGTTCATTGGGTATACTGATACACTCGTCAATCAATTACATATCAAGATAGGATCGGTCGGCCAATATGTGTACCATAATGGGTTTAGGTAATCATGTGAGTAAGTCACGATTCTTAAGACTTTGAACAAAGCCGATCACCTAGGATGGATCGCATATATCAGAAATGGTTTCTGATTAGTTGTAAGGGATCGTGGACATGTCGACATGAGATGTGCGCCTCAGAAACTCGGATAGCCTATGACGGAGAGATTGTTAAACATATGTGATGACCTCGACTTGTATAGTTCAGAAAGGTCATTTGTATTCTCCGTGAATTCAGAGGTGGTCGAATTGCATAAATATTAGCTAGGCTTATATGAAAGACGTGTCTAAACTTAGAGAGTCCCACAATATGAAGTGTATTTGTTGAGCACTTGGGTATCCGATAATTTTTTATAACAAATAATATTCGATATTATAATTATCAACCAAAATAATTAAGTGTTATTAGATAACATTGATTATTTACTTTGACCTAATTGGATAAATTATATTAATCCAAAATTACACATGGGTTTTTTCGTAATTTCATAAATATCTCTACCATTTGAGGATATTTTGGTCATTGCAAATATGTAATAATAAATGTATTTGACTTGATTTAATTAGATTAAATCATAGTGGTAGACATTTAACTAATCCATTAATTAAACTTTGATTTAATTGGATTAAATGAAAGTGGTAGACAAAGCTGATTAGTCACACTTAATTATACAAATTTGGACAAATTAGATTAAGCCCACATAAACGTTGATTAGAATTTTTATTAATTAAAAATTGCCTGAGTTTTAATATAAATAGCAAGCTTGAGCAATGTTTTAATCAAGCTTAAGAAAGCTAAAACAAGCAAGAGTTAGAAAAATTAGCCTAAGTTAGAGAAGTGTTTAGAGAAATTTTATAATATCTCTACAACATTTTAATTATGAGAAATCAAGATTGGATCTTGGAGTGAAGCTCGCTAGCATTGGAATCAAGATTGGATCTTGGAGTCAAGCTTGCTAACTTTGGAATTTCTCCACAATATTTCAACAAGGAGAAGTAGATTGAATCTTTGAATTAATCTCACTAAGTAAGTTTGATCTTCTCCAAAAGCTATGTTTTTCATTAGTGAGTTTTCATTAGTGAGACATATTGTGATGAATTGTGTATTAGATATATAATAACATAGCTTGATATTGAAATTAGGAGCTTGATATTGAAATTAGGCTAATTAATTGTGTTAGGATGTTTTGGAAGTAAAAACACAATATGCTTGTAATTGGGTCAAAATATTTATATTAGACATAGACATAAAATTAGAGTTTGGAACTCTAGATAATAGTTTGGAGCTAGGGCTGCCATTTTAAAATCACTTGATCATCTTTGGGTGACCTAGAATTTTTCATGAGTCATTTTATTGTGGGATTTTATTTTGATTTGTAATTTGATTTAAAGAAAAACATATATATATTTAGAATATATATATATATATATATATATATATATATATGTTGGAGTTGGTGCTTTTAGTGTCAATCTGAATTATACATTTTATCATTTATTAAACCCACTTCCACTACACGGGGCACCGATATCCACGGGTTAGACCCACTTCCACAACACGGGCACTGATCCGACCTAGGGGTTCCACATCCGCCCCAAAAGGAGTTGGTTCAAGCTAATCGCCTCTTGGAGACGGTGAAGGGATGGTCCCATATGGAGGAAAAAAAGTTGGATGGCTTTTAGATGTTGTTGAAGAATAAGAGAAGTTGTAATAAACAGGCCAAAAAAGGACTGTTGAGCGAAGAAGGCTCAAGAGCACGCTCTGGAAAATGGCACACACTCATCCCTGAAGAATTAGTTGAAGAGTCAGAGAAGTCAAAAGATTCAGAAATATCAACTATCTTAAGCTCCTCATGAATCTTTTTGGGGATCTCAGAGTTAATGTAAGACCTACTTAAGTTTGGCCTAGATAAAAAGATTGGTTTTCTCTCTGAAAGAGCTATTAGGCCCAACAGACATTCACCTACATCCTCGAGGGTGAATAAAGAGATGAAGGTAAAACCACTCAGGGTTTTGGATAATAGGGATTGGAGAGTGTAAGAGATGATAATAAAAAATTATCTTAGATCTCCTCGACGAGAGGGCCCCGATGACTCCCTAAAACTAAGTCAGATAAGGTACACCGAAGGGCTTCCCCAGCAACAAAAATGGTATCCCCTTCGACCTCCAAATGATGTTGGACAATGGGATCACCTTCAGCTCAAGCCTGTTCAACTGAAATATCGACCTCAGACGGATTCTGAACGAAGGGTGCAGGCGTACTCTCAGCCATAGCCGAACTAGCTATAGAAACCGACTTAGTCTGAGGAACCTACGGAATGGGAGAACAACATGTTAATAAAAAAAAAGAGTGAGCAGTTGTAATACCTTACACTGGGGGAGATAAATTAGAGGCTCGTTATTAGAATTGGAGCTAGAAAGTGGCAAAATATGAGATAATGAGCGTATTTTCTTGCTTGAGAGAGCTGCAAGAGAATTCTTAGTGGTGGCCGCTCTCTTAGGCCCATAAATGGTGGCTGAAAGAGATTTGAGGGGAGCAAAAGAAATATTGCTAAATACCATGATTGGAGGAGATGAGAAAAGCCTGGCATAAACCGTCTGCCAAAAATTATTAAAATTATGGTGAACAGATGTACAAGGGGTGAAGATTTCAAAAACAAAAGAACCCATCAGAGTCATTGACTCTGATAGGCAATGCTCTACCTCGGGAAGCGTCAGGACTTTGAATTATTCTATGGGATAGGCAGAACGAGCATGAAATAAAAGAATAGGCTACGCTTATATTAAACCCGATTGACGGGCGATAAAAATTGGGGAGTAAACTTCAACCCCAGCCTTGCAATTGGCCCCCGGTAAAAAGTCATGAGGCAAATCATGATCCCACAAAAATCAATGCCAGGCCCAAATGAATGTCTCATCACTTTCAAAAGTTAGGATATTATGGACAATGTAGGGGTTGTCGGCCTGAGAAAAATGAAAGAAATGGACAACACTTGAGAGATAGTAAAAATAATCAAAAATGGAACGACGAGTGAGAGAAACAGGCTGCAGTTGGGCGAGCAGAAGGCTTGTGTATGGACTAGAGCTATTCAACTCAATTACGTATAAAAGCGAAAAATACGTCCTGAGTTATTATTGGGCTAGCCAGAGCGGGCCTAAAGCGATAGGGGAGGAGTTGGACCAAAGTTGTCTATGTAGAGTAGTCAACTCCCGGTAGAGGGTGGCTAGAACGAAGGAAGTGAGGTCAAAAGAACAACCATTGGCTATGTCAGAAGAAAAATGAGGATAGCTAATGACGGGTTTTTGGATCGGCAAGAAAATGACAAATTTTCAAAGCCAATAGTGGTCGAATGTTGTACATTCCTGGACTGAAACAAGGGTGTCAAGACCTACGAAAGTCCTGGACAAAGCAGTAAAAGAGCCAAATGAAGGATTTTCAAAAGAATGAGGGGTAGATCAGAATTTAGTATTGGCTGAGATGACCACACCCAGAGGGGACAAGCTCATCAGAGCATTTATATCGCGCAAAGTTATGGTCATATGGCTGATTGGAAAGATGAAAGTATTAAACTCAGAAGACTGGAAAATGAGGAAAATTGGGAAAAGTAAACAGTCAAAGACAGAGATGCGAAGGGAAAGTTCAAGAAATGGTAGAATGCTGATAAGTGGTAAATCTATCACTATTTCCCACTCATTTAACCTAATATATTGTATAGTTTCTTGAGTTATGTGAATATTTTGATGTGTTATTTTGTAGATAAATAAAGTTTCAGGACATTCTGGAGGTGATTTGGAGCAAAACAGGAAAAATTGGCAAAAAGGGCATTTCGGTAAATTGTCCGCGTCGCGACGCCCAAGTCATCAGCGTCGCGACGCCTAACGTGTACCAGATCTGCTAACATGCGCCGGGTCAACGGGTCAGAATTTGAGAAGTTTGACTTTGCTAAAATGCGCCGTGCCACGTGTCACTATCACAGCCGAGCTACTAACGTGCGCCGTGCCACGTGTCGCAATCCTACGGTGCCGACACTCATAATTGCCATGTGTGCCACGTGTCATCCATGTCATCGCCACGTCATCGGTCAACGAGTCAACTTTGCCACACATCGTGCCACGTCAAAAGGTCAACCGAGTCAACATGCCACGTCATCATCAGCCAATCACGCCTTGACACGTGTCGCAATCCTACGGTGCCGACAATTGATCTCAGCCGCCTTGCCACGTCAGCGCCACTTCAGCATAATAATTGAGCTCTTAGCCGCCTTGCCACGTGTCGCCTAATCCTCTTAGCCGCCTCGCAACGTGTCAAGCCGAGAGCATGCCACGACTCACTGTTCTGGCGTAGCGACGCCAAAGCCCTTGGCGTCGTGACTCTGGAAGCTTACCCGCGCCTATAAATTGAGCTCGAGATTTCAGAATTTGTTGTACCATTCTCTCCCATTTCTTTGATGTAAATAGGGAGTTCTTCTCTCTCTAAGTTTCGTTTTAATTTTTAGTTTTTAGTTTTGTAATAATTTTAATTACGTTTTGTAATAATAGTAATTTACTTTCTTATTTTTTACAGTTTTTACTATTCATCATGAGGAGGTAACTTCCTCAGCTAGGGTGAAAGGTAATTCTTTTACTATTGCTATTTAGATTAATCTCCCTTAAAAATAATATATTCACTATTTAAAATTTGACTTAAAAAGGATACCGCTATATTGGTCGGTTGGTAATTTAATTTTAATCTGGTTTAAACCTGACTAATCAAGGATACCGCCAGATTGGTCGGTTGGTAATTTTATTTTGGTTCCGCCTTTATGGCTGGTTTATGGACAAATATTACCGCCTTAATGGCTGGTTGGACTTAATTTGACTTAATCAGGATACCGCCAGATTGGTCGGTTGGTAATATTATCACAAGTTTATATATTATTTTATGGGAGATATCTAAATTAGTAGTAGTAAAAGTAATTCATTTTACCTTAGCATTTATTTTATTGTAATTTACCCTTCAGTATTTACTTTACCGCAATTACTTTTCAGTATTTTATGTCTTTTATTTTACCAGCCCTAGCTATGTGTCGTAACTAAATTAGTATATAGGGTTGTGATGAATTTCAATATCACCGGTTTATAATGGGTTAGATTATAGTTTGGGTAATATAAAGATTTATTTATTGAGTCTTAATCTTAATACTTTTTAATTAACTGGCCATTAATTAAATTGACTAGGTAAACTTAAAATGAACTAGACATAGGGATTTTAAGTTTAAGACCTCAAACTCAATAGCCCACGATCTTCCTTGAGGATAGATAACCCTTTAATATATTTCCTTACAGGATATGAATATACCTGTCGGGCGGGGGTAGCCATAATTGGAACTTAATCTTAATGAATCTAGGTAATTTGGTTGACATAGACATATGGTTCAATTGGATTATACTAGGTATTTGTAATTGACCATCGGAAGAGGCTTTTACATAATTTAGTGTTCCAGGTTAATAAATCAATATTTTACCCAACTATAAGATTACCACTTCATCTTTAAAATGATATTAAAAGAAATCACAACCCTAGATAGTTTTTAATATTGATTTTTCTTAAAATATACTTTCGAACAATTTTATTTACTTGTCTTTAAATTTAGAATCGTCGCCATTTCAAATCAATTAAACAACCTGTTAGATACTAGTAATCATTTAACCTCATAAAATTAATAACTTAGGTATTAAGTCCTCGTGGGATCGATACTTTTTATACTACTTGAACGATACGTACGCTTGCGTTATACGTGTGTGTTTACGCCGGTCAAATGCCCGCATGCTAAATGAAGTTTTTAGTCTCAACATCATCCTCCACACGCTTAAACCAATCCCTGAAAATAGGATTTGGCTTAGGCCAGGTTCGAACCACGTTGGCCTGATATAAATGAGAGACTAGTTCAAAAGGGGAAGGTCATCGATGATAGGGAAGAGCCGGGTCAAAGGAGTGGCAGCGATGGCTTCATCTTCAATTAAGGCATGACCAAATACAAAAGCCCTCATGGATGAACCCAGTGGCATCAAGTGAGCATCATCAATAAAGGAGTCATTGAGGGCTTTCTAGTAATCTTAAAAGGTGGAGACTTCGGGGAGTTTGGAGAGTTGGAAGAAGAAGAAGAAGAAGATCGGAAGTTTGTTTTATGCTTAGAGAAGAAGATTGCACATAAAAACCAAATGAAGAACTAATGAGGCCTTTTATAGCCACTAGTGTTCTATTGCCCTAGACAGGTGACACGTCTTGAATGGAAAAGAAATAAAGAGGTGGGAATGTTGATAGGACAAGGCTCGATGTTTCAAACTGGAAAGTGTCAGACGAAGAGACATGTGTCAGATGGAATGACCCAAATGAGACATGCATTTAATGAATAAATGATGCTCTGCATAAAATGAGGAGCCATTCTCAATACTGCAGTAAATGAAATTATATTAATGGAAAAAACTTTTCGCCGTCATTATAATTGATACCTTAAAAGGAAGGAAGCCACGATTAAGAAATACGACTCCAATTTCATCAGCTAAAATCAATTAGGCCTAGCAGCCTAATTGTCCAGTCGGCCTATTTGGTTTGATAGCCAAGTCATATCGACTTGTCAGACGACAAACAAACCCAAGAAATTACACGGACAAAGGCAAACAATTGAGGGGTACAAGACACGATCCAAGTACTACCATGAAAATTACCACGATTGGTAGAAAATGGAACATGGAGTTACAGAAACGTGCCACACGACGCGAACAGTTACCAGGAGTCAAACGCACGATTGGAGCAGTTGTCACAGGTGGTAGGACAAGAACCAAAGAATCGCATATCACGGGGTTTCAACCGCCCAATCAGTTACCAAGTGGTTATCCGTGGCACTATAAAAACTCAAAAATAAATCCAAAGAAAATGAGAGAAAAATCGAAAGATTCTTATAGTAAATGTAGTTTTTTCTTTTATTTAGATTAATCAATTAGGATTGTGTGTTTGCGTCCTTTGAAGGTATTCCTCAACAAAATTATTCACCTTTTTTTTAGACTTTACTACAAGAGACTTACCTTACACGCGCTTCTTTTTTTGTTGTTCACCAGATCAGTGGCGGAGCCACTTAGGGCCCAGTGGGGGCAGTTGCCCCCACTGGACCCACTAGTTTTTTTTTTTTTTTTTAAAATTATATATATATATATATATATATATATTAATATTAGAAAATATAAATAATTAAACAACACTCATAAATACATTATTTATTATTTTTTTGAGTTGTATTTTTTAATATAATATGTAAACCCAAGCCCAAATTAATTAAAAAATTTCCAATACACTTTTGTATTAATCTTATTTCTTAAACATATCTAAAATAATTATATTTAATTTATGTGTATAGATAATTGACTATTTTTCATTTTAAATACACTCATTTATGTGTTTTTCCATTTACAAAAGAATAGGGATTCCATTACATTTAAATAAAAATAAAAATAAAAATAACTATGTTTATAATTAAGTTTGGTTATTGATCTTCTAATTTATTGATATATTTGTAGTGATTCTTTTACTAAACCACGTCGTGTATAGTTGTTATGTATAAAATATTTACATATTAATATAAATATAATTATTTTGTATATATTTTTTATTTATAGTTGTTCAAAACACAAATGTTGCGTTTTAGCACTAGGCTTTTAATAATTTAATTAAAAAATTGATTAAATCTATAATAAATTAGCGGAAATTTAGTATATAATATACTACATAAACTTAAAATACATAATTTTAAAAATAATTTTTTACTTAAATTTTTAGGATAAATTGGTATTTTTAAAATTATGGATAAAAATATAATTCCGAAAATTTTGGGCTAATTTATAAGTTTAGAAACTAAGGGCTATTTCATAATTTTCAAAAGTACATGGATCATCTTGTAATTTCAAAAAATATGTATGAATTCATTATATATTATTTTGGTAAGAAAATTTTTTTACCCCCACTGACTGAAATTTCTGGATACGCCACTGCACCAGATTGTATCAAATCGTAATTATTGGATTAGATTTCGGTTTGGATATTTTTCAAACAAACAAAAACCCATTCAATCCAATATATATTTTTTTCTTTTGTTATTCTGTGTAGGTGGTAATTTCTTATTCATTGATCTTAGTTTTAAAATGATCTACTTGCATTTTATATCAAAACCTTCAATATATAAATATGGATTCAATTATGATCAACTTATGATTCATTTTTAATTTTATTTAACCAAGTTGATGGAGAAGAAAAACTGACCGATCCAATCCAAATCGAAATTTCGGTTTAGATTTAAAATTAACATTCAAACGGATAGCATTGGACCCAAACCGATCCAAACTGAATATGCCCTCCCCTCGTTCAACTGATAAAATGCACCAATCGTTTCCAAGGGGTGTGGCTTGGTGGTGTAGGGTCCATGATCTCACCTTGAGGTTCTGGGTTCGAATCCAGGGGGTGCACTTCTTGTAAGAGTCTGGGACAGCCGGTGGTTTTACCTGCGCCGCGGCCCAGAATGGGTGGTTTGGTGGCGGTTTCCATCGTTTCCAAAAAAAAAAAAAAAAAAAATGTTATAAGAGATCTAAGATTCAAATCTAACTCCCAATAGAATTAAGAAAAAGTTGAGTTTACAGATGGACCATGTCCTTACAGAAAGCCCATCACATCCCACTTCTTGGGTGGCTGTAACAAGGCATTTTTTAAGAAAGTGATTTTGAGTTGCTGCTTTTGCCTAAAAACATTCTTCAACAACAATTGCTATACAACGAGTCTCAATAAAGCAAAATTTTGCAGAGGCACCAATGTATCTCCAATGCAATTCCTAACCAGTTCCTGTCAAAAATACAGAAACTCTAGCTCCTTGTACTATTATTGGTTATGTTCTCATCTGGTTATGTACTGAATTTCTGCATGTTCTCTCAACCATTCAAGAACCTTAGCTCCTTCTAGTATGTCTTGCACCTATAAAATAAGTTGCGGAAGCAAGAATAGCAGCATGAGTTATCCTTCTGCATTATGCCGTAAAAGATCAACCATGCATAAGTAAATAAGGTATATTATGCTAACCTGTTCTCTTACACGATCCTCATCGTACTCTTGTTTCTGTTGCTTGAATTCAGCGATGGAGTTTTCGACTTCTTTGACCAAGTCTTCAGTCGAAAACTGCAGCAATGTTCAATACAATTACTTATAGTTCTATGACGAATCGAGAGTTAAATTGTTTATGAGGGTGTTCCGTAAGTTAGTCAGGGATAGATACCTGCAAATTTTCACGTTTAAAGATATCTCCAACTGCTAGATTCTGTTTTATCACATTGGTTATGTTCTCCCTCTGGTTTTCCAGAAATTCCTTTACTGCTTTTGGGCTTGATAGAGCAGCCAATTGCTGTTCATTCAACTTCATATTTGCCTGTAGTAACAAAGGTTCTGGAATGAGAACTGGTGGTGTTTACAGAAACCCATGAACACTTGTTTTGGATATGTGTAAAGAGAAACACGAGTACTAACCTGTATCTGCAAAAGTTGAGCTCCATAAAGCTGCCTACCTTGCTCCTCAAACAAGGATTGAGGAATATCAACTTCCACCATCTGAATTTAACACAGATTGTGATATAGAATGTTTAAGAACTTGCAATATATATTTGACACATCAACAACAATACTTTTCTCTTTGATGTTAATCTTCCTGTATAAAATGAACGGGCATAGACTAGCTGTATAAAGCCAATTTCCGAGTAAAGGAAGCACCGACCAAAGACCTAGTGAAATGAATCCAATCTAAATGTTGCTACTTCAGTACATAAAAATAACCTTTTGAAGCTGATCTAGAATTGCATTATCAGTTGCTTGGTCTCTAGCAGTTTTCTCCACTTCTTGACACTTCAGCAATAATGTTTCCTTGACCTGCAGATTCGTGCAGCAGAAATCTCATTGGAAGAATTCAAGTAAAAAAGCTTTTCAAACCAGAACTGTTCTGATGTTTTAAATGCAATGTTTACCTGCTCCAAGGTAGTGCATCCAGGAAGAACCTTTTCAGCAAGGGAGTCATCCAATTTCGGCAAATCTCTATAAAACAGTTCTTTGCATTCAACCTGAAAAGATAATGGAAATTAGAAAATGACAAGCGCTTTATCTCGATGGTCAATTAAGATGAATATCAAATCCATAAAACTGTGAGAAAGAGTCCACCAACACATTCCAAATCGATGATCTCAATTCCAAGATGTAAATATTAATCGGTGAAAAGGAATGTTTTCACAATGTCCTTGCACATATTCTAGACATTTTCTTCATTTCTTTTTAGGAGGCTGTTAGTTCACCATCAACAATGATGCAAAATTCTATAAATCAGAAAGAATCTCACAGTAAATTGAGCTTGAACACCACGAAGATGTTCTTGTCTCCACGATTCAGGAAATGCAAGTGGAAAGGACTTTGTTTCACCTCGTTGAATTCCAATTATTGAATCAAGAAAACCTGGAAGTACTTTATCCCCATCTTCTGTATCAAAATGAAACCCTGCAAACGAGATGACAATGAAAGAGCAGTTACTTGATAGTAAACTGGGTCCGATGGCAAAGATATACCCATCAACTCATTTGTAATAAGGGAACAACTGACATTCATACAATGGAGCATTTGGAAGTGAAGAAAATCAAATTCTTTGGATTAGGTCAGTATGAGAATTTTAGCATATAGTAATAAGTCTAAAGAGGACAGTTGTAAATTTTTTTCTAAAAGTTTAAAGTTAGCAGGAATAATGGTAAGAATGAAAAACGAAACTCAGGTTTATAATGGAAAACCTTTGCTCTCTGCGTCTGGAATTTTTTGAACATTTGATTCATCTTCAGCTATTGTTGTAGCTGATATATCAACGACTGCAACATCACCAACCTGTGAAAGCGTCAAGTTCAAATCTTGTGACTATTGAAAGAATTTCTAAATGCAACTATCTCAGTTTCAGGTTGTCTAATAAGTCATGTATAACTATAAGGTCGATTCCAATGAACAAAATGCAAAAGTACATCTAAACTACAACTGAAAGGAAAAGTACCTCAACTACATATATGAATCAGTATAATAATATCTTTAAAAGGGAAGCCGTAAACATCTTCCTCTGCTTCGGAATAAAATAAAGTACTTTTATGCAATTTTACCCTTAAAAGGATGACCACAGAACTCTTATTTTATTGAACTGGGCCCTTTATGGAAAATGAAATCTGAGATGGCTTCTGCTCAGTGTTAGGCTGGATCTGATGTTTCACTTAATAAAATAACATAGATAAAAAGGTGAGGATAAGTTTGATAAATTCAAAAAAGAAAAGAAAAAATTTAAGCATCCAAACATCTGTTCATCTAATTTCTTAATCCATAGAAACATCCCTTTATTTTGACAATAATAACGAACCATCCCGACCAAAATAGCTCAAATTTGACAATTGTACAAGTCCTTCTGCATAAAATATGCTCTCTACCATTACAGCATACAATTAATACATCACATACCAAAAGGTAGCAAGTCAGAACAGAAAGGGAGAACTATAGTGATTTCAACATCAGTTACCTGTAGTCCTCTGTCGGTGACAATTTTCAGTGATCCAAGAGACTTGTGGCGATGTCCTAATTCTCGTTCAGCAGCTTGTTGAGCAGCTACATCATTGTCTATTTCTACAACAATCTTCAAATTCTTATATCCATTTTCAGGAATCCATTTGACTTCAGGTGCAACATCAACAAGGACATCATAGCTGGATCATAAGTCAAGTCAGCAAGCAGAATCCAGATTATCGCAAGTACAAAGTTAAGAGATGTCAACTGGCTGATATCAAAGCAAAATGTCTGTTCTATTGACTTTAGGAAAAGATATTGAGAGGTAAAAGATGATAGAGGAACAAGCAAAGTTGAAAGAATAGATAAATGAAGAACCTGAGAGAGTTGAGAGAAGAATAGTTCTTCTCCATTTCAGAAAACTTAGTCACAATGCGGACTGAGTCTCTCAAAGCCCTTCCAGTCACCTAAACAATACAATTCCATTACAAGTTTAAAGATTTAATTTGTTATGATAAAATAAGAAATGAAAACTCCATGATATAAAATACCGAAGTCATGGCATGAGGAAGGGTCCTCTTCAGAATAGATTCAACTGTAGCCTTTTTAACATTTTGCTCCCCAACAAAACCTACAAGAACACTCTCGGGAATCTTTCCAGGACGAAAACCAGGAATCTGCACTCACAAAACAATTACACATCAAGAATTCAACTTCTGCCTACGCAAGCTAACCAGTGGGAATTGGCATGTAAAAAAGAAGCACCTTGACTTGCTTCAGCAACTGGTTAAGGACCCTTTTGTAACAATCCTTGCAAACTGCCTCTGGAACTTCTATACACAGCCTCACCTGCATAAATACAGACGTCCAAAGATACAAAACATACAGAGAATATTAAAAGAAGTGCAAAGTAAAAACCTCAGTGTGACCCTATTCTATTACATCATAGTTTAGGTGGTGACATTACATAGTAACTTTTAGCAATAAAATTATTACAAGTTCAGAGAATGAAATGTATGAAAGGCCACTGGTTTAGGGGTAGCAAAACGAATCAACGAATCTAATTCATGCCGAATACTAAATGAATTGAATCAGAATGGGCAAATTCGAATTCGATTAGTTTATTAAACGAATCCTAATATTAGGATTCGGATTCGATTCGTTTATTAAACGAATATTCGTATTCGATTCGTTTATTCGTTTAAACAAAATTAAACGAATAGAATCGAATTTTGTATTCGTTTAAACTCGTTTAGTTCGTTTAAACATAATTAAACGAATCGAATCGAATCGAAATATCGATTTGTTTAAATTAGGTTAAGATGTTTTATATAGTTATTTTTGAGGATCTGTTTTACAAGTAGTTTTACTAAAAATAACCTTCTTGATTAACATCTTTGTTCTAAAATTTTAAGAGTAAATTTGTAATATAATTAAACGGATATTAAACGAATTCGATTCATATTTCGATTCATTTAATAAACGAATTTTAAACGAATAAATGAATTGGTGAGCTCAACGAATCGACCCATTTATTGAAAGAATCAATTTTTCCAAACTCATATTCGCTTTAGAGCGAATCGAAACGAATCCTAACCCAAATTGCCACCCGTTTTACTGATAAAACTTCAGTGTTGTAAAAGGAATTAACACAAGGATAAAAAAGAAAAAAAAAATCAGAGATTTCAATGCACTATAAGAATATGTGTTTTTCTGTTTTTAACTTGTTCCTCAACTCAACTTATTAAGGATGCGCTGGAACCTCCTCATATACCTCGTGACTCATATAGATACAGATATGAAAATTGAAACAAATATAAAACCAAGACCATCATATACGGTCTAAACCAACCAAAAAAAAAAAAAAAAATCCCAGAAATAAAAACTACTAAACTTCAAGTTAAGGGGAAAATATCAATGAAAATGTGCCGAAATTAACAAGAAACTATAACCAAAAAATGGACAAATAGTGAAATTACTCACTCTTGAATTGGTTTCTGGAGTCTCTTTGACCTCGATATCAGCAGGAAGCCGATCCTTCTCGGGTCCAAGAGCCACCGAGGAAGAAGAAGAAGCAAATACACGAAATGGGCTTCGATGAAATTGAGGTTGTTGGAGATGGAAGTGAATTTGGCGGGAAAAAGATGACAGTTTCCGAGAATTGAAGTAGTTTTGGTTCTTTAGCTGAAGAGTGGAGTTCTTTAGAGAAACATAAAGAGGAATCTCTGCTCTGTTTAGAGATTTCAAATTAAATATTTTTGTTGGGTTGGTGATGCAAAGCTCCATTTTTGTTTATTGTGATAAAGCTCGACTTCTCAGAACTCTGAGTTCGTTGTTGAAGATAAGTGTTCGGTCTTTATTTAATATCTATGCAACTAATACGCTGCGTTTTGATTATTTGCATTTTCTTTCCAATTCACAAATTTCACTTTCACCCATCCTCAATTCCTCATACGGTAATTTGTCATTTTGTTGTATAGTTGAAATAATAATTAATAAATTGCAATAAAAAATGCCTAATAAATTTTATAATAATTTAGATTTGTTTTAATTCATTTAAAAAGAATCTTGTAATCAAAGTATGATAACTATATTTTTTTTCAAAATATTTTTTTAATGAATCTCTATTTGAATTTAGTAATTTTTTAGTTTTATAATAACCTCACTTCAAATGATTTTTATTATTATATCTTTAAATATATATATATATATATAATGTTATATCTCAATACTTCTTCTAGTAAAATTTAATATTGCATGTAATAAAATAATATTTTTATAAAAATATAATAATAAAATATAAGTAATTGGTATTTATATTTATTAATTTGTATAGCGGTCAAATGATAATAACCCTAAATTAAAACACCATTCGCCTCTTATCATTTTTTGTTATAGTCAAATTGACAATACCAAAAATGCCATTAACCGGCAAACTCCATTTCGCGCTTAACAAAAACGGTTGCTTAGCCAAAACGACATCGTAAACTCTGATCTTCTCAAAACTTTATATATATAACAAACTAACTGCCAAAAGCTAGCCCTAGCATCACGACCAACACATCCTATTCTCTTCAAAATCACCGGCGCCGGTACCGGGAAAAGTTCGTAACTTGAAGAGCGAGAGAAGAAGTGATGGAAGGGATGGGTTCTAGACTGGGCCGGGCTGCGGCCCGATACGGCCCCACACAGACGGTGTTCAACGGTCCAGTGAGAAAATGGAAGAAAAAGTGGGTCCACGTGTCTTCCACAGTCGGCCAATCCAACGGCCATAATAACAACAGCAGCAGCGGTGCTCCTCTGATTCTTTGTAAGTGGACCCCACTGTCTCCGAACCCCTCTGAGAATGACGCTGCCACACCGGAGCCGCCGAAGCGACGGTTCCGTTACACTCCCGTAAGTAGATAATAACTATTAATGTCTATTTATTTGCTTATTTGTGGGTTTAAGTAGGGTTTTGAAATTGGGGTTTTTAATTTATTTTCTTATTTAGTGTTAAAGTTGTTAAATTTAGTTGCTTTGGGTTAGTTAGCTAAGTATTGAGTTTGTTTGTTTTTTTTTTTTTTTTTTTTTTGGGGTGGTGGGGGGTGAGAGATGTCGTTTTTTTTTTTTTTTTTTTTTTTTTTTTTTGCTTTCTTATAATATATATCGATTTATTTTCACTTTTTAAAAAGAAAATTGTTATTGGTTTTGTGTTCGAAATTTCTTTTAAAGGTGAATGGCTAATATTTACATAGTGCTTGATTGATTTTGCAGTGCAATGATTACATTTCTTGAGTTGTAGTATGTCTTTATTTTGTCATAACTTAATTTAAGGAATTTATTTGGTTTAGTAGTTCCTTGCAACTGTTGGAAGTTTTGAAGATGTGATATTGACAAAGGCTCCTTCCTCCTTCCTCCAGTGTCTAAGAAGTAGTGTTCTCATGTGAGACGTTCTCGATTATATTGTTGGCATGCCGGGGTTCTGTTTCTTAATGTTCGGGGAACTGTTTTTTTTTTTTAGACAGGGATCTGAAAGCAGAAAGAATTCAACATGTTGATGTCAATTCATATCAAAGATGATCTTTTTGGGCTCTCTTTCCATTGTATTTGTGGTCTTAAGCATTGATTGATCCCTATATTTGTGCAGGTTGCTGTTTTAGAGGAACATAAGAAGGCTGTTTCGGAGAAGGATGAGGATGGAGCTGGAGAAAGTAAGAATAACATGCTTGATGCCAAGCTGAACTCCCTGAACAATGAAATGAATGCAGACAAAACTTTGACAAAAGAAACTCAGGCAACAAATAATTCCCTATGTCTTCTTTTTTCCAAATGCCCCATTCTATAAAACATGCATAGTTTACCAGCCTTTATCTACTAGTAATTGCATCCTTTATAAGCTTCTGTTACTTCTTTAGATCTGCCTAAGTTTGCAATGATGATAAAGAAAAACTATGATAATGGTAAAAGCCACCCTCTTCTTCGAAGTAAGAGAGTGAAAGCATCTTGGTTGAAAGTTTTCCTATGCAACTTTATAACATTTGTAAAATATCGATCTTGAAATAAATGCAGGAGTAAAACATCATTCTCTTTGATTTGCAGGATTTGAACATGAGTGATTGGGATCTGGGTCTGTGCTTGAAAGGCCAAAGTGACCACGATTTAGTCACCCAGACCAAAGACAATCAGCTGATTAAGTCTGCGATTGATGACTTATTTTAGTGCCATGGTCTTAATCATCATCGTGCACTGTTACCTGTGAAATGATGAAGTTATGCTTTATTTTGTAATTATGGTAGCGAGTCAGTTTGGTAGAAGCGGTAAATAAGTGAACGTTTGATCTTGTTCTTAAGTTTACTGTCTGTGTATATATATTATCTTTAACTATGCACTATGCAGCTTGTGTGGTGACATCATTTGCGGGCATGCCATGGTTTATTTTTCAGTAAATTCCATTGGGGATAAGCTCATTATGTGAAAGGTTTTGATGATCCAGGCTTCTTTGTATTTACAACTTGGAGCAACATAATACTGACCACGTGAAATGTAATCATCTTCTTCACATCGAAGTCTCTCTTATACAAACAAACAAAGAAAACATAATTGGTATTTTAGAACTGGGAGCAATTTCCTCTCTTAAAATGGCACCCTCCCTTGAAAATGGTAACATCATCTTCCTAATATAGAAGTAATCACTTGGATTGTGCCTAGTCCCAAGTCTCCTGATTGTAAATATCAGTTTTCTTCTTATTGTAAATTAAAAATAATAATAATAATAACATGCTTTAATTTAGAAAGAATTAATTAAACAATGACAAACTAGGCGTGATGAAGCCACTGATGCTTATAGTCTTGTAAAACTCAAAACTGAAGCTCTCGCAAATGCAATCTAGTAGCATCATTATTATGTCCAAGTAACAAGAGATTGTACAAAAAAAGGAAAAACGAATGTTCTCTGTTGCGCTGGGTAATAAGTTAATCTAACAAGAAAGCCATTGTGCTTTCTTTCATTCTTCTCGCAGCCAAAACGCAAACGAAGCCAAAATTATATGTAGGGACTTCATGAGCCTTCATCTTTATGCCTGATCATTATTCTCAGCAGCATCATTTTCCACTGCTCGAGTAACCCCAACTTCGGCTGGCCTAATAACTCGCTCGTATAGTGTGTATCCCAACTGCAAAAGAGGGGAAAAGAATTTTAATATGTATCACAAACCCCATGGCCTGATAACTCTGACAAATATTGGGCAAGCAACACTTAAAATGAAATGTTCATGATAAGCATTTCTAAACCAACAAACAGACTACAATGCGAATTGAACAAGTGATCGATAACAGGCTAACAGCTTTCACACGAAATCACTAAGATTTGTCCAAATATTCATATTCAATCAGAGATGGAATTTAGTTGCATTATGTTAAAGTCAAACAAAAATAGAAACATTATAATATTGATCGATTTAAATTAATACCTTTAGAACATGAGCAACAGTGCCTGGTGGTTTAGAATTGTCTGGTACTTGGAACATTGCATTATGCCTGTGTGGATCAAATGGCTCATTTATAGGATCAAATTTTTCTACTCCAAACTTTTTAAGTACCTGAAAGCACAATGTTCAAGAGACAGTTAGCAACCAATTTGACTTCCATTTTACTATTGATGTCTCAAAATCCACCAACCACCATTGAAGCACAATGAGATGCAAAATGTTGAGGAGCTTAAAACAGTACGGCGAAGATTATAAAAACAAGCAAGCTGACTTTTTCCCCCCTTCACATGGGATAACAAATAGAAAATCAATGATTTTCTGGAAAAAGATATATAAAAATAAAAACCATAATGGCCTAATTCATACAAGTGCTCGGAAACACGACTTGGAGAACAACAATAAAATTTTACCTCTCCCAGCTGCTTCTCAGTCATTTCAACACCTTCCAGAAGTGATTTCAGAAGGCGCACAGCTCCAGAAGTGTCATTAGAAGTATCTATCTTTGAGAAGCTTTCTTTAACAACAGAAGATGCTCTACCCAAATTGTCCGCAACATCCAGAAGGCCCTTTGCAAAATTCTGCAGCAGAATATCAAACAAACAAACATAAGTGTAAAACTTACAAATACTTCAAAAATATCAACAGTTCCCATTAATAGTTTTATAATTAAGCAATATGCTAACAAAGAAACCTGTATGGCAAATTTTTTTGAATTCTCTGCTTCACGTCTTGTCCTGTCTTTGACATTCTCCATTTCCGCAAAAGCACGAAGAACTTTATCTTGCATTTGCTTGATCTCTTCATGCTTTGCCTTCAGAAGTTCTTCTTTTTCCTTCACAAGTTTCACCAAATCATCCCTGGAAAGTTCACTCTCACTCTCCGAATCTGAATCAGAAAATGCAACTCGTTTAGTAATTATTCTCCTTCTTTTATTAGATTGGGACATGGTAGATTGGGGTTCTGAATCAAAACCTGATTCTTGTATTTGATCAGTAGCTTCTGTCCCTTCATCAGAAGCTTTAGCATCTGCATTCGGCTTCGGGGACTCAGCCCCATTATTTTCTACAACACTCCCTTGTTCCTTTTCATTAGGTTCAGGGGACGCCGAAGAGAACCCAAATCGTTGTACTATAGATGAATTGAGTGTTGTTTGATGAAATAAAGACACCTGAGACAACTGAGACAGTTTACAATCATATAACTTAAAATTTTCCAACTCAAACTTGAAAATATGCCATAAACCGCCAAAAAGCATTCAAGTTAAGATAATTTCAAATGCATGAAGAAAATGGTAAGTATTACTAATTATAGGAAAAATAGAAAAGCAGTTTTGAAGTCTGCTCATATTCAGTTTTGCCCACGTTCCTGGCCTTACTAGACGAAACAAATCCTTTTATTTGTAAAAATTCAGGCACTTTTTAAGCTCTCATATTCATACTTAAGACACCAAAATGTAAGACACTCTGAGAAGGGAAAAGAAATTGTTGAAAAGTCAGCCCATCCACTCCACCAAAAAGCTTGAAGAGATGGCCACCAAAATGAATCCAGCATGCTTTTGTTAACCACTCCACCCAACCAACTCCATGAAAACAACTTTGTAACAACTCCACAAATTTAGGGAGTAAAAGGTGGGTGAATAGTAACAAACCCTTCCTATAAATTGAAGCATTCCCAGTGAGCTTCAGCATCCCAAATGAGTGTATAATTGTATAGAGAGAGTGTGAGGTTTTCTTTGAGTTTCTTGTTGTAAACTTGTAGTATTTATTCTTGAGAGTAATAAATACAATTCGGTTTTTCCTCAAACACTCCAAGAGTGATCGGTGATTCACAACAAGTAGTATCAGAGCTTTGGTTCTTCATTGGGATCGAAAAACCGAAGAACGGAGTTTTGTTTGGAAAATTCGAGTTCCGGAAAAGTTGTCAAAAATTCATTTTGAGGGTACCACCAGCTAGTTCACGTCGAGACGAGCACGGTGGTATTTTTCGGCGACCGAACCGACGTCCCAGAACGCCGCACGCGCTTCACAAAGCACTGCCCACGCGCCCTCACGCGCAGTACGCGCTTCACGCGCTCCAGAGGTTGAAGACGACACACGTGGCCGCCACGTCAGCGCCCAGTCAGCGCCACGTCAGCCGCCACGTCAGCAACCTGCCACGTCAGCCGCCACGTCAGCCGCCTGCCACGTCGCCTGCCACGTCAGCATACCCGGTCCCACTTGCCACGTCAGCACTGCCATGTCAGCAGCCTGGTAAATTTCATTTAGCCCCCTGAAGTTTGGAAATTTACAATTTTGCCCCAGAACTTTTAGGAATTTACAAATCAGCCCCTGTGTCGGATTTAGACCAACGAAGTGTCTATTCCACCATTTTCGACCGTTCCGGACGCAACGGTGACCTCAGATTTGTGAAATTCAGACCCGAGTTTAGTGTATTCTCATTTTAAACTTTAAAACTTAAAATGGAGATGGAGGATTCTCATTCTGGTGCAATGATTAAACTGGCTGCCACTAATTACTCCCTCTGGAGACCTAGGATGATAGATTTTTTACATTGTAAAGATCTGTTTGATGTCATCGAGTTGAAGGGAGTGAAACCAGAGCCTGTTAAGGAGTATGACTGGAATAAACTCAACAACAGAACTTTGGGTCAGATTAGGCAGTGGATCGGCCATAATGTCTTCCACCATGTAGCACAGGACACAGATGCTTATGAAATGTGGAGGAAATTGGAAGACATGTTTCATGCCAAAACAGCTCGGAATAAAGCCTTAATCATGAGGCGTTTGGTGAACCTGAAGCTGCGGAGTGGAACTTCCGTTGCAGAACACACCAACGAGTTTCAAAGTCTGGTGAACCAATTGTCTGCAGTAGACATGCAATTGGCAGACGAAGTTCAAGCCCTATTGCTACTCAGTTCCCTTCCTGATAGCTGGGAGACTCTGGTGGTTACTCTCAGCAACTCAGCTCCAGGATGCAAACTTACCATGCCTATGGTAAAGGATGTCTTGTCAAATGAATAAGCCAGAAGAAAAGACGTGGGCTCAGATCAAACAGAAGCCCTTGTCTCGGAGCAGCGAGGAAGACAACAGGAAAAACATCAAGGTGGGAGGAGAGGCAGAAGCAAAAGTAGGGGCAGATCCAAGGACGGGAAAAAGACATACAAGTGCTTCCACTGTGGCATAGAAGGCCACTTGAAGAAAAATTGCCGGAAACTGCAACGAGAGCAGAGAGAAGGCAATAACCAGCCGAAGAAGAATGATGCGGAGACACTAGTAGTTACCACAGTAGATGTAGCTATATGCTCCGGCCAGGAAGAAGCATGCCTTCACACCGCAACTCAGGATGTCGAGTGGGTGGTAGATACTGCAGCATCCTACCACGTCACTCCTCACAGGGATTTCTTCACAACATACAAAGCAGGAGACTTTGGAGCAGTGAAGATGGGGAATACCAGTTCTTCTCAGATAGTGGGAATTGGCGAAATACAGTTGCGGACAAATGCAGGGTATACAATAACTCTGAAGGAAGTCAGACATGTTCCAGAACTTCGGCTCAACTTACTCTCGGGGGTAGCCCTTGACAAACAGGGCTATGCTAGCCACTTCAGCAACGACACTTGGAGGATGATAAAAGGTGTCATGGTCATCGCCCGAGGACACATCTGTGGAACCTTGTACAAGACTCATGTGAAGATTTGTGCAGAAAGCCTAAATGTAGCTGAACGGGAGGCTTCTCAGAATCTGTGGCACTAGAGACTCGGTCACATGAGTGAAAGGGGGTTGTCTACCTTGACAAAGAATGATCTAATCACTGTCTCCAAAAATGATGCTCTGGATCCTTGCAACCACTGTCTGTTCGGTAAGCAGCACAGAGTCTCTTTCAATTTCACTTCTACAAAGAAATCAGAGATACTCAGTCTGGTGTACTCTGATGTATGTGGTCCCTTGGAGGTAAACTCACTAGGCGGTAACAAATATTTTCCGACTTTTATTGACGATGCTTCTCGTAAAGTGTGGGTATATTTTATGAAAACAAAGGATCAGGTCCTGGACTATTTCAAACTGTTCCATGCCATGGTCGAGCGTGAAACAGGGAAGAAACTGAAGTGCCTTCGCACAGACAATGGAGGCGAATACACTTCCAGGGAGTTCGATGCCTACTGCGGAAGTCACGGTATTCGACACGAGAGGACTGTTCCACGCACCCCACAACACAATGGTGTCGCTGAAAGAATGAACCGCACCATTATGGAGAAAGTCAGAAGCATGATCAGTATGGCTAAGCTGCCAAAGCCATTCTGGGGAGAAACTGTTCGTGCCGCCTGCTACCTGATCAACAGATCACCATCTGTACCGTTGAATTTCGAGATTCCAGAGAAAGTGTGGTCTGGTAAGAATCCTTCATATTCTCACCTCAGAATATTCGGATGTTTAGCATTTGCACATGTATCCAAGGAGCTCAAACAGAAGCTCGATGCAAGGACTACTCCATGCATCTTCATAGGCTATGGAGACGAAGAATTTGGATACATGCTATGGGACCCGAAGGAAAGGAAGGTCATCAGAAGCAGAGATGTAGTGTTTCTTGAAGACCAGACAATAGAAGACATTGAAAAGCCCAAGATGCCTTCTAGAACCAGTGCCGACAATGTTGATGAAAATCCAGACACAACCCCAGCACCAACACCAGTGGCCACAGATGATGATGGGGTACAAGGCATACCAGAAGCAGAACAAGAGGAGGAAGGAGGTGTTGAGCAGGGGGAGCTGCAGCCTGCTCCATCAGAGGCTTCAGGATCATCCACATATCCGGATGACAACAGACAGCCAGAACCTCCAATACGAAGATCTGAGAGAGGCCGGATTCCATCAGCCAGATACTCAGGATCAGAATACATTCTGCTTACTGACGAGGGGGAGCCAGAAACCTTCAACGAAGCTGTATTTCATAAAGACAAAGACAAATGGTTGCATGCTATGCAGGATGAGATGGAATCTCTGCAGAAAAACAACACTTATGAGATAGTCAAGCTCCCACATAGAATGAAGGCACTGAAGAACAAATGGGTATTCAAGCTCAAGAAAGATGGCAGCGGGAAAGTGGTGAAACACAAAGCTCGGCTAGTGGTCAAAGGATTCCTACAGAAAAAGGGAATTGACTTTGATGAGATCTTTTCACCGGTGGTAAAAATGGCTTCAATCCGAGTCATCCTAGGATTGGTAGCCAGATTGAACTTGGAGCTTGAACAGATGGATGTCAAAACAGCATTTCTTCATGGTGATCTGAATGAAGAAATCTATATGGAGCAGCCAGAAGGATTCAAGATTTCAGGTAAAGAAAACCTTGTTTGCAAGCTGAAAAAGAGCTTGTACGGGCTCAAGCAAGCACCGAGGCAATGGTATAAGAAGTTCGACTCATTCATGGTGGGTCAAGGCTACAAAAGAACCGCAGCAGATCAGTGTGTATACATTCAGAGGTTTCCAGATGGAAATTTCGTTGCTCTTCTACTATATGTAGATGACATGTTGATTGTTGGACAAGAAGCAGCGAAGATCAACCAGCTGAAGAAAGAACTCTCTAAGGCTTTCGACATGAAAGACTTAGGACCGGCTCAACAGATTTTGGGAATGGAGATTGTTCGTGACAGACAGAACAATAAGCTGTGGCTTTCACATGAGAGGTATATTGAACGGGTAATCAGGAGTTTCGATATACAGAAAGCCAAACCGGTCAGCGTTCCACTAGCGCACCATTTCAAACTGAGCAAGAGTTCGTGCCCCTCATCCAAGAAAGAGATAGAGGAAATGTCAGCAATACCATATTCTTCAGCTGTTGGAAGCCTTATGTATGCAATGGTATGTACCAGGCCAGATATTGCACATGCAGTGGGTGTAGTGAGCCGCTTTCTCTCTAAACCTGGAAAGCAACACTGGGAGGCAGTCAAATGGATTCTCAGGTACCTCAAGGGTACAACGAAGTTTCATCTGTGTTACGGGGAGCTGATCCGATCTTGGAAGGCTATACAGATTCAGATATGGCGGGAGATCTTGATGGTAGGAAATCTACATCAGGATTCATTTACACTTTTGCAGGGGGAGCTGTATCATGGCAGTCAAGATTGCAGAGGTGTATTGCATTATCCACAACAGAGGCTGAGTACATTGCCATAGCTGAGGCAGGAAAAGAAATGTTGTGGCTAAAGCGGTTTCTCCAAGAGTTAGGGATCAAGCAGACATAATACAAGATACATTGTGACAGTCAGAGTGCTCTGGACTTGAGCAAGAACTCAATGTATCATTCCCGGACAAAACACATTGATATTCGCGATCACTGGATACGCGAGGTAATGGATCAACAACTGCTGAGACTAGTGAAGATCCATACAGATGAGAATCCAGCTGATATGTTAACAAAGGTGGTTACTCGGGACAAGCTAGAGCTGTGCAGAGACATAGCCGGGATAGCTGTCAGATGATGATTGATGGTCGGCTCAGATTTTGAGAAAATCTTCACCGATGGGGAGATTTGTTGAAAAGTCAGCACATCCACTCCACCAAAAAGCTTGAAGAGATGGCCACCAAAATGAATCCAGCATGCTTTTGTTAACCACTCCACCCAACCAACTCCATGAAAACAACTTTGTAACAACTCCACAAATTTAGGGAGTAAAAGGTGGGTGAATAGTAACAAACCCTTCCTATAAATTGAAGCATTCCCAGTGAGCTTCAGCATCCCAAATGAGTGTATAATTGTATAGAGAGAGTGTGAGGTTTTCTTTGAGTTTCTTGTTGTAAACTTGTAGTATTTATTCTTGAGAGTAATAAATACAATTCGGTTTTTCCTCAAACGCTCCAAGAGTGATCGGTGATTCACAACAGAAATAACAGTGAAAATAAACCCTGATTCATATTAACCAAAAAAAGGTATGAAAGGGAAAAATAATTCTTTAAACATCAAGTAAAACCCTTATTATATACAAAGTAAAAATCAAGGCTTATTAATCATGAACCATCTTCTTATTCATATACAGTCTGCCATTAATTAAAACAAAGTTCTGACCTAATAAAAATCAAACATATAAAACTCGATAAAACTCTAAATTTAATCACACAAACGAAAACTCGAATTTAATTACGGAAATACAAAAAATAATAATAATAAATAAAAGAAGTCAAATTTAATCAAGATTCTTAAACCCTGGCAAAACCCTAGTTCCAAATTACACATGAAAATTGAAACTTTCTTATATTACCTTATCAGGGGATTCATAAACAAGAGAATGAAACTGATTTGAGAGAACGGGTAACAGTTGCTTCCCCGAAGCAGGAAGTAGAAGCAACGCGCGTCCACCGACGCTCCGAGAGGCGCGTGACAAAACCTTCGAGGCCAACATCTCTGATGAAGAAAATAATAATTGGGGAACTTGAAAGATTAAAAAAAAAAGTTAGGGTTTTAGAGGCAAGAATGGTTTCTTATGGGGCTGAAGGAGGGACAGAATGTGGAAATAAGGAAATGCTTGGAGAGAAAGAAAAGCGATATACAGACAGAGGAAAGTTTTGAGGGTGTAAGGGGATTTTTTATAGACGTAATTGCCCTTGCAAATAGATTTCAGATTCTGTAACTGTTGGAGAATTTTATTTACCAAATTCTAATTCATTTCATGATTTTATCACATAATCAAACTGAACAATACTAAATCAACCAATTAATACTCATTAAAGGCATTCTACTTTCTGATTTTACATGATTGAGTTTCATGAATTAAAGTTCCTACTAAAATAAAAAGAATATCAATTAATTAATGGCTTTGCAAAAGAGTTTTTTTTTAAAAAAAAAATTCAAAAAGCATTTTCCAAAAAATTTGAGACTGGTTGGTTACATTTTAAGTAAAATTTCTTGGGATTAAAAAAATTAAGGAAATTATCATCTATTCACCCGAAAAATTATTTAATGCTCGTAAAAACAGTGGATTTTGGGAAAATATCATATGTACTCTAAAATTATTAAAAATTATCATTTACCATCCAAAATTTAAGAAATTTTATCATTTATCCATCCGAAATTTAGCTAATGTTCAAAAAGTACGCAATTTTTTGGTGGTAAATGTTCATTTTCAATCACTTTTAGTGTATATGTCATTTTCTCAAAATTGTGTGTTTTTTCGAACATCGGATAATTTTCGGGTGAATATATGATAATTTTCCAAAAAATTATTTTGTCTATACTAACAAAAACTAAGAATTTTGGTTTTTGAGAGTAGATGTTAATGAGCTTTTTAAAAATAGATACAACAAGTTGGGTTTTTTTTTTTTTAATGAAAACATTAATTTTATTGGCATAATAGATTTCTATATTTTATAAAGGTGTTATCTTTTTTTTTTTGTAAATTAATTGTATTAACTTGTTATGTAGGTAAACCATCATGTGCTGGTTAATTTAGATAATATTCTAATTATTATCAACCGTTTCTAAAATTTTATTTTTTACTTGTGAAGTATTTTGTGGTCTTGTAATCTTTTTAAAAAACGTAAGATTCGAGAAATTATGGGGGACCCGGCCAAGGTTCCGGTTCGAAACTGGAACCGAACCGAACCGGTTGGAATCGCTAAAACGTTCCAGCCCAACGGCTAATAGTCGTTGGGCTGGTTCCTGCCCCAAAGTCCCAAAAAAAAAAAAAATTTAAGATTTCCCAAATTACCCATAATAACGGTAGTAAAACGGTTAATTTTAGGGCAGTTTAGGTATCATAAAAATATTCTTAAAATGTATAAATATGGGTGATTTTTCATTATTTCAACACAACAATTTCTCAATTCTCAATTCTCAATTCTCAATTATCAATTCTCAATTCTCTCAATTCTTACAATTCTCTTATTCTCAATTCTCTCATTTACAAATTACAAATTACAATTTATCATTCTCAATTATCTAATGGCAAGCTCATCTGAGAACACAATGTCAAATGTGTCAACCTAAGAGAGCGGCCCTAGTATCGGTTCACATAGAAGAGAAGTTAAGTCTCGTTCCTCCGATGTTTTCAAAATTCATTTTCATTTAGACGTTGCTGATGAAGGTTCAAGAGCAGTATGCAATCATTGTGGGGTTTCTTATAAATTTTCTGGTGGATACGCCAATATGATCAAGTACTTGGAAAGATATCATCTGGTTGAACTTGGACTTGATATGACGCAAACTCAAATGGTCAGATACACATTATCTAGTAGAGGTACGAGTGTTTTAGATTTATTTAAATATTCTGATGCTAAAAATAGAGAAGAATTTGTTAAATTAACTTGTATGACACATCTTTCTTTAAGTTTTGGTAAAAAAATTACTTTTACGAATTACGTTCAAGATGTTTTAAATTCTGCTGCATGTTGAATGACTATAAATACAACAAAACATCAAATTTTTAAATTATACAAAGATGGTAAAATTATTTTAAATGAAACATTTAGAGATATTAAATGACGTCTATCTATTTGTTCCGATATTTGGAGTGACCATTGGCGAACACACTCATACATGGGTGTGACTTGTCATTGGATTGATGCATCATGAAACATGCAAAAATGATTTATTGCATTTAGAGTTTTTGATGAACAACATACTGCACAAAAAATTTATAGAATGATTAAAGTAATTTTTGATGAATATGGTTTATTAGGTAAAATTTTAACAGTTGAATTTGATAATTCATCTGCAAATACTGCATCAATCAATGATTTAATACAAATATGCGAACCAAATTTAGGGGGTCGTTTTTCATGTTCGTTACACATGTCATGTCCTTAATTTATGTGTTCAAGATGGTTTGGAAAAATTATCACCTTTCATTGAGCCTCTTAAAAAAATAATTAATTATATTTGTTCATATTCTCAAGTTATGAGAGAATGGGCCAAGTTTGTAAATTTAATGGTATTAAACCGATAAAATTTTCACGAGATGTTCCAACACGTTGGAATTCAACTTATTTTCTTTTATATCAAGCTTTGCAATACAAAGATGCATTATGTAGTTTTTTTTCTCAAAATGTTCAATATATCACACTTTTTCCTAGTCAATGGGAAGTTTGTGAAATTTTTTTAGAGATTTTAAAAGTGTTTAATGATGCTACAAAAATTTTTAGCGAAGTTTATTATCCTACAACACATTTATTTATTCTTGAAAGTTTGAATATTGTTGGAACTCTCAATGAGCATGTTGATATTAGTGATCCTAATGATATTGTTTTGTTTGAAACTATTAATGTTATGAAACGAAAATGGTTGAATTATTTTAGAAACATTCTTTTACTTTATCTTATTACTACTGTTTTTTATCCTAGATTTAAATTAGAAGGTTTGAATAATGCTTTACCCGCTTATTATAAATATTTAGGAATATCAGATGAAGTTGATATTATAAAAATAATAGCTAAAATAAAAATTAATTTAATAGAGTTATTTAATGATTATGTTAGAAGATAAACTTGCAATCAGTATGACAATCTAATAGTAGCGAAATGACCGTAATGAAATCTAGACTTAGCGCAGGTGATCGTTGGTTATTACAACGAAATAAAAAACATAAGGATAACACGACTAATAACCCATAATTAGATAATTATTTATCTACAAATTTTGAGTTTTCTACTGAATGTTTAGTTAGTAAAAATTTTCAAATCATTGAATGGTGGAACTGACATCAAAATGTATATCATGTATTATCAATTATTGCTAAAGAGATATTGGCAGCACTTGTTTCCACTGTTGCGGTTGAGCAAGCCTTTAGCATCGGATGCAATATATTGGAAATTAAACGGTCTTCATTACATCCAATCACTCTAGAATCAACAACATGTGTGGATGATTGGATCCGAGCTGATCTGAGGCAACAACCCCTGATGAATTTGAAGACTTGTTCAATAATGCATTTGCAAGTGTAAGCGGAACTGGAGTCGAATGATCAATAGGCACGGATGATGATTGACAATTAAATATTTAAATAATTGTAAAATTACAATGGGGAAATATCATTAAAATGTAATGGAACTACATGAGCTTCGATTCCTCTCACTTCTGGAGGATACGTAGACAACTTAAGTTCTTAAAAATTTAAGTTCAAACTCTTTAATTTAATTTTTTTATTTGTTTAGATAATATTTTTCCTGTAATTTAATGTAATTGTAAGTTTATTATATAAATTCTAATTCTTAATTTTAAATTATTTTATTTTATTAATCTCAATTTTTATTTTCAATAAAAAAAATCGAATGGAACCGGAACCAAAACCAAAACCAAAACCAAACGGTTCAGTTCCGATTCCGGTTTGGTTCCGATTCGAAACCGAACTGAACCGCCGGCTACCTTTATATGGGGCTCTAATAGAAACCCGTCTCTTTGTTTATCTTATAGTCTCATTATGCAAATGCACGAACCCAAATCAAATATAATAGCCAACACAAAACCCATTTGTATGTGTTTTACTTTGATGTTCTTAACAATTAATGTTTTTTTTTTTTAAAATCCGCGCATTGTATACATCAAACCTATATATTTTCTTACTTTATCATCAAATTCAATGGGTAATATTTATTGAATCTAGAGAATAACAAAACATATTGCATACAATAAATTGACACATGCTTATTAAACTTTTAATAACTTATCTACCTTTGATAACATACATTTATATTATTTATTTGAAATGATTGATGATAAAACATATAAAAAAAAATCATTTTTTGTAAAAAGAAAGAATTGAACATACAACTTGAAGAAACAAAATCTAATTATGTATACAGTGCTCTACACACCCGTAATGTTTTGTAAATATTTTCAGTCGTCATTAATTTCCCCCGTACATTTAAAATGAAGCCCACCTCAAAAAAAATCAACCATTTGAGCAAACAAGGAATGAAAATACAAAAAATGAAATGAATATTGAGAAAATTATAAGTGCTTGCGAAAAGTAAAATACAAGAAGGAAGCTTGGAAATGAATAGTAGTATATAGGAGTTCCGTCATCAATATCCAAGATCATTCAATCTTGTATTTTCCTGAGCTTCTTCAATGTAAATTGCTACAGTTTTCTTAGGATTGCCTCTGCTTACAAACCTGAAACCTTAGATTCTTGTGTCAACATATATAATAACATAAAAGAAGAAATCAAGGAAAATGACTTCAAAGGAGCGCATCGAGCTTGCACCAACTTAGATGCAATCTTTCAAGATTGTTATCATCATTGTCAAAATTGAGATCACCACTTTTTGATAATGGTGTAAACCATCAAAATAGTTTTATGTGTATTTATTGAGTGGTTGTAATAGTGAGTTTGAGTTTCACTATAAATTGAGAGTTCAAAACCATCTCCAACGAGAAGTTTCAAGTAAGAGAGCTTAGAGTGTAAACTCCAAGTAAGAGGGCTTAGAGAGTGAATCAGTTTCACATTTATAATTCTGTAATAATTTTTTCAATATAATCTTATATGATTTTAGAAAACAATGCTCTGACTAATGGTCTATTAGGAGTAAATATGGCGATGATAAAAGCTTGCAATATCTGAACCTGTTTCATATTCTTTATAATCACTTAAATTAAAATTAAGATTATCATCAACTCCTCTGAACTTAATTGCAGCTCGATCATATTCTCTGAAATTAATTGAAACATTCAAACATATTAATTTTACCAACAAAAAGAATCCAAGCACATAAAAAAACTAATGAGTAAAGAGTAATAGATGGTACAATAACTAAAGAAATCATCTTGTTGGGTAAAGGGAAGATCTTAAAGCACGCCGTCTTATCTTTTTTTTTTTTTTTTTTTTTTTACAAAGAGGTTTCAAATCCAAGAACCATATGTTGGATTCCAGGAGCACCATCAACCTAAACACCCATGATGCATCTTACACAATTTTAGCTCTAATGAGGTTAACACTTAATATACATAAACTGTACAGCAAGTGATTTAAATGAGTAATTAAAGGGCACTAAAGGCTCGCATTATTATGTTTGAGAACTCACTAATTAAGGATCAAATCAGAATGCAGATCACATAGCTTGTATTATATTCTTTGAAATAAATTGAAACATTCAAAAATAGTAATTTTACCAATAAAAACAGCCATGAAATCAAAGAAATTATATGTATCAACTATAGTATGTGGTTGGAAGTTATATAAGTCGACATATGTATTAAACTTAGGAATTATGATTTGTCACTCTTCTTTCATTTCTTTGGAACTAAAATAACCACGGAGAAGGAGTTTCATTCACTTGTTAAAATCAGACATGGGATAATTAAACATGAAGCCTCTGTCCTTCTCCCGGTTTGGTGTTTGTGTTTAGATCCAGCCAAAGTTCCGGTTCCGAACCGGAACCGAACCGGTTGGAACTGGACGGTTCCGATTCCAATCGGAACTGTAAGGTTCCAGTTGGAACCCTAGGGTACCAACTAGGGTTCCAACCCCCCAACGGCTTGGGCTGGAAAAAAAATTAAAAAAATTGAGAAATTCCCAAATTACCCCTAATAACAGTAATAAAACGGCTAATTTTAGGGGCATTTTAGGTATCACAAAAATATTCTAAAAATGTATAAATATGTGTCATTTTTCATTATTTCAACACACCAATTTCTCAATTCTCAATTCTCTCAATTCCTATTATTCTCTCATTCTCAATTCTCTAATTCTTTAAAATTTTCTAAACAACAAATGGTAAGCTCATTTGAGAACACAATGTCAAATGTGCCAACCCAAGAGAGCGGTCCCCTAGTATCGGTTCACGGAGAAGAGAAGTTAAGTCTCGTTCATCGGATGTTTTCATTTTCATTTAATCGATATTGATTAAGGTTCAAGAGTAGTATGCAACCCTTGTGGGGTTTCTTACAAATTTACTGGTGGATACGTCAATATGATCAAGCACCTGGAAAGATATCATGCGGTTGAACTTGAACTTGATACGACGCAAACTCAAATGGCTAGGTACGCATCATCTAGTAGAGGTACGCGTGTTTTAGATTTATTTAAATATTCTGATGCTAAAAATAGAGAAGAATTTGCTAAATTAACTTGTATGACACATCTTTCTTTTAAGTTTTGGTGCAAAAATTGCTTTTACTAATTACGTTCAAAATGCTTTCAATCCTGCTGCATGTAGAATGACTAGAAATACAACAAAACATCAAAATTTTAAATTATACAAATATGGAAAAATTATTTTAAATGAAATATTTAGAGATATTAAAGGGTGTCTATCTATTTGTTCTGATATTTGGAGTGACCATTGGCGAACACACTCATACATAGGTGTGACTTGTCATTGGATTGATGCATCATGTAACATGCAAAAATGACTTATTGCATTTAGAGTTTTTGATGAACAGCATACTGTGGATGCTGGATTTCGACTGAGGTCCACAATCGAGAATTTATATGTTGGGGGCACTAGCGATCCTGCAAAACAAAGGTAGTGTGAGCGGGGAGTATACTACCCACCGATGTGGTGGGTGCCAGGGATACTCCGACGCCCAAGTCAGTAGTATGAAATGAGCAGTAAACAAGTAAAATGTGAAAGCAATGTTTGTTATTACCTTATCTTTCTTTGGGTGATCGTGAGGGCGGTGACAAGTGTTTAGGGAATGGGAAGCTCTAAGAGATTGTCAGAGAGCAGAAGACTTGAATGTGAGAAGTCAAGCTTGAATGCCTTACACTCCGAATTCTGCTTCTATTTATAGTTGGAGAAATATGATTTATTTGGTTTAGCACATGGGAACGGGGTCCCTATAACATGTTTAAAACGTAAACTTTCGGTGATCATGAATCTCTGTATGTAGAGGATATGTATCATGTTTGGGAAAAGAGGGAAATAGTTGGTAATGATTTGTGGTATGTTTATATTATGTTTCTCGGCTTGGCTTTATGTGTCAATCTTTATCTGCAAGTGGAATAAGGTTTCTTTTGGCTTTACCCTGGGCTTTTTGGTATTCAGACTTTCAGCTGGACCTTTGTCTATGGGCCTTATTCGGTATTGGGTTCGAAGTGAAAAGACGGTTTTACCCTCGGCCTAATTTTGGCCCGTACAGTTTGTCCCCTACTCTCTAAGTCGAAAAGTTTTTTGATTTAGATTGTATTTCTATATATGCGTCGTATGAAATAAAATGTAAGAGCATGTGCCAAAAATGCATGGCTGCAAGCATTACCTTCTGTCGTCTGTGTCAATACATGATTCAACATGGTTACTAAAGTCTCTTACATATTTGAACAGCCGTATAATCTTTGGCGTTTTCTATATATGCAGTTCATGCTCCAGGAACTTGATTCGACATGAATCCATATGAGTTCCCTGGTAGATTGAACTTGAGGAAGGTTCAGGAGCACACGACTTGAGTCGTCTGGACCGAGAGTAGTCAATGTCTTCTATTTGACTCGACATGAGTCTATAAGAGATGTTCATGGTCGACTGAACCAGATGAAGGTTCAGAAGTTCATTTCATACGACATGCGTCGTCTGGACTATGAAAGTCCAGGTCTCCAAATTGACTCGACATGAGTCTCATGGGGGATGTCCCGGGACGACTGAACCAGATGAAGGTTCAGGAGTTCATTTCATACGACATGTGTCATCTGAACTATGAAAGTCCAGGTTTGCAACTTGACTCGACATGAGTCTATGGGGGATGCCAATGGTCGACTAAACCAGTTGAAGGTTCATGAGTTCATTTCATACGACATGTGTCGTCTGGACTATGAAAGTCCAGGTCTCCAAATTGACTCGACATGAGTCTCATGGGGATATCCCCGGTCGAATGAACCAGATGAAGGTTCAAGAGTTCATTTCATACGACATGTGTCGTCTGGACAATGAAAGTCCAGGTCTCCAAATTGACTCGACGTGAGTCTCATGGGGGATGTCCCCGGTCGACTGAACCAGCTGAAAGTTCATGAGTTCATTTCATACGACATGTGTCGTCTGGACAATGAAAGTCCAGGTCTCCAAATTGACTCGACATGAGTCTCATGGGGGATGTCTCTGGTCGACTAAACCAGCTGAAGGTTCATGAGTTCATTTCATACGACATGTGTCGTCTGGACTATGAAAGTACAGGTCTTCAACTTGACTCGACATGAGTCTATAAGGATGTCCCCGGTCAACTGAACCAGATGAAGGTTCAGGAGTTCATTTCATACGACATGTGTCGTCTGGACTTTGAAAGTCCGGGTCTTCAACTTGACTCGACATGAGTCTATGGGGATGTCCCCGATCGACTGAACCAGATGAAGGTTTATGAGTTCATTTCATACGACATATGTCGTCTGAACTATGAAAGTTCAGGTCTTCAATTTGACTCGACATGAGTCTATGGGGGATGCTGTAAGGATATGCCCTATACCCAACTTGTGGATGAGTTATATGTACATGTATTTGTAATATTTTCATTAATTGATAAAATGGCAATCTTTATTATATGTGTCTTACATAACTTATATGAATCATCAAACACTGTAATAAAGCCCTTAGAGTAATAAGATGATGGTTTCCACGCCTTATGAGAATCATTACTCTTAAACGTTCTTAGTCATAGTTTTGTGAATAATCTGGGTGTTCACAAAGCGGAGAGACTAGCATGTTGATATGATCCGCCCTTAAGTGGGGTAGCCGATCTCATAGGCTACTAGCGGAGATCCGTCTGCTAGGTGTATCACATTGATGCATGAGTTGCTCGTGTCCATCAAACTGACCGCCAAAAGTTTTCACATTGAGTGTTTATCCCATGTGTTTGTGAGAACTTTCATGTATTGATTGTATGACTAGTCCTTAGACTTGAGGTCTTTACAATCTTATGTGTGGATGAAATAACTTTAACATTCTCCTTACCCGGTTAAAAAGATCCGGTCATAAGGGTATGATTGGGTCATTTGTTGAAACACATGAAGTTTGTAAAGATACAACAAAGAATTGCCATTTGGTCAATTTGGTCAATTTTATCCTCTCTCTACACTTCCTCTCTCTTCAAATTCTTTCAACTCCATTTTGGATATTTCCTTCAATTCACGACATTGTTGTGTGATCATCGGATTGCCGAGTCAACAAAGTGTGTGATTTACGATTAATTCATTTTTGAAGTATTTTTTATCTGATTTCTTCCAGGATTTCGCAGAATCTTGGGGAATTGAGTTGAAGATTGAGGAATGAGTGAAGGAGATTGACGAACTCCCCCCTGCTGTTTTCACAAATCAACTCTGTTGCTTTTATCGCATGGTGGATTCGTGTGATCATTTTATGGACCAGATTGAAGCTAAATTTGCATTCGGAGATCAGTAATTTAGTTTGGGCTGCATTGACCTGGGTTGGCCATCACCAAATCTTCATACTATTCTTCAAAAAATACATGGTTTGATCTTTGTTTGGGTGAAATCTTGGGAAATTTGTTGTTTGTCACGTGAGGCTGCTCTGTCACGTGCATGAATCTGGACGCATTTAGGTCTAGATTCGACGCTGAATTGGTTTCCCACTGACCATGCCTTTTCCCAGATTTGATGAGCTGTTGAGTCTGCAATCTGAGTTCTACGAATTAAATGAAGTCCTCTGGGATTTCAGCATGGCCATATTTGGTTTTGATTTCCAATTTTGGACGTTTTGGATGATCAAATTCGGGATTTGAGGAATTTGATCTATTCATCAGGTTCTTCAAGATTTCTGGGTTTGATCTTTTTCGGTGTCAACTCAGTGGAAATTTTTGTTTGTGCTGATTTGATGCTGGGTTGTACTTGGTTTTCATGGAAGATGGGCCGGTCACTTGGGCCTACTCCTGGTTGATTGTTTGTCACATGTGTTTTTAAAAGACACGTGCGGGGTTGTTTGAAGGTGTAGGCATGAGCGGCATGGCCTGTTGGGCTAGATAATCGGGTTGGGTGCTATGGTGAATTGCTCTTGGGCTGTCACGCGAGTTTTAAAAAAAAAACGCACGAGAGGTCAGTTTTTGTTTTGCTTGTTTGGGCCTCTTAGGCAAGTAGGTTAGAAATGATGTGGGCCTATTTCGCTTCTAGGCCTGTGGGCCTACTCATTGCATGACTCATGCACGTGCTTCATTAAAATGAGCACGAGGTTGGATGGCTACGTTCTGGTGAGGTGAATTAGCGTGGACCTTTTTTTTTGGAAGGGATACTGCTTGCTGCACTTGGGCCAGATTGGGCCATTTAGTTTCGGCTTATTTGTGGCTTTAGGGAAGTGGATTTGGTCTGAAATTGCTAAGGCTCAAGAAGATCTGCGTGGACTATAGCCTACATAACCGGTCATTTTTCTTATAAGAAGAACTGAGCCCTCGCTCGAACGATCTGGGCAAAGCATATGCAGGTTCCTTGGCGATGTAGCAGCTATATTTGAAACGGATATGAACAGTAGCGTATTGAGAGATACGAAGAAACATCTCCGGAATTTCAAGGGTAAAATCACGTCAAGGTATTTGAAGAATGTTATTAAGGCTTGTTTGGGGTGATGATTTCAAGAAGAAAATAATTCGGAGGGGTTGTCATCACCAGGCTACGCAATTGGCGATGTAGCACTCTGTTCGCTAGTTCCTGGCTGTGAACAGTAGCATATTCTGAATGGTATGGGAGGCCATGAGATATGAAGAAACATGGCGGGACTATGATAAGGGAAAATATCGACAAATGTGCATGCAGGTTTGTATGAGGCTGGATCATGATGGTACTTGGACCCCTGGAAAATTTCCTTATTTTCTGTTCTGTTCTGTGACCGAGGGGCTTGAAAATAGCCTAAAATTACATGCACATATTGTTGTGGTTTAGCGAGTGTGGGCTAATTTTGTTGAGCTGTCGGGCCTCATGAATTGGATTCATTCTTGCTATCACAATTTATGGGCATAAGGCTTAAATTCTTAGCTTTCTGGCTTGCATAGTAGTAGGTTCATGTGATATAATATTGTAGCAAACTGTCTCGTTTGCACTCGAGGACAGTAGCTCATGTTGGGGCTTCGAGAGGGCATCAACATGTGAAGAAACTTTGAGTCGTTAAAATTGGATGGTTAAAATCACGATTCTCTCATGGAAAGCCATTACGGCCACCTATCACCTTGGCTCCTTTTTGATGAGTCAAATAACCGCTTCTCAATTGTGTAGCGTGATGTAGCAACTCGATTTTAGCAAATGCCTATGAGCAGTAGCGTATAGTACTGGTTTGGGGAGCTAGAAAGTACGAAAAAATCATTGGATTGTCTAATAAGAGTAAAATCTCGACATACGATTTGAGAGGTACGTCCTTTACAAATTTGAACGGAACTGAGTTTGGATTGGCAGTTGGCAAGCCGTGGGCTTTGATAGCTTCAGTGGATCGTTGGCAGTTTGGCACTTTCGGCTGAGTGGGCTGGAATGTGGATTAGTTATGGTTGTGGGCTGCGTGGATGGGATTGTTGGGCTGACGTGAGATGGTTCACGCAAGGTGGCTGGGCTGCTCACGACTGGTTTGGCTTGGGTTGTTCATGGGATGGATATTCTAGGTATGGTATGGAGAATGTACCCGTTTTGGGTTAGTCTCTCGATGGCTGAAGCTGATCATTTGTTTGGGCTGCCGTTAGTTCAAATGGGCTGGCAATTCCAACTAGTTTTGAAAGATGGGCCTGTTTGGGACAATTAATAGAGTGGCATTAGTGAACAGGAGATCTCCACGCAAATTGGAGGTGATTATTGTCTCGGCTTTGGGGGTTTTCCTAAGCGATGTGGGATTTTTTGTTAGTTGGGCTCATTCGTAAAAGGAAAAAGGATCTTGCGTGTGAAGGGCACGTGAGCTTGCTTCGATGGGCTCAACTGCTTGACGTTTTCTCTCATGGCGTGTTTGGGCTGGTTGTCACGCATGATGTGCTCAAATGGGCTGACGTGAGAAATATTTTAGGAAAGGGCTTTCGGCTCATGCAATTGACGTGGACTGGACTTTTAGTTCATGCCTTTGATGTTGCTAATATTGTGCTTTGTTCGCTGGGCTTGGCTAAGGGAATATGTGATACCGACAGTTGCTTGGTTTTGGGCGGTGATATTACTTTCCTGTTTGTTTGTAATTCTCGCTTTTGGGCTGTGTATTGGGCCGTTTGACCACTTGGTTCTTGTACGTGTTTTTTAGCCATGTATTTGGAACTTTGGTTCTTTGCGGTTCTTTTAGCACTTTTTTGGGGATGCCCCTTGTACAATTGTACAAAAAACATCATTTTGGAATATACTTGTAACCTTTTCCAAAAAAAAAGAATCGACACTCTCTCAGATAATATTTTCTTACAATAGTAGTATTCCAGTTCGCGGGTTGATATGTGTGATCAGTGCTTGAGACTGTGGCCGCAGCGGAAGAATCATGTGAGATTCTTGGGTTAGTACGATTCATGACACTATCAACATCATACTTTTGACTATATGGGTAGACACTTTCCATACCCTAGGTCAAACGGTGGGGATACAGTGAGGCGAGGGACCGTATCATATGTAAATTGCATACAGAATGGGTATATATCTTTCCTTCTCATTTGGGGGCTTTGGCATGTTGCTAGATGTCAGCCTTGGTCATTGAAATCGAACGACCATCTGATCGGAGGATAATTTATGTTCGATTAAATTATCATGATTCATTTCATGTCCAACTTGAGGGGAACCCAAAAGGTCACACACAACAAAGTCAAAATCAATGGTTAACAGTGCACATTACAAATTTAACAGCATATATGATTGCTGTAGGAATTGTTCATAAATGGTTCAATGTGTTTAATTATTGAACAGATCATTTATGAGGTTCCATAATGGCTTAGGGATTGGTGAATGATGATATGGGGACTTTGGGAATTGGAATAAAAAAATAAAAAAATGTGAATAGTAATATGAATAGTAATGTGAATAGTAACTTGAATAGTAACAAAAATTTATTATACCCACCGTTTGAGCAACTCTAAAGTTTAAAGAGTAAGCCACTGATTTTGAGGATCCTTAAGTCTAATTGACTAGAGGAACCTCGAGTTGAAAGTTTTGAGGTATTTGCCTAGGCTAGCACCAAGGGCAAAATACCCGTGCACTCAAGGCTTAGTCTTGCCGTTGAGTTTTGGCTTTGGTGTGTGCACATTTGGAGGCCACACACTTGGGTGGCTCTTTGGAACGTAGAAGAGCTTGCTGAGTTCGAGGAAAGCTTGTAGATTGGAGGGAGGACTGGAGGAGTCTTCGGTTCAAGTAAGTCCTTTTCTTCCTTTATTTTAATTAGAGTTCTTATGATAATTAGCATGTTTAGGTTTATGTTCTTTGCATGTTTTATGAGTTTTTATGCTTAGAATATATATATAGTAACATGTCTAGGCTTGTAGAATAATCAAAACAATGGGTCTTGGGCAAAGGGATGGCGGCATCATAATTTTTTTTTTTAATTTTCAGCTGCGCACTCGCGGCCGCTTCCCAACAGATGCCAACGGTCGACTGAACCAGTTGAAGGTTCAGGAATTCATTTCATACGACATGTGTCATCTGGACTATGAAAGTCCAGGTCTTCAACTTGACTCGACATGATTCTCATGAGGGATGTCACCGGTCGACTGAACCAGATGAAGGTTAAGGAGTTCATATCATACAACATGTGTCGTCTGGACTATGAAAGACCAGGTCTCCAAATTGACTCGACATGAGTCTCATGGGGATGTCCCCGGTCGACTGAACCAGATGAAGGTTCAGAAGTTCATTTCATATGACATGTGTCGTCTGGATTATGAAAGTTCATGTCTCCAAATTGACTCGACATGAGTCTCATTGGGTATGTCCCCGGTCGACTAAAATAGATGAAGGTTCAGGAGTTCATTTTATACGACATGTGTCGTTTGGACTATGAAAGTCCAGGTCTTCAACTTGACTCGACATGAGTCTATGGGGATGTCCCCGGTCGACTGAGCCAGATGAAGGTTCAAGAGTTCATTTCATACGACATGTGTCGTCTGAATTATGAAAGTCCAGGTCCCCAAATTGACTCGACATGAGTCTCATGGGGATGTCCCCGGTCGACTGAACTAGTTGAAGGTTTAGGAGTTCATTTCATACGAAAAGTGTCGTCTAGACTATCAAAGTCCAGGTCTTCAACTTGACTCGACATGAGTCTCATGGGGGATGTCCCCGATCGACTGAACCAGATGAAGGGTCAAGATTATCTTTCACGCGTCATGTGCTGTCTGGAACGTGGAAGTCCAGGTCTTCAACTTGACTCGACATGAGTGTGGAGTCGAAAGAAAACTACTTCATTTCTGGTCTTCTATTAATTTCGCGTCGAATGCTTAGTCTTAAATTGATGTTGTGTCGAATGCAACCTCTTTTTGGTGTCTGTTAAAATTGATGTCGTATCTGGTGGTTAGAGGTTTTGTATCTAAGCTTATTCTAGATGTTGTGCCGAGTGGCCAGTATTTTTGTGCGAATTCCAGGAATGTCGTGTTGAGTGGCAACAACTATGGTACCTATATTTCATTATTCGTTATGTCGAATGGTGAGAAGATCTTGTGTCAAGCCCTGCATGGATGTCGTGTCGAATGGATACACCAAGGGTACTGATCTTTCGCTTGACGTGGTGTCGAGTTGCACAAAGTTCTTAGATCTATCTTTCCAAGAATGTCGTATCGAGTGAAAATAATTATGGTATTGTAGGCACTGCATTTTTGCATATAAGTCCTGATGATGAGCCTCGTACGGAGGTACTACTCTTTAAGTTGTGGAAGTCGCGGGAAACGGACGTCGGAAGGGAAAAGTCAGAAATCTATATCTTGTTGGACTAATTCGTTTTCTTAGCTATGGGTTCGCTCTCTGGACCTCTGTTTTAAAACACACCTTGACCCAAAACCCCCGCAAGCCACACATCATTGGCCCAAAACCCCCGCAACACACACCAAGCCCACCAAAAAGAACCAAACCCACGCCCAAAGCCTCTAATTCACGCCCATAATCCCTCCAAAATAATAAATCCACACATTAAACACATGTTGAAATCCTAATAAATCACCTTCCCAAATTGAAAGAATAAAATCAAATCACCTTCCCAAATTAAAAGAATCAAATCAAATCTCATAAATCACATTCCTAATTAAATTAAATCACATTCCTAAACTAAATAAAATCAAATCAAATCAAATCAAATTACCTTCCTAAATTGAATAGATCATTTCCTTATGACACACAAATTAAAATATCCCCCCATAATTACACAATATTCTTTCCCTATTCACATAAGGTAAACCCCAACCCCTGCCTATTAAAAGAAGCCTAAACCAAACCTTAAAGGCCCTGGCTCATTCTTACGAAAACACAAAGAAAATAACCATAGCTCATTCACACCCCTCATCTCTCTCCCTAAGAGCTCATTCACGGCACAACTTAAAACAAATAACCAAAAACCCTAGATCTCTCGGCTCATCTTCCCACTTCTCTCACATTTCTCCTCTCGGCAATAAACCCTAGAGTATCCCTCTGCTCCACTCATGCGACCACTCTCTCTCTAACCTCTCTGGTTCACGACCACAAACACAAACAAAACCTAGCTCACATCATCTCTCATCCTGGACGCAACACAAAAACCTAATCCTCATTTTTCCTTCTCCCAAACTCAGCACACCATGAAGCCACCAAACAAAAAACGATAATGCAAACCGACAACACAGCCCTTCTCACACTGACCGAACGCATGAAGTTAAACACACACACCACTCGGCAGTTACACTCACACACAACCACGTGAAAACAAAGGCATAAAAAGTCACAGCACACACCCCCTCTTTTACGTAACACACATGCACAACCTCTCTCTTCTCTCAACACACAGCCAATTCACGCCACTAGCCACAAAGCTCTCACTCACTCAACACACAACCCTCACGCACCCACAATCCACTCATCACAGCCTCACGCACACACTCACTCAACACACAACCCTCACGCACACATTCACTCAACACACAGCCTCACGCACACACAACCCTCACGCACACACAGCCCCAAGACTGCCCCCTACATTACCAAAAATACAACCCTGAAACATCCCCTAAAACCAGCCCATGCACTGCCGCAAATACACCTCTGAAACCAGCCTTTGCACTGCCGCAAACAGTGCAAAAACTGGCCAGAAAACTGCCCAAATAAACCATAAAAAACTGCAACTAAAATAGTCCCAAAACCGCACAAAACAGTCTTTAATTACCGTAAAAATAATGACCAAAAATAGCAGTAAAAACAGAGAAAACAGCAGCCCAAAATAGCGAGGCGACGAAGGAAAATAACGAACCAGTAGATCGGAAAAGTTACGGAGCATTAACCCTTCCGACAACCGCGTAGCGCACTTCCAAGTGACGACTTAAGAGGTTAGACCTGAGGGCACTCTTTTTATTTATTCCTCTTTATTATTTATTTTCTTATTTTACTTCGCATTAGTATTGTTGATTGGTGTATGATATGACCTTCAGATGAATGGAATATGTGTTCTCTCTTGCGGTATATCGGATGGAAACTCAGACGTAAATTTCGTAGCCGAATCTGAATGGACGGTAGTGCGGTTTTTACTTGGGAAACAACTCCACGTACCACTTGAGAGATACACATATTTCGTTTCATCCACTCTTATGTTTATGCATGATTTAGTCGTTTAATAGGCTATTTATTTTTCTAAGCATGATTTAGTCGTTTAGTATGTTATTTATTTTTATGCATGATTTAGTTGGTTATTTTCGAGCATGATTAGTTATTTCTTTCGCATTAGGAATTTAATTCATGTTTATCTTTTGGTTGTTATTTATTTTTCACGTTTAATAATTCAATATGTTCATGAGATTATTGTGTGTTTGTCGTTATGACGACTTACTTTTATGCATGCAAACTTAGACATAGGTTATATGCAAACTTAGACATAGGTTATATGCGAACTTAGATGTAGGTTGTTCTTGCGTAGACTCGGTTATATTATAACATAAATCCTTTCATTACAAGTGGCATAAGTAAGGGACCATTCCGAACCCAACGGTTTGAGGTCTTCCCTTGCGAGGGGTGAGTGCGGCCTTAAATCATTTTCTCAGTTCACACTGGGTGGCGACTCCATGTTATTTCTCTGGTTTAGTTCCCCCGTGGGCTACTCCGTACTCCCGACTAGGCCGCGAGGCTAGAACAGCGTCGTCGATTTCTGTGTCCTACAGGTATCTACCTCAATTAGAGTCATGTCGAATGGCGAGAATAACTTGTTACAAACCTTCCATGGATGTCGTGTGGAACGAAAAAGCAATGTTTACTAACATTACACTCGACGTCGTGTCGAATGGTTATGCAACTTGTATCAGGCATTGCTTAAATGTTGAATCAAGTGATTGCACCATTGATATCAACCTCACACTTGATGTAGTGTCAAGTATTACATTACACGTGTTTCAATTTTTGATTTTGTCGTGTCAAATGGGAATGCCACTAGTGGAAAGCATTTCGTTGATGTCGTGTCGAGTGAGAAATATTTAATTGTGACAAGTCGGGTTGTAATTCTTATCTCCATTCGACGACACCAAATTAAAGGATTCTAGATCTTCCACGTGTCACTAAATGAAGTAAAACCTAATGCGAATAACGAGGTACCTTTTTGGCAGGAAAAGGAAGCACCAAAATGTAATATAAGAGAGACCCTATGGGTTCATTTGCATTCACAAAGATCCACGAGTTGGGAGAAAAGTTTCAAGGCTCCAAGGTATCCTTCAAAACTTTCTTCGTGTTCTTCTTTTACTTTGAATGTTCATAGAGTGGCTTCAAACTTTTCTTAGCCAAATTAGGTTGTACAATCTTTTGAATTGTAGTGTTGTTGGTGGATTTGTGTTTGTAGATTTGAGTAGGAGTTTGATCCATAGGAAACCATTTTTCTAGAAATTATTTGTTTGTATGTTCGTCGAGTGAAAGATGTCGAGTTGAGAATCCTTAGAGAGCTTGGGAGCTCAAATAGATAAATATGTTGAAGTATCCTCAAGTGAGTCGAGTGAAGATAGATCACTTCGGGAATGGTCACATCAAGATCTTGCTGAGGTCGATCCAGTTACTGTATTGTCGCATGAAACTCATATGGATGCAATACCTCTTAGGACTTTATCAGCTGTGGGAGAGTCGAATGGGACAGTTAGCACTAGTGAACAAATGAACTTGCTAACTAAGAACCATATTAGTCGTATGATAGAAAGATCACTGAGGGAAATTAGGTGTAAGTATAGATTCCATGACTCCATGGAATTGAAATTACCCTTGTCGACTGAGAGAATATACTACAAAATCCCCGGATGGATTGGGTTTTATGAACGACATTTTGCTGATGGGCTTAGATTCCATATTCCAAGATTAGTCTGGGAAGTTTTGGACCATTATGGGATTGCTCCTTCTCAGGTGATGCCAAACACTTGGAGGATCTTGTTGTCGATTAAATGTTTGGCTTTTGAATTAGGAGTGTTTTTTCAGGTGAATGATGTAGTATTCACATAGTACTTAAAGGAGCATCTATTTGAGAAATGGAGATATACTTTGTATCTTCATCAAAAGAATGAACACTTAGTCACGGGGCTTCCAACAAATGATAGAGGGAACTGGCAGTCAGATTATTTCTTTGTGAGGGTGAGAGTGAGTTTTGGTCGGCTGGAATGGGTCGTAGAGTATTGGAGTTTAATTAGTGAGTATCATACATTTTTATTTCTAATATCTCATGAATGTGATTGTCGTATGAAGCTAACAAGTTGATTACTTGTTCTGCAGGTCCGTTTCGAAACAGATTGTTTGACAAAACCCCCAGATCATATCTGATACTAAAGCTCTTCTTAGTTCTTACAGCTGAACAATGAGATTTGAGAATCGTCTTGGTAGAAAAGATATTAAGGGCGACTTTAGTGTGGAAAGAAATCTTTGAATCAGAAGGTATATCTACCCCTTTGGCACTTTGTAAACACGTATTGGCAGTCATCTACTGTACTTGGTCGATTCGAGAATTATACGGAAAGGAATTTTTTATAAAGCCTTTAACTCCAAAAGAAATTTTATGCGCAAATGATATAATGTCAGTACCCGTTAAGGTGTCTTCTATTGATAAGTTGAAGAATCGTAAGAAGGCTAGGAAGCTTAAGGTGATGGAACCAGAGGTTAAGGTTCCTGAACTAAAACAAGTGGCGTCGACTGAAACTCCTAAGATTAAGGGGCAGTCGACTGAAATGGTTGTCAAATGAGCAAAAAAGAAAGCTGCTGAAATTGAAGAGGACATTGATAATATCATTGTCAAGATTCCATCAGGGTCGACTACTATCTCAGACCCGTCAAGCCTTAATCCTTTCATTAAAAAGCTCTTGTTGGAGGAGGATGAACAAAGGTTATCCAAGATTGGTCCCGTTGAAACAATGAAGAAGGTTGCGGCTCTGACTTATCAAGTAAGTAAATAAACTCAAAATATATTTTATAAACTTTGTCGAATGGTGTCTAACTTAATGTTTTTCTCAGGCAATGTAGTGTAACTTATATATGCAACAATATGTCGAGTCGAATCAGAGGAAGCAAAGGGAGATGGAGAAGTCGGTGGCTGCGATGAAAAATGAGGTGGCAGAATTGAAGTCAGCTTTTGAAAAGAATAGTAAAGAGATGGAAAAAGAGTTGAAGGAGGCGAGGGCTACTCTTAGGCTGGAGAGGGAAGTTTCTAAGGCTACAATTGAAGGTTATAAAGATGCACTTGACAATGTGAGGAAGGAGAATGGAGAATTAGTTGAGCAGATTGAAGAGATTGCTCTCGAGTCCATGATGAGAGAAATGAGTAATCTGATGAAGGATTTCCTTGAAGGAAAAACCGTCACATGGGAACCACAAAAGTGGATTCGAGAGTATGATCGACTAGTGGCAGAGCTTTCTTCATCCAACGAATGTGATATGGAAGAGAATGGGGAAGAAGTCGAATCCAATAAGGCTGGGAAAGAAATTATTGGTGCTGAGGAGGTGGCTGGAGTTGAAGATAAGGAGAAGAAGAGTGAAGAAGCTGGTCGAATGAAGGTTGAGTCTGCTGGACAAGTTGAAGAAATTCCTGCTTCTGATGTCAAAGTTGCTGCTGATGTTATCCCAGAAGAAGTTCCGAAAACTTAAACCATTTGTAATTTTATGCTGTTGCCTTTTTGTATTTTGAATAATGAAACGGTTAAATGGTATTTTGGGATTATTTACAAATGAGCTTTTTTATTCTGTCGAATCATATTGCATAAAGCAGTAATCTACTTTTATTCTTCAAACTTAAACAAAAGCACGCATACATTACCAGTAGAATCGTTTAAGGTGAATCGCATTCCAACTGTTGTGAATTCGTCTCCCCTCTGTCGTTTGTAATTTATAGGCTTCATGTCCAACGAAATTTTTGATGACATATGTACCTTCCCAATTTGGTCCTAATTTACCATCTCCAGCTTCTTTGGTATTCTGGAAAACTCTTTGTAATACCCAATCCCCTTCCTTGAATGTTCTGCTTCTGACATTTTTGTTGAAGTATCTGGTCATTCTTTGTCGATGTACTGCTAGTCGAATGGATGCACGATCTCTCAATTCATCAGTTGTATCAAGGTTTAAATTCATTAGTTGTCGATTCGAATCATCACTGAGCCATTGGTAGCGTTGAGATGGAATGTTTTCTTCAGTTGGTATCACTGCTTCTATTCCAAACGCCAGAGAGAAAGAAGTTTCTCCTGTAGAAGAATGGATAGTTGTTCTGTAGGACCACAAGACTCCAGGAAGTTCATATGCCCATGATCCTTTTATTTTTTCCAACATTTTCTTTGAAGTGTTCAAAATGGTTTTGTTGGAAAACTCGGCTTGACCATTGACTTGTGGGAAGCGTGGGGTTGAAAAACTTAATTTAATTCCCCAATTTTTGCAGAAGTCTTGGAAATGATGGCTGATGAATTGTGAACCATTATCGGTTACAATATCTATGGGAATGCCGAATCGACATATGATGTTCTTCCAGACGAATAATTGAACTTCTTTATCTCGTATCTTGGCAAAAGAGTCTGCTTCAATCCACTTTAAATAGTAATCTGTTAGAGCAAGCATGTAGACTCGTTGTCCCGGGGCTTTTGGGAATTTACATACTATATCCATTCCCCATTTCATGAATGGCCATGGGGATAAGATAGGATTTAGCTTCTTAGTAGGAAGGTGTGAAACTGGGGCAAACCTCTGGCATTTCTCACATTTCTTTATGTAGTTTGTCGAGTCATTTCTCATTGTAGGCCAATAGTACCCTGTCGAGTGGGCTCGAAGTGCAAGACTACGACCTCCAGAATGATTTCCACATTCCTATTCATGTAGTTCTGACAACACATAATGCGCTTGTTCATGAGTAAAGCACTTTAAGTAGGGTCTAGAGAACGACCTCTTCAACAACTGTCCGTCGAATAAGGTAAACCTTGCGGCTTGCCTCTGTATTCTCATTGCTTCAGTTTATCTTCCAGAAGTAGCCCCTCTTGTAGATATTTCAAAAGTGGTGTCATCCACGAGTCTTCTGAGGTGATGGAGGCGACCTCATTGTCTTCCTTCCAAATTGCTGGCCAGTTCAAGTATACGACTGGAATAGATTGAGGTTTGTCTCCGTGCATTGTTGATCCAAGGGTAGCCAATGCATCCGCTTGAGAATTTTCACTCCTTTGGATTTGAGTTATCGTAAGCTCCTCAAACGTCGACTGGATTTCTTTCACTTTCTCTAGGTATGATGCCATTTGAGGATCTCATGTTTGATATGAACATTGGAATTGGTTGACAATCAATTGAGAATCAGACTTGACTTCAATCTTCTTTGCTCCAAGTTCTCTGGCTAAACTGAGACCTGCTATTAGTGCCTCATATTCAGCCTCATTGTTGGTAACTCTGAAACCGCATTTGATCGCTTATTGTAGTATGTTACCATCAGGATAAATAATTACAACTCCTAAACCGCAACCTTTCTTATTACTGGATCCATCAACTGAGAGCTTCCAGTAGGGTTCGACTAGATTGAATTCACTTCTAGATTAGTGGTAATCTGTAGACTAGGACTGAAGTCGGCTACGAAATCTACCAAGGCTTGTGATTTGATGGCCGTTCTAGGGAGGTAAGTGATGTCGTGCTCTCCTAGTTCCACTGCCCATTTTGTTAATCTTCCAGACAGCTCTGGTTTATGCAATATGCTCCTGAAGTGGTATGATGAATAAACAGTGATTGAATGCCCCTAAAAATAGGGTTGTAGCTTCCTTGCGGCCATTACTAATGCCAACACCAATTTTTCCATATGTGGGTAGCGTGACTCCGCATCAAGTAGTGCCTTGCTCACATAGTAGACTGGGAGTTGTGTCCCATTTTCTTCTCTAATCAAGACTGCACTCACAACTTGTTCTGAGACTCCCAAGTAAAGGAAAAGTCTTTCATTGTCGAGTGGTTTTGACAACAAATGTGGAGAAGTCAAGTACCGCTTGAGTTCTTTTAGAGCTTCTTCACAGGCTGGAGTCCATTAAAAGTTTTTTGCTTTTTTAATGGCTGAGAAGAACAAAAAACTCTTGTCTGTCGACTTGGAGATGAACCTGTTTAAAGTAGCAATTATCCCTGCTAGTCGCATAACGTCTTTTGGGCTGGAAGGAGAGGGGATATCAAGTATGGATTTGATTTGGTCTGGATTCGCTTCTATTCCTCGTTGAGTGACAACATATCCCAAGAATTTCCCTGAAGCGACTCCAAATGCACATTTAGTTGGGTTCAACTTCATCTCATACATGTTCATTATGTTGAATGTTTCTTCCAAGTGCTCTAGATGTTGTTCAGATTTTGAAGACTTCACCAGCATGTCGTCTATGTAGACTTCTATTCTCTTCCTAATCTGTTGAGAGAACATTTTATTGACCATTCATTGGTAGGTGGCTCCAGCATTTTTGAGGCCAAATGGCATTACCTTGTAACAAAAAATACCTTTATTGGTGACAAATGCAATCTTCTCTTGGTCGTCTGGATGCATGAGGATTTGATTGTAGCCAGAATATGCATCCATGAAACTTAACAATTCATGTCCGGCTGTAGCATCAACCATTGAATCGATGTGAGGTAGTGGGAATGAGTCTTTTGGGCAAGCTTTATTCAAGTCTGTGAAATCAATACAGACTCGCCACTTTCCATTTTTCTTTCGCACCACCACCACATTGGCTAGCCACTCTGGGAATTGGACTTCCTTGATGGCACCATTCTGCAGTATTTTTTTAAACTTCTTCATCGATAATTTGATTCCTCTCTGTGGTGAACTTTCTCCTCTTTTGACTGACAGGAGGGTAGTCTGGATCCACATGGAGTTGATGGGTAATCAATTCAGGGTCGATCCCAGTCATATCTTTGTGTGACCATGTGAATTGGTCGTGCCGTTTTAGCAAAAAATCAACCAAGTCTGCTCGTAGCTTGGGATCCAGATTTTCACCTACTTACATCTTGTGATTTGCATGCTCAGAATGAATTTGGACCTCATCAAGTTCTTCAATGTTCGGTAGTGTCGGCTTCATACAATGAGGTACATTCTGTAATTGCTATACAGAATGAGTTTTGGTCTTTAATGTCGTCTGGTAGCAGCCTCTTGAAGCAGCCCTGTCTCCATGTATTTCCTGAATCCCCCACTTTGTATGGAACTTCAGAACTTGGTGATAAGTGGATGACATTGCCCTCATCTTATGAATCCATGGTCTACCAATGATAAGATTGTAGGCTGAAGGACAATTTAAGACTAAGAAAGTAGTCATCTTGTTGATCAACCTGCGTAGACTGGAAGAGTTATTTCTCCAATGGTAAATTTTTGTTCACCACTGAACCCAATCAACACCGTCGTTCGCATATTTACTTTTTCCAGTTCGGCTCATATGTCTGTAAGGGCTACAACGAAGATGATGTTGGCTCAAGATCATGTGTCCACTAGTACTCGTTTGATCATAAAGTTTGCCACTTGTAAGGAGATCACCAAAGCATCATGATGTGGATTCATACTACCGGAGTTGCTGTCGTCTGGAAACTCCATGATCAGGTTGGTAAACATCCTCTCCATGGACATTGTACAGTGAGGAATGTTCATCATGACAATCCTAGTATGTCGTTTGGTTGTTGAGTAGGAAATCCCACTGACTTCTAATCCTCCTGATATGAAATTCACTGTGTTTTCAATTGGTGGAGGTGGAATTGGAGCTTCTCCTTGGCCATCTCTTTCGTTTCTTCGGGCTAAAGTAGCTTTCTATTTCTCCGTAAGTAAATCCCTCAGGAATCCTTTGTTCAGCAGCTCCAGGACCTCCAGCCTCAATGCTATGCATTCAGCTGTAGTACGGTCGTAGTCTCGATGGAATTCGCACCATTTACTGATGTCCTTCTTTTTTGAACTTTCTCTGTTGCGTGGGGGCCATCTCACCTCACTCCTCATCTTTTTAAGGACCGAAACTAATTCTCCTGGGGAAATAGAAAAATTATAGTCTGTGAGCCTTGGTTTGTCAGCTGAAGTTCTCTCATGGGCTCTGTATGGTAGCAGTCGTCGATCAAAATCTTTACGGAGTGGTTGATGCTCTTTTATTTGATGATTCCTCTTGTCTGAAAGATGACGAGGCATCATATTTACAAATTCTTTATGTCATTTGAGAGCATGGTGCATTCTTTCATTCTGCAAGTTGGAGGAATTATCTTTCTTTTTATTCCTCTTGTCTTCTTCCCACCTGATTTCAATTTAGGCTCGTGCCATGGCTTGGTCCATTGTGTAGCATCGAAATTTGGTTAACTTTTTGTAGAGTCCACTCTCAGAGAGTAACCCATTTCTGAAAGCCTCCACAACTGTTGGTTGATGGAGATCTGGAATAGTTATCCTCTCTTTGTTGAAACGAGCGAAGTAGCTTCGCAAGGATTCCCCCCTTCGTTGCTGGATGGCATTAAGGTCATCAATAGTTTTTTCAAGCTTGCAAGAGCTTGCGAAGTGCTCCACAAATTTATCTGCTAATTGTTGATACGACTCGATGGATCTGTATGGTAGGTTGATGAACCAGGTAAGGGCGGGGCCTGCCAAAGTTTCTCCAAATCCTCTGCACATTCCAGCTTTCCATTGGTGATGAGCCAGGCCAGTTGACATCATTTTGTATTTGTAGTGGATAACATGGTCGTCTGGGTCAGTGGATCCATCATACAACTTCATATCCAGTGGACTGAACTTCTGTGGTAGCTCAACAGATGTGATGGTCTCCAAGAATGGAGTGTCAGAAATGGTTCCTACTTTGCTTTTTTTTATCGGTAGTTTCACTCCTGGTAGACTGGATATAACTACTTCTTTAAACTCCATCATTTCCCTCTTCATGGTAGATGCGACCTGTTATGCTTGGTCGACTGGGGAAATTGGTAGGTTCCTCTGGCCGCCATTTGATGGATTGTCATCTGCCGCTTCGTTGAATGCTCCCAAGAGATTAGATGGAGTGGCATAATTGTTGGGTTGATCTGGGGTGTTATGATGTTGAGATGTGGATGAGATTAACTCCAACTGCTTTCGAAGGTTTATGTTGGAGTTTCGCATGGTTTGGTTTTCTTCTTCCAAAGCTTGCAATCTTTCCTGAAGTATGGCTAGTTTTGATGCTACTGGACCAGATGTTTGTTCATTGCTTGAAGTCATAAGTGACTGTGTTTTGAGTATTGTAGAATGTGATATTTTCGCCTTCTATGAATCGCTAATGCCCCACGGTGGGCGTCAAATTGTGGATATTGGATTTCGACTGAGGTCCACAATCGAGAATTTGTATGTTGGGGGCACTAGCGATCGTGCAAAACAAAGGTAGTGTGAGCGGGGAGTATACTACCCACCGGTGTGGTGGGTGCCGAGGACACTCCGACGCCCAAGTCAGTAGTATGAAATGAGCAGTAAACAAGTAAAATGTGAAAGCAAGGTTTGTTATTACCTTATATTTCTTTGGATGGCCGTGAGGGCGGTGAAAAGTGTTTAGGGAATGGGAAGCTCTGAGAGCTTGTGTCAGAGAGCATAAGACTTGAATGTGAGAAGTCAAGCTTGAATGCCTTACACTCCGAATTTTGCTTCTATTTATAGTTGGAGAAATATGATTTCTTTGGTTTAGCACATGGGAACGGGGTCCCCATAACATGTTTAAAACGTAAACTTTCGGTGATCATGAATCCTTGCATGTGGAGGATACGTATCATGTTTGGGAAAAGAGGGAAATAGTTGGTAATGATTTGTGGTATGTTTATATTATGTTTCTTGGCTTGGCTTTATGTGTCAATCTTTATCTGCAAGTGGAATAAGGTTTCTTTGGGCTTTACCCTGGGCTTTTTGGTATTCAGACTTTCAGCTGAACCTTTGTCTATGGGCCTTATTCGGTATTAGGTTCGAAGTGAAAAGATGATTTTACCCTCGGCCCAATTTTGGCCCGTACACATACTGCACAAAATATTTATAGAATGATGACAGTAATTTTTGATGAATATGGTTTATTAGGTAAAATTTTAACAGTTGGATTTGATAATGCATCTTCAAATACTGCATCAATCACTGATTTAGTAGAAATATGCGAACCAAATTTAGGGGGTCGATTTTTTCATGTTCGTTGCACATGTCATGTCCTTAATTTATGTGTTCAAGATGATTTGGAAAAATTATCACCTTTCATTAATCCTATTAAGAAAGCACTTAATTGTATTTGGTCAATTTCTCAAGTTATGAGAGAATGGGCCAAGTTTTGTAAATTTAATGGTATTAAACCGATAAAATTTTCACGAGATATTTCAATACGTTGGAATTCAGCTTATTTTCTTTTATGTCAAGCTTTGCAATACAAAGATGTATTATGTAGTTTTTTTTTCTCAATATGTTCAACATATCACACTTTTTCCTAGTCAATGAGAAATTTGTGATAAAATTATAGAGATTTTAAACGTTTTTAATGATGCTACAAAAAATTTTAGCATAGTTTATTATCTTACAGCACATTTATTTATTCTTGAAAGTTTGAATATTGTTGGTACTCTCGATGAGCATGTTGATTGTCGTGATCCTAATGATATTGTTTTGTTTGAAGCTATTAGTGTTATGAAACGAAAATTGTTACATTATTTTAGAGACATTCATTTACTTTATCTTATTGTTGTTGTTTTTTATCATAGATTTAAATTAGAAGGTTTGAATAGTGTTTTACCTGCTTACGATGGATATTTAGAAATATTAGATGAAATTGATATTACAAGAATAATAGCTAAAATAAAAATTGATTTAATAGAGTTATTTAATGATTATGTTAGCAGATATAACTTGCAATCAGTAGGACAATCTAGTAGTAGCGAAACGACCATAATGCAATCAAGATTTAGCGCAGGTGATCGTTGGTTATTACAACGAAATAAAAAACATAGGGATAACACGACTAATAATCCGGAATTAGATAATTATTTATCTACAAATTTTGAGTTTTCAACTGAAAGTTTAGTTAGTAAAAATTTTCAAATCCTTGAATGGTGGAACCGGCATCAAAATGTATATCATGTATTATCAATTATTACTAAAGAGATATTGGCAGCACTTGTTTCCACCATTGTGGTTGAGCAAGCCTTCAGCATGGGAGGCAATATATTGGAAACGAGACGGTCTTCATTACATCCAAGCACTCTAGAAGCAACAACATGTGTGGATGATTGGACTCGAGCTGATCTGAGGCAACAAGAAGATGCCTCTTATGAATTTGAAGACTTGTTTGATAATGCATCTGCAAGTGCAAGCGGAACTGGAGCTGAAAGATCAACATACACTGATGATGATTGATAATTAAATAATTGTAAAATTACAATGGGGAAATATCTTTTAAATGTAATGGAACTATGTGAGCTTTGATTCCTCTCACCCCTGGAGGACACGCAAGACAACTAAAGTTTTTAAAAATTTAAGTTCAAGCTCTTTAATTTAATTAAAAAAAATTAATTTTTTTAGATAAGAATTTTATTTGTAATTTAATGTAATTATGTAATGTAAGTTATTATATAAATTCAAATTCATAATTTTAAATTATATTAATTTATCAATGATTCAATCTCAATTTTTTATTTTCAATAAAGTAAAAAAAAAATTGAATGGAACCGGAACCGAACGGTTCGGTTCCAGTTCCGGTTCCACATTTAGTGTGGAAGCGGAACCGAATCGGACCGCCGGCTGGGTCTATTTGTGTTTGCTCACAAATGCTTTTGGTTATAAAATAAAATAATTATTTAAAAATTAATAAAATGAACTTGTCAAATCATATCTAAAGTAAATATTCATATTTAATGTCTTATTTTCATGTTTAATGTCAAAATGTAATGTTAATGCTATGAAATTTTAGTATAGGTGTGAAATGTCAAAATCTTATGTCAAGTGTGAAAATACGTTTTCATGTTCAATGTTCTATTTTCATGTTAATGCTAATAAATTTTCATGTTGGTCGATTTTGTATGTTTATTGTCCAATTTTTATGTTTAATGTCTAAAATTTCAAGTTAATGTTAAAAAAATAAGTATGACCCGATCAATATCAAATCAATGTCAAATCTTTTGTCTATATAGTAAAATATAAAATTCATGTTTAATGTCTATATTTTCATGGTCAATTGCCCAAATTTTCATATTTAATGTCTAAAATTGCATGTTACCAAATATTTAGGTAATCGTTGTTTTTAATCTTTTAAAAGGTTGGGTTTAATCTCAGTCTTTGGATTTTCATCTAAATGCTAAGATTAAACTCAGCACCCATACCCTCTAGTATACTAGTCGATCCTTTTAAAAAGTCATATTAAAGTTTCTCTCTCGTCTTACTATCTCATTTGAAATCATATTCTTACTTATAAATAACTTTAAAAACATCTAATTTTCTTTCAGATAAATTCCAACAAAATTTAATGAATTTAAACTTAAATTTTTTATCGAACTTGAAATCTTAACTATCACTATATTAGAGCTAATAATCAGAGACTGCATCATGAAGTACAACAAGTAATAAAACATTCATGAAAAAACTTATAGAAAATTCAAAATAAAATAACAAATAATAATACACCCAAGAAAAATAAAAAATTGGATAGTTTTTGTGGATGACTTAAAAATTGGCTAGTTTTTGTAGATGATTGTTATTTATGTTTCTTATTTTGAAAGAAAATTATGTTTTAATATTGTAATAGGTTTTTTATTTTTATTTTATAAGTTAATAATAAAACATTAATTGTAGATATTAGGTTTCACGTATGTTTTTTTTATTTTATATGAGATTACAATAAATCTTTTTATTGTAATAGGTAATAAAAATAAATTTTAGAGATTATGGACCACATTAGGACTTATTTTTATAATTTAATAATAATAAATTACATAATTAATTAATTAAATTAATAGGTTTCTTATTTTAATATCGAATTATGTTTTTATATTATAATAGGTTTCTTATTTTAATTTTAAATTTTAATAATAAAAAATAATAGGGATATTTTATAATTTAATAATAAATAGGAGATTCTATTTTTATATTGTAATAAATTTTTTATTTTAATAATTATCATTTTAATTTTATAATAAAATATTATTTTTATAAATATTTTAATTTTATAATATAATAATAAAAAATTAATTGTAGAGATTAGATGTCAAGTATTAAATTAATAGATTTTTTATTTTAATAAGATATTATATTTTTATTTTATAATAGGTTCCAATATTTAGAATTTTTTCCATTTTGAAATAATTTATAACAAAAAAACTTTAATGTTTCTAATTTTCATTTTCACTGCTTGATTTCTTAATTTTAGCTTCAATATTAGGTTTTAATTTTAGAATTAGTTTAAACTAAGCGACGTAAGATTTTTATTTTTTTTTCAGGTTTTACATTCTGAGTTAGCTTAAATTAAATTAGGTTTTAATTTTTAATTAGTTTTAACTTAATAATGCAATGTGTCATTTGTTGTGCAAATAATATTTTATTATTAGGTTTTGGATAGTTTGAAGCAAGCGACGTAATATTTGAGACTTTTTATTGTAATGGGTTTTTTATTTTAATTAAATTTAAAAAAAAATATAGTGATTCTTTTAATATTATAATTTAAATAATAAATATGAGATTTTATTTTTATATTGCAATAATTTTCTTATTTTAATTTTACAATTTTAAAATAAAATTAGTAATTTTAAAGATATTTTAATTTTATAATAAAAACTTATTGTATAGATTAGGTGGCATGTATTAAATTAATAGGTTTCTTATTTTAATAGACGATTATGTTTTTATTTTATAATAGGTTTCCTATTTTAATTTTTAATAATAAAATTAATTTTAGAGATGTTTTAATTTTATAATTTATGTATTGTTATTGTAATAGATTTCTTATTTAATAGATTTATTAATTTAAATATAATTTAATAGAATTTAATGGTGAGTCATCACGTGGCGCGATAGAGAGGTTTAAAAATATTTAACTTTTATACATATATAAAGATAGAGATAAATCAAAATTATCTTATTAATGAATCAAATTTTTCATTAATTAATAAAAGACATGAGAATACCCACAAATATATATGTGGCTTCGCCAGTGATCTGGTGCATTTATATTGGTAGGAGAATTGCTTAGTACTGAATTAAAAATTAAGATTCAAAAAATGTCAATGCTATGATACTAAAGGGTATCAAATACCATTTGGTTAAAACATGCAACTTTGAGTATTGAACATGCATATTCTCAGTGTTCTAAAACGCGCTAGGCGCTAGTCGGGCGGCGACCCAGCGCCTAGCGCCTAGGGTGCCTACGCGGGGTCTAGGCGGGGCCTAGGAAACTAATCGGAAATAGAGAATTTTCATAATTAGGTTTAAGATTTGGAGTGATTTTGACAAATTAATCATAGGAAAATGTTGTTTGAGCAATGGGTAAGATTTATAGAGGGTCGATTTCATGAGAAACTAACAAAAATTGAAGAAATTATGGTTTTTTAAAATTAGGGTTTATGTATCAAATTGAGGATTTTTAAAATTGATGAGTTAGAGAGTTTGTTTTGTAAAATTAAGGTTAGGGATAAAATTAGGGTGTAAAATCCGACCGGAAAACATCATCAATTTTGAATTCTGAGTCGGTCAACGACGGTCAACGGCGGTCAACGGCCGTTGACCGACGAATTTCGCGGCCAAAATTTGCCGGAATGGGCAGAAAATGCCGCCCATTCCGGCGAGCGCCTGGCCCCAACGATTTGGGGCCAGGCGTGGCGGCCATAGGCCGCCGAGCCTATACGCGCCGCCTAGGCGGCGCGTTTTAGAACAGTGCATATTCTATCAATAAACATGCAATTAATTTTATGTTTTAAAAAGTTTCATGTTTATTGATACAGTTTGCATGTTTAATACTCTAAATTATATGTTCAAGGCTCAAATTGCATATTTGTACCCAATGGTATTTGATACCCTTCAAAAAAGGGGAATGAATCATTTTCATTCTCCTGCAAAAAATCTAACAATCGAATTGAATCAAATATCTCTTAATTCCATTTTAGCAATCTATTTTTTTTTTCCAACATTTTTGAAAAATTCATTTAATTCTTGTTATTTATGTTTTTCTTATACGTTATAATTTTCGTGTCTTAAGAGTTGGTGCCGAAAGAATGAATGATCATCATCATCGTTCAAAGCCGCAAGGCACATGAACGGGTACTGGTGCATCACATTTTCGGCATGAATCAATAACATGATCCACGCGAACTTTTGGCGCGTAGAATCAGTGCGAGCCAGAAATAGCCCTGTTATTGTTATATATATATATAACTCCATGAATTCTCCCACAAGCCTTACACAAAAGCTAAATGTCTCACCACCAGCATCAACCCAGAAAACAAGTAGTAAATATACAGATGTCAAATGCAACAAACACAAAATAAAATTGCATTAGTTGTTGGATCTTCACCTTGTAAATCAGTATCACACAGCATCACATATTAATCGTGACCCCCCGAGTATTAACTTGGACATCAATATGCAACAGACCAAATGCTGATGCCATGGTTAAAGACATTCGTGCAGGAGGAAACTTGTCTAACAATTACTAGAACAGCTAGGAAAAAAACAAGCCAGCTACTACCCATATCTTTGCATCAGTTTATGACAAGAGTACAAATGGAGAAATACTTCTATTTCAAGTAATCACTCCTTACTCCCCATCATTTTTTTCATGATCATAAATTATTAAAATTCAATATAAAAGTTGAACACTCACCTGTAAATAGCCAAAAAGCAATTAAAAGTCTCAACAAACTACATCCACCTTAATTTATTATTACTTCTCTACCTTCACCTATGCACAAAAGATCATTCTCACCAACTTCACCAACAGACTTCAGGCTTCAAATTATATAAAACCAGATAGTAAGACAAAAAAGCATTAGATATGGGTTATGAGGCCATGTTTTGGTTTCTCTTACCTCTTCTCCTAGTGCAAATCCATAAAATAAATGCAAAAGTTCCAGCAATCATTGTGTTTGGAGACTCTTCTGTTGATTCAGGGAATAACAATGAGATCTCTACAGTCCTAAAGAGCAACTTTCAGCCATATGGCCGTGATTTTATAGGTAGCAAGCCCACTGGTCGGTTTTCCAATGGTCGGATTCCGACAGACTTCATTTCTGAAGCTTTTAATATCAAGCCAACAATACCTGCATATTTGGATCCCACATATAACATAACAGATTTTGCTACTGGAGTTTGTTTTGCTTCTGCTGGAACTGGTTATGATAATGCCACTTCTGATGTGCTAGTAAGTCTCCAGTTATGACTTAAGACTCTGACACACTACTTACAGACAAAACTCAACCAGTCCATAGCAAGTTTATCTCATATCAGTTTTCTAAAAGTTTGCTGATATTCCAAGTTGATGTCCACATGCCTTTTTATGCAAAATGATCAAATTCAGTAATGTTTTTTTATAATTCTTTTAAGTAGTCAAATTTATTGGTCTAGTTATGGAGCTAAATAATAACCAACTTCTGTATAACTTATCTATTTTCTAACCAAAAGATGATTTTCTTTGTGCATCATGTACTTGCAGTCTGTAATCCCTCTTTGGAAGGAAATGGAGTACTACAAAGAATACCAAGAGAAACTCAGAGGCTATCTCGGCAATGAGAAAGCCAAGGAGGTCATTGGGGAAGCACTGTACCTAATGAGCATAGGGACTAATGATTTCCTAGAAAATTACTATGTATTTCCGCGTAGATCATCACAGTATAACATTGAGGAGTACCAGAATTTTCTTGCAGGAATTGCTAAAGATTTTATCACAGATCTTTACCAGCTAGGAGCACGAAATATGTCTCTAACTGGGCTTCCTCCAATGGGATGTTTACCACTGGAAAGAACGACAAATATGTTCTCAGGAAGTGACTGTGTGGAGGAGTACAATGCTGTAGCTAAGCAATTTAATGAAAAGTTGCAGGGTATGATCATGAAGCTGAACAAGGAGCTCGCTGGCATCCGCCTAGTGTTTTCGAACCCCTATGATATTCTTTTAGATATCACTCAGAACCCAAAAAAATTTGGTAAGTATTCTGCAATATTTTCACAGGTAGCTAAATAGCACAAACTCCTTGGAATTAGTGTGAAAGTTATGGATACATGTCTATCAACAATAATAAAAAACCACTGACGGGTAATCCACCAACTAGTTAATCAATTCACTGCAGTCTAACAAGTGGCTAATGATTGAATCTCGCTTGTATTAGGAAAAGATAACACGAGAGCCTTACATTTATAAATTAGCTGATCAACTGGGCCTCCAATAGACCCAAAAAAGGAGAGAGAAAACTATAGGCCTACTTTTTCTTGATTTAATATAAATAAACATTGGCAAACATCATAGTAGACATAAATACGATGCATACCTTCAACAAAGCTTTTAGGTGGGTGCATTGCCTCTTTTTTCTCAGTTTTACAATTGTATTAGTACAGTCTAGTTACTAGGGGATGACCTAGATATCATTATTCGTTTCCTTCACATGAGCACCATTAAGAAATGCACAACTTTAGAGACATGTTGAGTTACAAACTCTAACTTCTACACGTAAGAACATAATTTAAAGGAGAATAAAATCATGCAAATATGCTTAGCATAGGAAGTGAATCATACATACTAATGAGATTAAAGTACTTTTAGCTTCAAAGTTATGCACTGTGTGCGTGCACCTATTTGCATGTTTGCATGTGTACCTCAAAGTTGTTTTAATGCAATTTCTAATTGCAGGATTTGAAGATGTATCAACAGCATGTTGTGGAACAGGATACTTTGAGATGGGTTACATGTGTGCTAAAATTAACCCATTCACATGTTCAGATGCAGACAAATATGTATTTTGGGATGCCTTCCATCCGACAGAGAAGACAAATTGGATTATCGCTGATCACGTGGTCAAAACTTCCCTAGCTGGGTTTTTATAAATGCTACCAACTATTATGTAGCAATTAAAGGTTGTAGTGCTAGTCCTCATCATTCCCGCAATTATTTGTTGCTATTTATCATTGTTATTTAAGTAATCCTCTTCTAAAGAAATACAAACAAATTCTCTCAAATGAAATGTTTGTAAACATCCAAGAAGATTGTCTCTAATTTCTCTAAGACTCTAAATAATACTTAGAACATGATCTCCTATAATCTGAATAATAGATGGGATCTCATGAGATAATGACTCGAAAAAACATTTCTTAATACAAAGTAGCTGAGAAGATAAATATGATCTATATGTGTGCTCAAACATCTACTTAATGAACTCCGTATATCATGATGAACACGTCACACGTGATCAAGACAAAATTATCATTATGAACTAAATTTATTCCATATACTATAATGAAAGGAGAAACAGGAGAAAAGGGAAGAAAAATCACAACGAAACAATCAAAAACTCATACATGAGACTTCTTATCTATTAAGTACACAACTAGATGTTTGACCTTACAGATGAAACATGAAGATGAGGCTGCTTTTTAGAAAGATAGACACCTTATCTCAAATTGCAGCCTACTTTGGTTCTTTGGGAAAATGCAGTTTGATTAGTGCAGGAAGTTCAGCTAGCTCAACCTGAGGCTTGCCCATCAAAAATACTCCTTAACTTTTTGTCACAGTTAACCACATTCTTGTTATTGGGATCCTATACCAACAAAAGTATAAAGGTTAATCATAATATTTTTCAACTAAAATTGCTAAAGGATTAGAAAGAAAGATAATGATGGTATATGGCATCACAGCACTAGAAAATCAAAAGCAATATGCAAAATTCTAACTCCTCCAGGTTAACATAATTATTTGATAAAGAAAAAATCCATTCCAAAGAACTTGATTCAATGATTTTTTGACTAAAAACAAAACCCTACAGAATGAACCATCCCTATAACAAATGATACATCTTAGGAAACTGACACATTTTCTGTAACAAATGATACATTTATAATCTTTGGTTACTCCAGTGCAATTCAGTTTTGTCCGAAAAAACTGTTTCCATCCTCTTAATCATAGGGATTTCTAAAATTCTTCAAGAGGTCGGGAATGTCGTAACCCAACATATCATCAACAGCTTGAATCATCTTAGGTTTCAGCTTCTCAAATTTATCGAAATTGTAACCACTCAAGATCTCTCTAAACTGCTCGATGTTTGGGAAATCCCCAGGAGGTAGATGGAACTCCCTTTGTACCTGCACGAACAAGAAACAAATTAAATACGTGCAATTATCTTAGCATGACAGAAAAGCCAAGCATGTGACTTAGCATGATAGAAAAGCCAAGCATGTGACTTAGCATGATAGAAAAGCCAAGCATGTGACCCTGCTACATGCTTGGAGAAAGATCGAATTCTGACCTTTCCAAATTCATCTCCCAAATTATCAATGAGTCTCTGTTGAGTCTTCGCTTTGCCCATCATAGCAGGCATCTCTTTTCTAAGATGACTGATGATATAAGCATGTATCTTTGCGGCTCTGGCACGTTTCACAAATTCGTTTATCTGTAAAATAGGATTTCAGTTAGAAACCATTTTCAAATTTGGAAACACTCCATTACCAATAAATAGATAAATCTGCGCTCAGAAAAAAAGTATGCAATGAACTCACCCGTCGATCACAAGCTTTTTTGGGGATATCTTTTAGATCAGATAGAAGGTCGTCTTGTTCTTTTTCAAATAGTTCTTTCCCAAGTGGACCAATGGCAGCTTCATTTACAGGTTTGTCATTGAATGAGCTGTCAAAATGCACGGGAGACATTTAACTTTGCATAATAAATACTGTATGCATGTCAGAAGTGGGATATATACTAATCTTGCTAGGATGTGTAACAAAAACCATATATATGCTCCACAAAAAGTCAATATGAATTCACTGGTTAAAAACTGACATGATCTTAAACACGTCCTTAAGTAGTATTTTCATGATTTCATCAAATCCATGACAATCCAAATTATTATTCAGCCATTAGCATGAGTATGATTCCAATTATTAAAAATCAAATGAACATGTAAAGATGAGCCTACCCAATATAGACACGAGTAACTTCAGGAGTATTGAGAACTTTTCCAAGTGACCACATCAAAGCTCCATAAACCCTCATCAGCTGAAACAAGAGGCAAGGTAAGCATACTAAGCTGCTACATGAAAAATGTATATCCCACAGTACAACAGTACGTATGTTCCAAACCACAAAATTGTAGAACTTGGCTTATAGGTTCTTACCTGTTGAGTGTCAACTTGGTCTGCCTTGTTTAAAACCACACGAATCTTGTCATCGTGACCCCGTAAGGTTGAGATTACACGCTTGAACTCATCACTAATATCAAGTTTGTGGGGATCAAACAGAAGCAATACGAGGTCACACTTTGCAGCAAACCATGATATTACACCAGTAAAATCATAGGCTCGCTGTGTCCGTTGCTTCTCTCCTGACAAAACTCCAGGTGTATCTACAAGTGTTAAATGCTCTAGCAGCTTCCAGTACAAAGTAGTATAGTTCAAGAGTTAGAGGAGGAGTAGAAAGAGAGTTTGATTCTAACTTCTAGGATGATTACTTACAGAATGTGGCATTTGAGAACACTCAAACTTCGACAAAAAAGCAGTGCCAAAGGTTGTGAGACCACTGAATGGCATGTCTGCTTGGACAGCAAGAGTGTTCCCTGGTATACTTCTCTCATCGACCCCAGACTGTATTGAATCACAATCACTTGTAAATGCTAACAAATATCTCAACATATAGTCAACCACTCAACGCCACGTCTGGCAAGAAAAATAATTTGTGTATCTAATTGTTACTTCTTTTGACATATGGTATACCACTTAGCCTTGGTAGCTTTACAATAATACAGTCATGAAGAAAACAGGAATAATAAGGAATATTTAGATGAAGATTTTAAAAACAAATGATCCCACACTGATTATAAACAAAGAGCAACGTACAAAAGAATTTGAGTGAAAAATTGAATATTTTATTTGTACAACTGATATTGAATCAACAAAGAAGAGTAAAACAAAGAAGAGTAAACTCATATTTCCTTTAACCCTGAAATGGAAAAGAGCATAAACATAAAATACTAAGCCAAGTAGTGGAATATGTCAAAAACATAGATTTGTACATACCATAACAACAACGAACCTGTCGGTGGTTGGCTCAGGTCCAATATGAGCTCCTGTGAATATGAAGACAACAAAAGATAAAAGCAACTAATAACTTCTTCTTCTTCTTTTTTTTTTGAAATCTAACTAATAACTTTCTTGATCCAATGAAAGTGGGAATAAAGAATAGAGAGAGAAAAAAAGGATAACTTGCCTGGATAACTAGTTTTAAGCAGATGTTTTATGAATGTTGTTTTCCCAGTAGAGTATTGACCCAACAACATAACCATTGGTTTAGCATCAAAATCACTATTTGTCTGAATTAGACAATAAAACAGCAAACAGTCATAAATTTATGGTTTCGCACCAAGCTAAAATGTGGTACGAAGAGTGTTACCCAATAAAAATATATTTATATGCCATAAAACTGAAACATAATGTAAAAAGAAATGGAATATCATGTGGACAAAACTATCCCAAGTTAAGGCTATTTCACTCACCAATAATGGGGACACAAAATCATTAAAACGGTAGGTAACTTCCAATGGCTTCAACTTTTGAATGTACAATCTCTTCAAACCATCAATTATTGATGTAACAGAGGACATAGATATCTGTGGATACACCAGAAAAAATACATAAAGCAATACTAGCAGCTGCACTCTAAAGATAACGTGATTATTGTATGGGGACAGAACTGCAAGCAGACTCACAGAAATAATACATGGCTTCATGGCAAAAAACCAGGCTATATAAGAAAAAAATCAACTTTCACGCACATGACCATCAAAACACTTATTCTATTTGCAAACCTCTCAATTTATGTACAAGTAGTGAGAATTAATATTACTAAAAAAACACAGAAAGAATTTAAAAAACAAAACTGGTATGTGCCATAAAGAAGTGAAAAGCAATAATATTCCTCCATTTTGTCTAATAAAAGCACAATAATCATGCATTAGAAAATTAGATGGTTTTATATTAGAAATTAAACCTAGTTCTATGTTGGAAGTTAAAACTCAAACCTTTTTTGATGATTTTGAAGAAAACCAATTAGCTGAAGGGGAGGGCTGTGGCTGGAAACTCTCTGTGTCATGGCAATTAGTAAACATATGACAGAATACCAAAAGTAGCAAGGCAATCATCAACATAATGAGGAACATCTTACCATTTAAATCATGATCGCTTGTCTTTGATGAACGCTTTTTTTTCTGAAAAGATAAAATAACAGAGTAAGAAATTGCACAAAATTAAATTGACAAGTAGAAGATGAGAATAGAATACTTACTGCAAGTAATGTATCCAGACCTTCCATTGCAGGAGGTTTCAGATTTTGGAAGTCAGCTGGCACATTTGAAAATATTTTTGTTTAGAAAAAATGGCATTACAAGAAACAAATCAAAGGTAAGACAACCAAAAGATAAAATAAAAAAGGCTTGTCAAATATGAACGTGCACTATAATTTATCAACTTGAAATTACTTATTGTACCATTGCTATTCCATAGATCATGAGTTACTTCGTGTCCGTCTTGTATTAGAGAAATCAACTACATGTTAAAACTCGGAACTGGTCAGTTCTTAAATTGAACTAATAAGAAAAATTTACAATGCAAGAACATTCAGTAATTATAACCTGCATTGCAGCGATAAACTCTCTGAAACCAAGATATCCTTGACGCTTGGCATCTGCAATTGCCCAAACCTTTGCGAAGAGAAACAAAGAAAAAGAAGTGAAAAAAATAAAATAGTCAATTAATGTTACTTAAACCATATGAACCATGGAAAGTCATCAAATAGTAAATTAGCGAGCTCTAAATAATAATTCCAAATAAAGAGGCCAAAAAAATTATATATCAACCACATAAGTCCAAAAGTATATAAAAGGTTGCCTTTAGTTTTTAGGAAAAATAAGTTTATTGAATATCAAACAAATAAAGGGTACGTACGTAACGTACCCATCCTACTCAAGAAATATACAAAAGAATCCCTCCTCACTCCCCCACTAATTAAACGTGGAAACCATCCATGATCAAACAAGGATATTTTCATCCTGCTGATTGTGCATGATACTTCATGGCTAATCTCGAAAGCCAGGTAACTAGATCCTAAGAGGTAGCTTTCTCTCGCGTTCTTTTTTACATAGATAAAGGCTACCTTTGGGATTAAGGTGTAGTGTGCTTAATGATGATTGTGGAGAATAAGTGGGTAGCTGGTCATTGGTCAGTAAACACTTTTAGCTACTCTACTTTCGAAACTAAGCAGAAGCACATCAGTTAACAATTTATCTTTTCTGTCTGTTTTGACACCCATAAATTTACCAAAGGGGATATACTTGGTCATCATATTTAAGTCCAATAAACACCAGCACAAAAGAATCCCCACCATATGAACCAAACACAAATAAAAATACACACAAAAAAGAGTAAATAATCATAAAACCCAAAAAAAAAAAAAAAAAAAAAAAAAAAAAAAAAAAACAGAAGCTTTACTGAAACTTATACCTGCTTCAGATCTTGTCGAGATAAATTAGACAAAGCAAAAAAATTTGTTGCATCATTACCCGTAATTCTTCCATCACCATCTAATAAAAGAATTCAATACATAAACAAATAAAATTAATAACAAAAATTAAATGAAAACAAAAAAGAAAGAATTATAGTGTACTGTGTACCTGAGTCAGCGTAATTGAACCATTCTAGGTAGATCATTTGGATATCTTTAGAGCACGAACCGATTGGGCCCGTACTGATTTCCATTTACTCTATGTCGAGTCGAGATCAAGCAGAATTCTTTTTCCTGCAATATGTATCTGTTTTTATTGATCTCAGTTGCTTTCGAATTTTTGAAAGATCTCTTCTTCCTTTTTTCCTATAAATAAATATTTGCTGAGATTGTGAACAAAATCCTGAAAACAGTTACCAGCACAATTTTTTATTAAACGAATTTGTATTAAATCCGAATCAAAATATGATGTATTTGTATTCGATTCAATGAATCTTGATATGTCATTTGTCTAGTAAATGAATTTAATATGAATATTCATATATTTATTATATTATTAATAATATAAATTAACGTACTTTTTTTATATTAATTTTTTATAGATGTATACGTATTTAATACGTAATTTATAAATTCATTAAAATAATTTATCAAATATAAATAATATTATTTTTTATATAATAATTGTCAATGATTTATGAAATCTTAATTTAAAAAAAACAATTACTAATAAAAAAATAATAAAATGAACAAATGAATTATTGATATTAAATTCGTATTCGATTTATTTAATAAACGAATCGAATTAACTTATTTATTAAACAAATCAATTTTTTCAAATTCATATTTACTTTAAAACGAATCAAATCAAATAAATAATTTTTTTTAACTCAAATTACCACCCGTACTGACGGCCCGCGGAAGTGGGAAAAATAAAAATTGCCGAGATTAACTAATACGACAACGTTGCATACACTCGGCGTTGATGCGGTTATAATCGACGCGTTTTGCTCTTGCGCCTACTAAATGGAAGCAAACGTGGTTCATTTTAACTTTCGTTTATAGAATTATTATAATTCTAAATATACAATAATAACGTTAAGGGTTAATTATAAATATACAATAATAACGTTAAGGGTAAGTTTATAATCACAATATTTTTCCTTAATTTTTTGAAAGTATCGAAAGTTAAAGTAAAACAGAAATGGCTGAATTATATTGGCAATATGTATATCCACTCGTAAGAGATGTTAATAAGATTTGGATTGATGCTAATCTATGGTTTCACGAGAAATCTCGTATACTAAACACTAATTTTAGATTAGAGCTGAGTCTCGATTCCGGTTCTATACGAAACAGTTTAGAATTAGATCGATTTTTCGAGTTTGGAATCAGAACTGTTTCATGTTCCAAAATGGAAGAACCGAATTTAAATGGTCTGGTTCCGGTTCTGTCATGGATGGAACCGGAACCGGACTGAAACCTATTTTGGGAACCGAATTTAGAATCAATTTTGGAACTCAATTTAAACCTAATTTCATAAACAGTTTTAAAACCCAATTTAAATCCAATTTCATGACTCAATTTAAACCTAATTTCATAACCAGCTTTAAAACACAATTTCTTAACCCAAAATTAAACTCAATTTCATAACCCAAACTAAAACTCAATTTAAGCTTAATTTAATAACCCAAATTAAAACTCAATTTAAACCTAATTTGATAACCCAATTTAAACCTAATTTGATAACTCAATTAAAACTCAGGCACTTCCTACAAGAATATTATATATTGAGTCAAAAATATTATGTAATACAGTTTTATTTATTGTTTTATTTCTCTATGGACAATTGCCAAGAATATTATATAATATTCAAGTGTGAGAAATAATTATATTTTCATAGTTTGACAATAATAAATAAATATGATAAATTGGAACCAGACCAGAATCAAATTGGAACCGATTTTTTCAGGTAGGTTCTAGTTCCACGCAGAACCGAATTGGAACTTATTAATAGGGTATGTTGATGGTGTTTTCCGGGCACTATGTCATTTAAGCAGCACGACAGGGGTTAAAAGGGTAATTCCCTTATTGGTCCGGATCATTAATACCGACCCGACCACATGAGTCAGGGGCGAGCACTTAAGATCGTTAACCCGACCACTTAAAGATTGGATGACCGAGCAATTATCAGGTCGACAGCAGCACTCTCAGTACAAAAAACTATTGTGACCGACCTCATGAAGACCGACCATATAGCGAGGCGTGCTCCTGAAGATAATACCCTATCCTTGTGGATAAGATGACAAGTTATCCTATTTTCATGAGGAAAACTGGTGAGTTAATATCCTAATAGGATAAATGAAGTAAATGTAGTTTTGACTAGGAATCCTTATGGGAAACGAAATTGTTTCAAATAGGAAATTCTTGTACAAATAGAAATATGATTTCTACACTATTATAAATAGGAGGGTAGAGTAAAGAGAAGAAAACAACAACAAAAAAGAGAGAATAAGGTAACAAGTTGAAGGTTAAAAGTGGGCATCAGAATCATCAAGCTCTGACTTGTAAACACAAAAAAGATCCGAGAAGCATATTTCAGTAATAAAAAGTATCATCATGTTTGTGCCCGTGGACGTAGGTCGGACCAAGATCCGCCGAACCACGTTAAATCTCTTTGTCGATTGGTGCATTTATCTGTCTTTTGCTAAGTTTGCATTTGGTCCCCCATAACCAAACAAATTCACTATTGAGGGAGGATTTCCTCGGAGGTAATATTCTCATATTGCCCCTGAGACCAAAATCCACCGTCAACAGGGTATTATATTTAATTGGGTAGGTTTCAATTCCACTTAATTAGAAATCGAATTTTCAGGATAGGTTTTGGTTTATATGAAATCGGAATCGAAACTGATTTTACTCACCCTTATTTTAGAATCCTATCATTGTTCAAACTTAGGCATTGGTTTAAACTTTAAATCTATTATGTCTTTATAATTTAAGTTTGATATTTTATTGAATTGATTTATTATTTTTATGGTAGGGAGTAGGCAAAGCCCAAATTCATTTTCGATCACATACCTCTTTAGAGTAGGAACTCGAATGACCAATAAGAGAAAATTACTTGAAAAGCCACTCGGTTGAACACGTTGAGGCTCTTCTTGAATTGATTTAAATAGTCGTGTAATAAATTAGTAAATTTGTTAATTTTTCATGAACTTTTCATGTGAAAAGTCTCAATATTCTTGCCTCATAGTCGCAGATTCAGGCTGCTTTGCACTTTTTTCTAGTAAACTGGAAAAAGGGGAAAGTAATCGAACATTACACTGGAAAAACGCAGACCACAAACCACTCCCTTTCAAATTCAATGATGACCTAAATGAAAAACAAAAACAAAAACAAAAACAAAAGGCCAATAATAATTTCTTGCCAATCAAAATGAAGATCTGGGTTTATTTATTAATTTGTACTTAAATTACTAATCCACACTATAAGGCTATTAGCAATAGCAGTAGCAGCTGCAGAAAAGCTGAAGCAACAAGTTTACCATCACAAATTAACAACACAAATAAAAAAAAAAAAACCGACACACATACGAGAAACTAGGTGGGCATGTGCACAAAAGAGGACAAGAAACAGAGAAAAGAAGATTAAGCACACAAATTGAAAAAGAATAGAAATTTGAATGGCCTCGAAACCTTAATATACATCCCCTACCTTCCCCTCTCTTCATATAAACAACACCAATGAAGAATATGACACAACCAAAAAAAAAAAAAAATTGATAAAACAATCTCCTCACGACAGACCAACAGTCTTTCCAAGCAACCATAGTACAAGAGATAACTCAATACCAAAAATGGTGTGAATCGTGCTCCGGTCTAACGTGAACCCGTATACTGTAATCCCTGCTCTGTTGTTTTCAAAGTAGTTCACTGCCATTACAAAAATATAATCATCAAACTTACCAAATCATGAATCAACATAACATGTGTATACATGAATCAATCATTTTTCAGTATTAAGGTTGCGAAAAACTACAGATTCCCGACAATTTTATTGTTGATTCCATTCACAATTAGGAAAGTTCTTTTAAATTTGGGAAATTATCATCTATCCATCCGAAAATTATCTGATGTTCGAAAAAATACCAAATTTTGAGAAAATGACATATGTACACCAAAAGTTATTAAAAATGAAGATTTACCACCCAAAAACTGGGTTTTTTCCGTACATCAGTTAAATTTTCGGGTAGATAGATGATAAAATTTCTCAAATTTTGGATGGTAAATGACCATTTCTAATAACTTAGATGCACATATAACATTTTCCCAAAATCAGAGGTTTTTTCGAACATTAAGTAATTTTCAAGTGGACATATAATAATTTCCCTTTAAATTTTTATCTCAAGCAGAAAATCCTATTACAACTCCTATTTATACCCAAAATTTTCTTCTATCTGCCTTAACCATCAAACGAGAATTATGACTTGAATGTTAATTTAACAATTCTTTGTCATAGAAATTGGCTTACCTAGAGCTTGTCTCTTCTGGAATGAAATGGTGCTATATGCATATGTTGGGATAAGGTTTGAGTTGTCCAAGTCATCTTCTTCATCACCAGCATCATCACAGTCTGATTCCCCGTGGCACATTGGAAAGACTCGGCCAGTGGCATTTGTCAATGTAGGAGTCTCACCATCATTGGCATCAAATGAATCTAATGTTGCGCACACATGCCATTTAGCAGCAAGACACGTGACAGACTGTGCCTTGTGTGTAATTTTTGTTGCACTCCTCAATAATATGAGAAGCCCAGTGACAAGGGTCATGGAGCACAGCTGCATAAAAAAAATACATTCATATGTTAGTGCTCTTTTTTGATGAGAAGCATGTCATCTTTGTCAATATCCTCTGTCTTTTAGCCAATACCACATAACATGGCCATGAATTCAACAAGCTTTTAGACCCACATCATGATTCTTAATAGTTTTGTAAAACTTAATTATGCAAACAATAGGTCTAGTAATAAAATAAAATTATAAGGTTATAAATATGCAGAACTTCATTATGTTGTCAAAAAACATAGTGGGGATACTGGTCTTTTTTTTTTTTTTGAGGAGTGAAAACTGTTACCATTTATAATCATTAGAAAGTTTAGGTAAAGTTGATTAAGAAGAGACTTCCAATTCATATATAGACAGCAGACAGGAAAGTAATTGACAATCAACTAATTTGACAGGTTGCAAACACGGATGGTTTATTGGTGAAATGAAAGAACGATTTCAAATTTTTTATTATATGTATGTGACAATGGAGAAAGAATCCATACCGCAAGTTCTCCAGCTATGTAAACATTCACAACAGATTGAGGCTTTGTTGTCATAAGCAATGAGGCAAACTGGCTTCCAGTAACCAAGATCAGGAACCACAATATGAACGCACGATATCGATGGCTAATAATCCTCAAATGCCTTCTGATCCTCAGGTGCTCAGCTAATACAGAACCCACATCGGACTCAGTTTGGAAAACTTGAGCAAAGTCTAGGAGCCTTAGGATCTGTAGGTGGCAGACCAGACGGAAGAGAACGCACACAAGGAAAATGACAGTCGTCCGGTAAAGCCATGAGCACAGCTCCATAATGCAGGCTATGGTGTCACTCAAGTAAACATTGCCCAAAAACGGGATTTGTGAGGCACCGGATGCGTACCACCATATCTTGTATGCACTTTCCACTAAGAAGCATGGGAGCACAAAAATACAGAGGATCTTCAATGATCTCTACACAAATTACAGAAAAATGACATTAACATTAACAATAACAATTAAATACATAGGAAGAAATCTTATATTTCTCTGAAGTCTAATCTATGAAGTACCCATAAACCAAAAGTCTGCACATCATTGCCAACTTGAATATAACACATTAAACAATTCATGGGCAACCAGATTCTAGCCTTTACATTGTTCTAGTGCACCTGGCTTCTCACTTTACATCCTTCTAGTCTAAAACTGAAAGCTAAATATTCCTAACAGAGCTATCAGCTGAGTTAATCATACAAATTCTGGACAATTCTACAATTTTGAGTATGTGGTTCAGCTGTAAAACTGTAAATACAATTATTCAACTTGGCCACTTGTAAAGGCCACTTTATTAATTATCACTATCTTTTTTTTTATGTGGCTATGAAGTAGGAGAAATTGCGTGCAGAAGTTTTTATTTTCTTTCTTGACTGTCTTTATGCAAATACAATTTTCATTGCAGCTGATCAAAGTCAAACTCCAGTCTCCAGCTACATTAGTAAAGTTTTATTGACAAATGAATACAAATTAGCTTCCTCTGTTCTTCCCATTAACACTAAAGATTTAAACAACCAAAAATCAAACAGAAAGAGATCAACAACGTGCACAAAGATCACGAATTTTAAATATTTGATTATCAAACTCTTTGTAAAACAAAATGCGATCACCATCAAGAAACTAATCAATATATATATATATATATATAAAAACACCAGAAAATAAAAAATAAAATTCAACTTAAAGAAACAGAGAAGAATTATATACGTACATTGAGTTGTTCCATGTAACGGCTTCTAACAGTCTCGCTTTCGTCACAAAGCTTATCAAAAAACAAGAACCGTCGAAGCCCAAACTTCTTAACAAACCCAGACAAACAAACGAACGACAGAGTAGCGACGCTGCTAAGCGAGAGCTGAACGACGCCGTCGTAAGGGCGCGTGTGGGTGCCATCGCAGGTGTCACAAGCCAAGACGAAATGCGATATGGCGGGAACGACGATGGTGAAAATAACGAACACGGACCATGAGAGGCATGCAGTCAAACAACTGGATTGATCGACGCTTATCCATTTGAGATACGATCGGAAGCTCTGTAACTCGTCTTGTGAATGCGATATGCTTCGAGAGAAGTTCTTGCGGCGGTTCGATACCAGAGTTTCTGTGGCGTCTCCCATGGCGGAATTATGGGAGGTGGGAGATTGTTTATTTGTGTGTGCGCTCTTGCTATTGAGCTATGCAAGCACTATTTATGGCATGGGGGCTTATAGTTTTTCTAGTTCTGGGTTGTTTTTATAGTATATTGATAATCAATTAAAATAGTTAATTACATTTGGATCCCATATTTTTAGTATTAAAAATATATAATTTGTGAAATTGACCAGTTTCCTTAACAATTATTTATTTTAAGTGTATAATTGTTATATATTTGAAAATTTTTTCAAAGAAATAAATATATGAATATTTTGTTCATTGTCCTCAAATGGCTTGACTTGTTAGTGTATGGTTCAGAATCTGACATTCAGGTTCTGAGTTCGAATACAATGAGTATATATTATTATAAGAATCTGAGGCAGCCGGGGATTTTACATACTCCGATTAAGCCCGGAAGAGGTAATTTGACAGTAAGATTTTCAATAATTTAAAAAAAAAAAAAAAAAAACGTTGTTCCTTTTGCATAGTATAGTTGATTTGCCTCTTGTTATTGAGCAAGAAATCTGAGGGTTTGAAACAAAAAGCAGAGGATATTGAACATCTTTTTCTTCTCATATTTATTATTTAAGGTGTATTATTTTAGTCATCCCATGTGTTAGATTGTAGTATAACTTTTGAAAAGAATTTAAGATAGAAATTTTTTTCTATCTTTAAACATTATAGAGATGTAATTACACTGTAATATCAGTTCGAATATAAACTTATGATATCATAAAATTAAAACATAGTTAGGATAAACCTAACAACATATAAAATTTATATATTATTATATATATTCACACCTAAAACTACTTAGGTACAGAAGGAATTACAAGACCGATCAGATATCCTCATTTCAGCCTCAACGCAATGTCGATGAATACATATATCTAACTAGAAATGAAACAACATAATACATATATTGAACATAAATTTTTTACAACAACATACAATCAATCTAATATAAGAAAAATAATAAATCTATAAAATTATAGAGATGTTCAGGAAAGCATTGTAGAGCTGTGGTCTTCACCACTAGTGTTAGATTTACTCATTTAACCAACACCAATTCTTTTGTGTTGAAGAAAAGTCCATATGTAAGAGTTTGTATATAAAATAGAGTGAGTAGTCTCACATCTAAAAAATAAATGGGAAATAAAAGGTTTATAAGTGTTCTCTAGACACTTATATTAAATTGGAAATAGCATGGCTTGTGCTTGGGATTGGGTTTTGTGGATTGTTGATTTGGTATTGGGATTGATAAATATATTTAATTAATCAAAACATGGGCCTTGTGAGTCATTGAATAAATGCCTTATTTTTTTAAAAATGTTTTTGATTTTATTTTTCATTTGAAATATAAGGGTTATGTCTGATCAACATATCCTTTTATATTTTAACTGAAAATTGGAAAACGTTTGGCAAGTAATCACCCTCTTTTCATTCTTCATATATGGAATAAAGAAGACTGACTTGGACAGAAACATACAGAATCTGAAATTGATATAATTCTCTATATATAAAAACTCATTGATCCTTGAAAAAAAACATCCAGTAGATTCGTCATGGTTCGAAACATCGGGTGCAGATTTTCGACTAGCAGATTGTTGAATCTTGGTGGTAGACGTCTAACGAACTACAAGCACAAGAGTATGAACGAATTTCTGCTATAGGACATAGCATGTGTGCTAGTCTCAATCTATACAAGTGAGTTTATTGTTATTGATTTTGAATACTTGGGTTGTAAGTTTCTGTTTTTGGTTTGAAATTTGTTTATAAGTTTCTGATTTTGTTTATAAATTTTCTGTTTCAATAAAACTATTGCATTCGTCGATTGTTCTCTAACACTATATTCCTATATAAAAAAAAAAAAAAATAATAATAAAAAAGAAAAAGAAAAAGAAATACATCAAATGAATACAAAGATTGGACATACATCATTACATAGAGTTGATCTACATATCAACATATACAGACATAAAAATAAAATAAAAAAAATAAAGAAAAGAAATTAAGTTACCGAGGAGTTCATCGGATGAAATTTTTTCGGTAAATCACTGGCAACCAACGAAAAAGAAACGGGGAGTATGGAGGGTTAATGGGGAGCAACATAAAAGGATAAGATATGATGAAAAATGAATAAACAAATAAGAAAAAAAAATGGAGGTGGAGGAAAGGAAAAAAAGGACAAAAATAAAATGGGGAAAAAATATAGAGAGAAAAAGAATGAAATGTTGCGGGGTTGGGGGGAGTTGGATTGCCGTCCATTTAAGGGTGACAAAAAAATCTGGACTCGGTCGGGTCCGGTCCGATCCGGATTGGATCAGTTTGTCCGGGTTTTGGCCTGGCCCGGAAGTAAAAAATCTCGGGTCGGATCTGCTAAATAGAGGTCCGGTTCGGGCTCGGGCTTAAAAAATATTTTATATATTTATATTTATATTTATATAATAAATTATATATATATATATATTCATATAATAAATTAAAAATATATTTAAATTTTTTATTAATAAAAAAACCGGGCCGGATAAAGCCCAGCCCGACCCAATAGACGCTTGAGTCGGACCGTGCTTTTCTCGAACCCAGGCCAAAAAATAATTATCGGACCGGGCTTATCAAATCTCGGACCCGATCCGACCTATTGCCACCCTTAGTCCCTTACGTCTATCACAGTATTGGTTGGTCCGTGACTATAAACAAAAAGTTTATTAGGGTTTTTTTTGTGGTGATAATTTTATTCAGAGAAGAATTACGTGAGTTGAAGAGCCTATAAAAAATTTGTGTTATTTGTATGATGATTTGTTATCTTGAAATCATAGTTTAATCAGTAGTGAAAGTAAGTGTAATATTCCGAATATTCGAAACAGTTTTGGAAGATTGTCGAATTGAAATTTAGGTCTTGAAACGAGATGTTGGTAGAGAATAAGAATTTAAGTATTGAAAAATATGTTGGAATGTTTTAAAGTGAGATTTTATTGCACTGAAAATCGTGTAATTCAAAAGGATCGATTTTACGTATTTTCATATATTTTTATATATTTTTATACGACGGATTTTTATTATTTTTGCTATAGAAAAAGCAAACGAATTTCAATTGAATTGATTTTTGATGTGTTGCAAAAAAAAAAAAAAAAAAAAAAAAAAAAAAAATTGAAATAACTTTCATGTTGAACATTTTTCTAAATTTACACCCGAGTAGCCTCAAAAAAATAAATTTCCGAATGAGTACATTGTTAATGGCCTTTTAAAATTTCATGGGGACTATTTTGTATTTTCAGAAAACTTCCTATAAATACACATAGTTGTTACAAATTTCAGAAATGGCAAAAGTTGCCAAACCTTGACACCTGACCTCATTCACCTCTTCACTATGTTGGAGTTGGTGGCCATGTCGACCACAATCTGGCTACCGTCGACCGACGAGTTGGCACCGGCCAATGTGCCAGACCTTCTTCTGTCCAACGATGGTCGGCCATATCTCACAGGTAAACGGCAGAAGCAGAAGGAAGAAGACACGTACATACCCAATTCAATTCGGGCTCGACGGTTTATTTTACGGCGCAATCCACCCGTCAAATCAAAGCCCGTGGGACATACTACGAGGTTGGGTATCGATTTTGTCGAACAATGCAAGATTTCATGAAAATTGAGAGAGCAACGAATGGTGAATAGTGAATTCATTCGCCCAATTGCTCTGATTCGAATTTTCTCGATTCCTACGTGTTCGTGGGAGCATTGGGAGTCCGTCGGTACCCTCATAATTTTTATAAGACCTCTCAATATGAACCTGTTATTTTCAAGTTAACTATTTATATTTGGATGCTTCTAGTAGCATCGTAGAGTAATGTATTGAATTTGTGTTATCGGTAGAATCAGGGTGAAATCGAAATGAATTTGATCGATCCAATAGGATTTGCGAGTTTCCAATAAAATATAGTATGTGTTTTAATGAATCTAATGATATATATGGGTTAATTATGATGATATGATAATGTTTGGATAGTTTCTGAAAGTTTCAGTGGGTACATATCCTTTCGTAGCGATATCAGAAGCTTTTTTGAAAACGTGTAATTCAAGAATTTAAGATATATGGTTGTCCTGGAATGTTATACTATGATGTATTAGGAGTATTTGATTGGTTTTGGAAGGAACAGAAAGATCTGAAAATTCTCGAATCCATTTGTGACATTTTCTGACTTTTCGGGGGATTTTCGGATTTTGGGTTGGAAAGTGAATTTGATGTATTAGATTTGTAAAGTTATATGTTTTAAGGGTAACGAAACTGAAATCATTGGAATCGAACTTGAATTGAGTGTTCCGGGAAAGTCTGTAAGTTTGTTATAGCTAAGTTGTGAATTCTGCAAACTGCGTTTCGCAATTTGTTTTGACATATTTGACTAAGATCATGAGTGTTCATGTAGCCTGGTAAGTATTTCATACAATGAATACTTGATGTATGATATGTATGTTTGTTTGTTTGTTTTTATAGGAAATATGTGTGTGTTTGTGCGCGGCACACATCCATATAGAGATATACTAGTGTGATCATCTTTTGAACAAGCATACGATAATGTGTTACCGTTTTGTGATGTGTGAGTTATTTGTTACTGGATGATGGATTTGATACATGTTATGTGATATAATGATATGGTATATCGATGTACGAGTTATTTGTCAATGATTAGCATATTTGATGTGTGTTATGTGATAAGTCTTGTATGTGTGGATGTTCTTGTTTGTTTGTTTTGGAATAATTGATTTAAAAAATTCATTTTAATAAGTTTTTCTTTCAAACGAAATGTTTTGATTCTCTTTTTGATATGATATGATATGTTTCTGTCATGGTGCCCATACTATATTTTTATTTATTTTATGTTTTTGAAACCACATAGTGCTTGTATAGTTTTTGATGAAAATAGTTTTCATCAAAAACTATTTCATATATATATATATTTAAAAAAAAAAAAAAAAAAAAAAAAAACAACAACTTAGATGTTTTTGGATAAAATGTTGTACTGTTTAGAAAAACATCAAATAATATCAACCATTGCTGTCTGATTTTGTTGTAAACTTTAGTCCTTTAATAAATTATTACTTAACAAGAAAAATAGCCAGATCATAACCCCAAATGCAGAAAAATTTATCCATAAGTTTTTCTCCCCAAAATGATATGCATTTTGTCTTTATAATGTCCTTAAATCATATTTAATCATTTATTTAACACATCTACGCTTCGAAATTAGTGAGGTAAGACGTGTTGTCAGGAAAATATAATAATTACAATAAAACTATATGATAAAATTTATTATAATGTCATACAGCTGGTGGTGGGACCCTTAGAACATGAAACGTATTACAGTCGGACCGCCTTTCACGGCGGAGACCAACATGAATAAGCCACATGATCACTGAGGTTTATTATTAAGTTTTTGTTTTTTTTTTTCAATTCTTTAATTTTATTTTTGTAATAGAATAATAATAATAATAATAATGAGAAGCTGTCAAAAATGTATTGCGCAGTTTTTAATTTGGCAGCTAAGCAGAGCAGATAGAAGAAGGGATGATGGGTCAACTTGGGTTGGGGGCAGGTATGATTGCGTGTGACAAATTTGTTGGTTGCATATGCACGAGGATCAAATGCCCAGATTTGGCTTTTTAACCCCCATTTGATTGAAAAAAGCATCAGCTTAATTGTTGCATTTCCAATTTTTAGATATTTTCTACTCGAATTATCTTAAATATAAAATATAAAATCGAAAATAATTAGAGAAGTATTTTAAAGCGTGAAGTTGTCTTAGATCTGGATCTGCATAAAATCCCAAATTCAAATAACACTTCAAATTCGCCAATGAGGTAGTGGCCTCATTGGTAACCCACTTGGGTTCGAGTCCCCATAAAAATAGTGGGGATTCAAACCTTCCTCTGTAGGAGGAAGGAGTTCTCCTATATGAGAGTTGATTCATAAGCTGTGTCTTGATTGATTTAGAATTTGTAAGTCCCGAGTTACGTCTCGGTTGATTTCTGGGCAGTGCTATAATTATATGTATCTAGAATCCCAGTTGATAGCATATTGTAATATATGTAGTTTGTAATAATTCAAAAAAAAAAAATAACACTTCAAATTCTTACTATTTAGTAAACGATTTTTTTTTTTATCTTCATTAAAAGAATAAGGTCTTATGAGTCTGTAATTTTTTTATAATGTCATTTCAAATCTTTTATTTTTTTAATAATATCTCATTAAGTCTTTATAATTAAAAACTAATGGTATCTTATCTATTTTTTTTTTTTTTTTATCATTTATCAAATTTATAAGTAATAAAAAAATAATTCTAACATCAATAAAAGAGACTCATATGATATATTAAAAGCAAAAAAAATAAATTAAATGTAAATTTTTACAAGGTAACTTCGATTAATTTTCATAATAATTCTTTTTAATTAAAAAAAATTATCAATTTGCCAAGTTTTAGACTTTCGGATTATTTAAATACAAGTATTCTCATGATTTTTTTTTCAAACTTTGGATTCTTAAACACCAACCAACACTTGTGTTCCAACCCCATTTAAAAAAAGAAAATAATAATTTTTTAAATAAATATAATAATTTTGAAATGAATAAATATATTAGAAAAAAACTGGTGATTCTAATGGAGCTGAAATATTTATACCAACTGACTAGGCCATGATAGGAGAAATGGAGAGGGAAAAAATTGAAAGAGATAAAAAGCTTTTAATTTATTGTGTATACGTATAATTGATGTCGCATTTTCATTTATAAATAAAGGATAAAAATAGAAAATAGCAAAATAAATAGATATGTTATCATTAGTTTTTAATAGCAAAGACTTGATGAGGTATTATGAAAAAATTATGGACTTGACATGACATCATGCAAAAAATTAAGGACTCAGATGATTTTTTCTCTAATTAAAAATCATATAAAGATTCGAGATAATTTTTTATTTTAATAACAAAGTTAGGTCAATATTCAAAATAATATTTTTTTTCCCGAATCTATAATGTGTCCCAACTTATTACTTAAAAAAAATGGAGATGACATATGGTTAGATACAAGATTGAAGATAAATTTTCCTCCTGATTTATAAATTAAGAATTCTGATGATTATTTGTCTCAATTACATAATCATGGATTGTCACATCCCAACTCGATCTGACGGTCTGACCTATTGCGAACCCTACTTGATCACAAAAAAGGAGAACAAAAAATAATGTATGTTTTAGTAATTTAGTTTAAAATAATAAAATAGTAAATGATTAATAATATGAAATAATAGGGTATCTAATGAAGAAAAAAGTGTGGGCTACACATTCGAAGCTACCTCTTTGCAAATATGTATTGAGCCCATACTTCAATCCAGTCCATTCTTAAGCTAGCCCAAAAGAATTCACTCACTCATACCAATTAATTTTTTGTCAAAATTTTAACAAAATCCACAATCAAATAACAATCACTCGAGTAACACAGGCAATTACTTGCTAATTATGCTGAATTTAATTTTTTTTTTCTTTTATTTATTTTATAATGAGGAAATGGATAAAGTTCAAATTGATTTATTAGCCTATTGAATTTAAATATGGATCAAACAAATCAAATTGATTGAAATTCACTTGACCAAATTCTTATGACGAATTTTAAAATCCTTTTATTTGAACCTTAAATTCGAATTCATTCATAGTTTAATAGAGCAGTATTATTGAAGAAATAAATAATGGTTATACGCCCCATATGTTTTTTACTATAATATGATGTTATGATAAGTGTATTAAAATGTAAAAATAACCATAGGTATCGAGGATACCAAAATTGACCATGTAATTAATGTAAACACTTTTTAAACAAAAAAAAAAAAAAAGTCTGTCAATTTAAATCTCCCTATAGGAAATTTTGGTAAGAATTTTTTTTCCCAATAGCCCGAGTTACAAAATGAGCAAAAGAAGTGGAGGCCACAATTAAAAAAAAAATAACAAAATAAAAAGGAAGAAGATATGGAGGTGAATAAAATTGGTGTTCAATTTAGGAGTCACATTTAATTAGTATTTTTGAATATAATATTAAGAAATTTTAAATAATTTCATTTGAAAAAATATTGTTGACGGATGATTTTAGTTTCAGGGGCAGTTTCGAGATAACGCTCCTTGGACAATCCTCATCCAACCGTGAATTTGTTTGGTTATGGGGGACTAAAGACAAACTTGGCAAAAGATAAAACAACCACAAAATCGACAAGAAGGTTTTACGTGGTTCGGCGGAGTAAATCCAGCCTACGTCCACGGGCACAAAGTGGGGTATGATTTTTATTACCAAACCGAGCTCGGCCGACTTGTTTTCCAGGAGAGTCTAAAGAAAACCGAGTTGTTTGCTTTTCATGCTTTTACAAATAGTTTCTTTCTTTTTTACAATTTTCGTTATCCCCTTGCAAATAAGACTAACTCCCCTTTATAGTTTATATACTAAGGAAAATACAACATTATTCTCATATCTTAATGACGTCAATCACGTGGATCTCCGGCTGATTGACGGGCTCTCTGCCCCAACTCTGCCTCGCCGAAAGCAAACATGCCCTCTGCCTGCCTGTCACATCACTATGTTTTCTACACTGCCACACTCAATAATAATGCTGCCAGCCTGTAAAGATCTCAAGCGGTGATACATGTCAGAGAGAAAAGTTCAAATTATCCTGATCATATGTTGGTCATCATGAGGTTGGCCAAATGATTTGCCGAACTACCCAAACCACTTCTGACCTGACTCAGAATATCCGAGCTTATCATCCCGATCGAGGATAAAAGAGGGTACCGAACCGAGCTATCGGGCTAAAATGGTCGGTCTCGGCTCTGATGTTGTCGGCCTCTGGGAACTGCATCAGGCTGTGCCTTATGGTTGGTCAAATCTGGGAGACGGGGCCCGAACACCATGTCTGGCCGAGGAGTAACCCATACCCTCAGAACATCTGTCATTCTCAAATGAGAAATCACATCCATGCTCTTGTCGTACTGTTCAAATACTTTGTCACGGAAATCACCATCAACATCTGTCCCCTAGTTCTCGATTTCAACGAGTATACGAGTTGGTACTGTGAACTACAAAATAGGAAGTGTGCTGATCACCCAGTAAGTGGTTGGCTCCAGGGGCCACAAAGAAAACTACCTATGCTACTCAGGTCGTCCTCGATATCTTCATGTGCTTAGTCACCGAGAGTTCAAATGTCCACCCAAATGATTCCCTGACTTGAAGCAAATATCCCATTTACCCTTCTGGTAGCCGTCCATCGGAAACCGTAAACCATCATAACCTCTTAAATGCCCATCAAATCACTTCCAGGGTTTAGTCTGGACGCGACACTTGTCAAGCATCCGTGATCCTCCCGCCAAAAATCAAAGCAATCAACCGTTCAATGAGCAACCGAAAGGTTTCCAATCTCACCCGTTCATCGCAATCCGAGTAGATGGAGCTTGAGAGTGACACGCGTTGCACATCCGAGGCTTCTCTCTGATCCAACGGCCAGAAATTCCTCGAGCGGTCTACAAAAACGGGAAGCAACACACATTTCTTTCTTTTACAAAAACCAACACTTCTGAAGCGCAAGAGATCTATTCCTCATTTGTCTGATATCATCAAACTCCAAAACCGACCAGACCAACCGTCAATACATCTTCTCGAATCAAGTATGTTTTCTGCACGACTTCATTCTTTTCAATTACTGAAACTCTCTGCAATCACTTGCTGCTTGCGAATGCTCGTGCTTTCTTTCTTGTTTGCTCTTCATTTTTCTAGTATGTTTGTCCCCTAGTTCTTTGCTGTAAATGTGTGTTTTGGGTTGGGTGAATGATGTAGGATGCATGTGCTTCTATATCGAGTGATAAGTTATGGGTTAAGGTGTTTGGGTTTCGGGTTTTCTGTGCTCGTTGTCTGCCGTGTGTTTGGCTTGATGTTTTAGGAAGAGAGTTACCGTTTGTGGCCATTGTTAGGACATTTAGTGACTTTAGGCCTAAGCTTCTAGTTAATAGAATAGCTTTTGATTCTGTAGTGCCCCCAAACTGATTACCAACTGACCTCCTCGGACCCTGCCATTACTAGGAATGTCAGACGCTGAATCGTACTCAGCTCGGCCAGCTTGGAAGAATTAGATACTACTCCAACCCCTTCCCAATAGGAAAATGATACTTACCACCATTGAATTCCCCGGAAAGATCCTGAACCGAGAGAATTAGACTGGTCCTTATTGGACATGGACCGTCCTTCAATTATCACGGAAGACGCTTTGAGCATTCTCCGCCATAAGTACGAGTTTCCCATAGACATAGCACTTGAGGTCTCGGGCCTCGCCGAACACACAAGTCGGCCTGAATATGGTTCTGTGGCCCTTCTCATTTCTATCTTCGAGTGCGGTCTGCGGTTGCCCATCCAGTCGTATTTCGTAAGGATGTTTGCCATGATGGAAGTTGCCCCATGCCAAATGAATCTGAACAGTTGGCGGATACTGGCCGGTCTACATGTAATATGGCATCGAGCGGGCCTTGGAGAGCCGACCTTTGAGGAGCTACAAAGGCTATACAAGCTGAAGGCCAACACAAAATCACACCACGGATGATACTACCTCTATTCTTATGCCAACGTCCTCGTCCTCATTAAAGAGCTCCATCGGACTAACAAAAACTTCAAAGACCCCTGATTCTGGGCCACGGGTGATTGAGGTCGATCTCGGTCAACTGAATCCGAAGAGATAGATGTCACAAACGTCTTCTCGGCATGAGGTGAGGAACCGAGCCCTTAGTTTCTTTTCGTAATTTTCATGAAAAAATACCAACTCCCCAAACCTTTTCAGCCTGCTAGAGAGATCCACCCAAAGTCAGCCACTAGGTCCGGACCAGGATAAAAAAGGGCCCGAAGCTTTGCTGGCCCTTGGAGGAAAATTGTCAACGATGCCTTTGTAGAATCAGGCCTTATCCGGAATGTACCCCATCAGGCTCTAGGTCGATTAGGTAACTACCATCTAACCTCCTGATAAATCGTTTGGGCCCAGCTCAAACATGAATGAAGTCATCAGTACTCAGAAATTGACCATTCTCTCTACATTGTATTCTGCAGGAATGACGAAACCGGCCAAATACCTAGGGCGGATCGAAGGTTTGACCAAAAGGTCTGGTCATGGTGAATCTGTAAGTTCTCGGAGGTGACTGACCACTCTGGTTCCTCCTGAGGCTAAGGGGAAAACAAAGCTGATGGCTCATCCAGTGGCACCTCTTCCACTTTCTCTCACAAAGGCGGCACCGAGCCCAAAGGTCCAACCATCTCCTGCTTCATCCAGGCCTGCGAGTAAACATCGTCGTGTGCTCGGAGAAGAAATAGTCGAGCTCCAGGAGGAAGAAAAAGAGCAGCCTCTTACCAGGAAGTTTGATGCTCGGAGGGAGAGACGAACTGTTGAGGCTCCTCCCAATACCGAGAAATGCGGGGTAGTGTTGGGGTGGATGAGCTTAGTGAGAAGGCCCGGGATGCGACGTCTCATCTGGTGCATGCGTTCCATTTACTGGCCGACACATTGCCCCCGAGCAGATCCTAAAATTCGAGGACATCTCCCCCGAGGAAGTGATTTCCAAATTCTCTGTCCGAATTACCGAGGTAATCATCCTTCCTTGTTTCCGTTCTATGTTTCTACTTGATGATTTCTGACATTTTCTCTCTTTCTTACAGGCGAGCTATTTGATGGCTCGAAATAAGGACTTGCTGATGAGCCTTCTGTCCGATGGGGGGCCAGGTGCAGAGACTCCAAACTCAAGATACGGAGCGGGAGGCCGAGCTGGTCATGAAGGATCAAGATCTGAGGCAGGTCGTGGCCGAGCTGGCATGAAAAGAGAGAGAAATTCAAACACTTTGGCAGGCCGCGACCGAGGCTACCGCGTTGAACAATTCCCTTCGCAACGCCTTTTCCATTACCAAGAAAAAAATGGAGGCCGCCGAGGAGGAATCCAAACTTATGAGGTGGGAAGTCGCAAGCTCGGATTCAAAGCTTAAAGCGGCGAAATTGTGAAGAAAATAAAATAAAAATATCTAGATATTTTTACTTTGTTTCATTTAATTACAACTTGTCAACTTGTTTTCTAAATCATTACACTTTAATGAATTATTCAACTAAGTCAACAATTACCACTTAAAAAATATAACAATTATATTTAATTTAGGGTGATGGCCGATATTGATAAAAAAAATAAAGGAAAAAATATTTTAATTTTAACAATTTAAAATAAATATCCAAGGAAGTCAAATCCAATTTGACTACCATTTCTTTTACTTTAAAGTCAACAATAAACACTTATAATCATTTCCTAACTTTATCATTTAGTGAGATATTTATATTTTAATTATATTAATCATTTAACAATTAAATAAATAATTAATTAATTAATTAAACACAAATATCTGAAATATATGTATTATATTTACTTTAAATATCTCAAATACATATATTAATGATATATGTCAAATACCTTTATTTGACAATTTATTAATGTGTATTTAATAATATCATATGATAAATATAAATACACATTAATTAGGAAATGACGGTTCGACCCGTTCGCATGTATTTTTCGTTTAACGTTTAAACGATTTATAAATAATCATCATTATTCATAAAAGTTTCCATAGTGCTCTACGAGTATATTTCATTAGTGAGACTCTCTAGATTCAGGTATATCCGTCATAAAATCCAATTTCGTGTCCATAACTTACCCACCCGTAAATTATGACGACCACAGATAAACTCGATGAATCATACAGGTCGAGGTCATTGCATACGTATAATCCCTCCGTCATAGGTATCCGGATAATCCCAGAGATATAGATGTAAACGTCAAATCTCTATAGGTATTATCCCATCGACGTTTCTATTAGCAATCTATAAATAACATTCGGAACTCACTTCCGAAGTATACTATGGCCATAGATTTAACTGATTGCAAATCACATATGGACTACCTATGCCCTGTACACAGGACTGACAGATCCTATCTTGACACACACAGGATATCCTGAGGATCGGTCCACACCCAACGAACAAACGGAGGTCTCATCTAAATAGATCGGTGACGTGACTGCCATATAAGTGTGGAGGATGTCTCATACATCCACAGTGATGTCTCAAGTCGAAGGACCACTATGCCACTCAACCCGAGAAGATTCTTATTGACGTTGGTGTACCATCCATTAAGAATCTTCAGTGAGTCGTTCAGTGTTTATCCACTATAAACACCTACACGTCTATACGAGTCTCCCAAGACTCATGGTTCATTGGGATAAACCATCGAACCAAGTGACAATATACGACATGTACTGGTCTCAACGGATTTGACTAACCGACCCCTGTTAGTAAATCTTGACCATGAACTATATTTGATAATATACATTTAGCAGTGACACTTCCCAATGTCAATTACAAACTAACTTTGTAATTGTGTACTGCATTATTTATTATCGGGCCTTTGTCTAATATATACATATCACTAAACCACATTTAGTTTCAATCTAATAGTAATTAGATCGAATACGTATATAAAAACAAGAGGTGTAACCACTAAGAAAGTAATATTATGGAAAAATGGGATTTTCGTTTTCATGAATCAGACATAAATACGGTCCGGATTGGCGCTCTGAGCACCAACCCCAAAAAAAGGAGCCAGGTCGGAACACTTCCACCCGGAGGTTTGATAATGACACTCGGGATTGGCGTGCCACGGGCTTGGTGCCCTTCTCAGCTACCGAGCACCTCTTCGCATCGAGCACATCCCATGAATATTGAACATGGCTTTCGCATTCAATTAATAAACAAGTAAAATAGACAAGTTTTTAATTCAAAATATAAAGTCTTATTCATATTCGATGGACCTACTGCCCTTCTTATAATTCTTTGCGAGTCATTTTAAGAGAGGCTTTTACAATAGTTTTATGGTTATTGTCTTGCAGTCTGACACATCTTCTAGTCTGAACTTGATTCCGAAATTCCGGACCTTGTTGACAAGATTTCCCCGAACTGAGCCTTCCAAAATCATTTCTGAGGAAAACGGGGGGCCCGGTCTGGATCTTATGTTCTGACTCCAAGTGGCCCGCCCCGTGGGATTTTTCTCATTTCCCTTCATTCGGGGACGCCACCGCACTGATCGAAGGAGGCAGTCACAGATACCGATCTCATGCCCCTAGCCGACTAGTTCCCTGCCACTTGAAGAGGAACGTCGGGGCTGAGGACCGCCGATCTGGCAGGTCTGACTGTTGGATTCTCTAAGGTCCAAGGATCATTATCAAGCAATGAAAACAAGTGAATACAACAAAGGAGAATGGCAGAATCATACTCACATCGAACAGAATGGATGCTACGAAGAACAAAAAATTTATGCTCCTCCCTTTTGCATTCGGCAGTGGGCTATTTTTTTATCTTCATTTTCGGCCATGGATGGGTGAATCAAGCTCCAAGCTTCATTGTTTAATCATTCCATGCACACGGGTGGGTTTCCCTATCACCTACGGACGACTCCGGAGTGTGCTAGCACCAAGATTTTGTAACAAAATCACTCATTTTTCCTTCTTGCTGCTCTCGGTTTTGGACCAGAAAAGAAGAAGGTAGCAGCCCCCTTTTGGACGTGAATGAGGAAGAAGAGAGGTGAGAGAGAGAGAAATTAAAGTATTGTGTAATAGATTGGTTGGTTAGGAGAAAGTGTATCATATACACTTAAAATTGATTTTCAAAAATCAAATAAAGATATAATACATTTGCTTTCAAAAAGTCAAATGATTAAAGCTTTTGCCAACCACTACATCAAGTCACATCACTCAATCAATCAACTTGTCAAGTCACATCACTCAAAGTGACAAGTGATTTGACGCTTGAAGTGACTAGCGATTTAACGCTTGATGCGACTAATGATTTGACGCTTGATGCGACTAATGATTTGACGCTTGATGTGACTTGCGTGCCGCACTCGAATTCGAAATGTGAATGCGCTCGCAAACACTCTCGGGCTCGGGTTCGCTAATTCTAAATTAACGAATTTTCCGTTGCGACGCAATTAAATGATTATGTCTAGCGAAATTACTATTCACGTCGCTAACGAATTAATTCTAAATTAATTCGTTCGCCTGAATTAAAATCTAATTTTAATTTCGCGTCGAAATCCAATCTCGTTTAATATATCGAATATATTAATTTATAGATTAATTCCAAATTAATCGTTCTCTCTTTTAAATAATATTTTATCCTAGATAAAATATCTCTGTAATTAATCCCAGATTAATTTTCTCTCTCATCATTAATTAATCCAATATTAATAAAAGTGCGAGTCATACGTCATCGGTGAATCTTCGGGAAGCGACCAATGAGATCTCCGGATATGTTGGCAGTAAATTCGGTCGTCGGACTATCCAAGCACGTAAGTACCTAGTACTACGTTTGTACCGATTTACAAGTCAAGGTTGGCTTCTAGCAAAACGCCATGCCTACCCAATTCTCCAGAAATATCGTTACAGGAATAAGCGATCTATATCAGGCGTAGTATACGTAGTATTGTGTATGTCGATCCAGTATCGGATGATCACGTGCTAGGCTTGGGGCTGGAATTGTGTCTGCCCCGTACGAAGCACATGTCGGATGTCTGGTAATTAGTCTCTATAATCGGATATACATGACCTTGTCATAATATCTCGATAGCTGCAGCATTTTAGAACCAGTCCCGTATCCTACGTGACCATCATCTCCATATGACTGGAGTGATACTCCGTCTTGACATCACACCCACATACTACGATCTCGATATACCCAAAAGAGGCGTACACGGAAACAGGTTAAAGCCCTGGACGACCAAACCAAAGTATATTGATTGTCGCAAGTATTAGCGGTGCAAGTCTCAGGTTAAGACCAAATATACCTACCTTGATTTCGGACTTCCATAGACACATAGTCATACTACCAATGGAATGTCTGAGGGGTCTATCCAGAGCGAAGCTGTTTCCCATACCATCGGTAAAACACAACCTACTATTACACTTGCATGAGTATCTTATACCCAAATAATGAGAATATGTCGTTATGCCCTCACAACGCGCACAAGTGTAATACTAGTCTTTTACGTATTTATCGATGTCCAATCTCGATAATACTCTGACTAGGGATATTTAATGATTTATCCTTCGTGGATTGATACTGTCTCATATCATTCTCAATCCAAGAACAAATCATAGGGACCTCCTATCATTTATATATCTTGGTGATCTAATCACAAATGATAAGAGAGCAATCTCCTTTGTCACATATTTAATTTGTACAACAACACCGTGATCTGTACAAATAGTGACGCTATGTGTCATAATTGTCCAACAATCTCCCACTTGGCCTATAGCCAGTCACTCGAGTGTCTGACACCCGAACTATGTACGGTTGACTCAAACTGCTGAGAAATGTTTTCGTCAGCGGATTTGCATGATTATCATCCGATGCGATTTATTCAATCATCACATCACCACGATGTATGATCCGAACGAATCAGATGAATATCGAAGTATGTATCTGGATCGTTGATGAGACCGTTAATTCTTTAGCTTGTGTTGACGCCTAGCTCAGCTGCTAACAGAACTATATCTAATCTAATTAGATTATTATTGACCCAGAAGGCTTCTATTGCTGTCTCAGCTGCAGCAATAACTCGCATTTGTTGTTTATTCGGTAACAGTATCTTGCTTGGAAGATTTCCAGCTCACTGTTCCGTTATTCAAACTGTATAGTACCGTTGTTACGACTTATAGTCATTTTATCGGTTTAGGAAACTTGCAGTAGTGATCCCAATCACTTCAAGTTCTTCTTCTCCATAGTTTAAGACATCATCCTTAGTTCTCTAAGATACTAACGGATGTTCTTTTCATCAATCCAGTGACCATCACTCGGATTGGCCCGATTGTGACTCCATATGCTCAAAGCGTATGAGACACCAGGTCGCGTACATTTTTCAATGTACGGTTTCTCGGAGAGTTTGTCATGAAAGCCAAGCTTTCACCGATAGTTTTATGGGAATATCATTTCCAAGAAATGACATATTATCATTATTTATAGGACAGCCACTGTCAGTGCGCTCCCACTAACCTCCTTCTATACACAAGAATCATTTCGTTTTGAATTAAATCATAAACTATTGTGATTACATCAAAACGATAATTCCAAGAACCTATGTTTGCTTCAATCCAAACATGGATCGAATAACCTGCAAACCTTGTTTGCTAGTTTTGGTACGACAAAACCGACAGGATGTTATAAACATCCTCCAAAAGGTTTCTTTTTCAGGAAAGCGATTTTCCCGTTAAGCTGACATATTTCATAAATGAAACAAGCAGCATTATCCAAATGGATTTACCGTGGCAACAGTTAAAAGGTTGAATCGTAATCAACACAATGTTGATAACGATACATTTCCGCTACAAGCCTAGCTTAGTACGTTGGTATGTTGCCTTCCATGTATGTCTTCCTTGAAGACTTATAAGTACCAATAGGCATAATGCCTTGCGGTACATCAACTAGTATCCAAACTTGTTGATATACATGGAATCAAATTCGGATATTATGGCACTTTGCCATAATAGGGAGTTCGATACCTTGTATCACTTCCTCATACGTAGTCAGTTGGTGTACCTCAATAAGATAGACATCTTTATGAGGTGAGATCAGAAACACATACCCTAGGTTGTTTTCTGACTCTCTCCGACATACGTGGTTCTTGTGTATTCGAAGATTAATGGTATAGTTTCATCCTTGATAAACTATTTGTGTTCCATTAGGAATCGGTGCCTTGAATAGTATTACTCTGATTTTCATCGAGTTTTACTATCCTCCCACTTACCACTGCATATCGGTATTCCTCTTAGGAAAACCGCATGGTGAGCAACAATTAAATTGTTCTCCAGTGAGTTGTATAAGTACTACACTTATGGTATCCCTAGGATAACCTACAATTGGCACTTATCCAATTTGGGTTTTAGTTTGGTATCATCCAAACATATGCCTAGCATACCCAAATATTCAGGAATGAGAAAACTCAGTTTCTTTCCTGTTCATATCTAATATGAAATCTGTCTAACAGATTTTAATGGAACCTTATTCAAAATAAGCTCTTGCACTGTTAATGCGTATCCGTTGAAGGAAAATGTATCTCATAGCGACTCATGATTAACCTTATCATGTCCAACAAAATTCGGTTTATCCGTTCGGACACACCGTCAACTTGACGTGTTCCGGGAGGAGTCCTCTTTGAAAGAATACTATACTCTTTCAAGTATATAAGAAATTTATTGCTTAAGTATTTTCATCATGGTCTACCCGTAATGATTTTATACTTTAGCTGATCTGTTTGTCTATTTCGTGTCGAAACTATAAAAGTTTTTGATTTGTGTTCTTCAAAAGAAACACATAACCATAACGCGATGTCATATCCGTAAAGGTCACGAAATATTCATATCCACCTCTAGCCTAGCTAGACATGGGCCCATTTGCTTCACTATGAACTAGGGCTAACAGATCGGTGGCATTTACACTTTTACCAAGTAAATGTGTTTTATAGGCACTTTGCCCAATAAACTAGATTCGTTGACTTTAATTGAATGGGATCAAATCAGTCCTAGTACCCACTCTTCGAAAGTGTGGATATACGATTCTTGTTTAATTGTGTCCCAGACTGCAATGCCACAATATGTTTCATCTGATCAAATCAGTTTGAGCTATTTGTTTGTCATGTTATATGTTCGAGATATATTTATATTCAAAATATAAATTCTGTTATTCACATCTAATGTGTTTATCTCAATATCATCTTTATATAATAAAACAATTTAGTGTTCTAGAATATAAAGGTAAACCCACAGTGGGTTAAACACTGATATAGAGATAATGTTTCTAGTCAAACTAGTTACATTATAACAATTTCCTAATTTAAGTACACACCCGAAGGTAGTTCCTAAACTTAGGTATCTACGGCTGAAACAGCGACTTTCGTCCCGTTTCCAATTCGCAGATTTATCTCAATTGAAGTCAGTATCCTGTTCATAACAGATTCTGAACATCAGTACATATATTTTATGTATTACACTAAGTATTTAAAATCTAATTTTAAAACTAGTAGTGAACATAATGTTGACAAACATATTTGAAGTCAGAGCCTTGCTCGTCTTCAATTCCTTCATGTCTGATTTGTCCAAACGGCAGTCACGCTTCCGCGATCCCGTTTGCCACAATTTAGGCAGACATTTTAGGATATGTCCTTTATCTTCCCAGAAGATTATAATGATATTGCCTTTGCCATTTTTCATATTCCAGTAGCCTTTGGCCAAGCCTCGGATTTCTAGAATATTGAAGTAAGGTGCGCCTTGCACTACTTGCCTAATTGCAAACTTTGACTTTATCTCCTTGAGAATAGTCATTAACTCTCCAAGAGTTAAATATTGCAATTTAGTACTTCTAAGATTCTAAGGATAGATTCTTTGAAGATCCTTCAATTTCATTATCATACTTTAAGGATCTAATCCTTAGTTCTGATTCAGAAATTAAGGAGTCTACTGTGACAAGCTTAATGGATTAAACACTAAAGTTATCATTACATGAATCTTCCAAAGATCATACTCTACCTTTTGCTTAACTCCGGGCTTAGGCATAATATGTTATCTTATCAAATAAAGTAACTTATTATTTTCCAGGACCATCCTGAAATATATTCCCAATTTGAAAATTAAACCATTTAAATACATTTTCCCTAGGATTATGTATTAAACGTCAATCTTTCAATTTTATCTTGATTTTAATAGTCCAACTATTTAATCAACGATTTCGGTACTATTTATTATAATGATTACAGTAGTCCAACTATTTAATCGACTATAAATTAATTAAATCAAATATATTGATTATTATAATCCAATTATATAATCAAATATAAATGAGTAGTTTGAATATAGTCCAACTGTTAATAAAAAACAACGTTTAAATATTAGTCCAACTAACATTTAATATATTTGACGAATGATATTTGATTGAGCGTGTATGGCAAGTAATTAAACGAATATTGTAAATTCAATTCTTGCCTCCCACTATTTTTCGGCGAGCCTCTAACCCTCTGTCGAGTACTCGGGAAACTGTGTTTCCTAGCGGGCTAGGATCCCGTTAAATATCACACAATCTTGACTTTGGCCAAAAAAATTGTATGATAATTAACTAGGTAGATCTCTAAGATCAATTGGATCCAATCCAATTCCTAGATCCAGTAGGGGGACGTCCAAGTCTGAAACATATATATTATATATGCCAATATATCCAATATATTACCTAACCTTTTTCCTCTGAATCAACTAAGCATTGGCTTTGACACAACAAACTTAGTGATCCCAGTCAAGCGCAACCCATTGACCATGGAAAGCTTCGTAATCAATGTCGATGGACAAGAAGTGGTCTTAACTTTGGCCAATAAACCACAACTTGGACAAGACACCAATATGGAATAAAGCCTTCGTAATTCAAACACATCCTCGACGGAAAAAGGCCTTGACTTTGGCCAACAAGCCAATGCCAGTCTCGGATCTTGAGTGAGAATCACTCAATGGAAGGAAAAACGCTTAATATTTTGCGAGGGTTTTTCGAGTGCAAATTGGCAACCAATTTATTATCTTTGTTAAGGTCTCATCATCATACACCCTTAAACATGCATTCTAAATACATAATAAAGCGCGTATAATAAATAATAATGATATGCGGATGGATACTTTACACATTGATCCTAGATCAAATCTCTCACTTTCTCTCTCCCGCTAGCACATGTAATTACTTCTACCCGTTACACTACACTTCTAAAGAAACCTCATTTACATTGAGGGGAATATGTGAGAAGAGAATACAAAGAATAAGAAGGTAATAAGGCTGGACACGCAAGTCCAATTAATAAATCAAATTTATTACAACAATTTCTAAAATTGTCCCACCCTTCTAATATCCATCTGATATACATTATTCATGCATCGCAACCATGTATTCACACAAGCATGTTATCAATCAATCTAATCAAATTAATTAATCTGATAATTAGTGACCATCCAATGTTCAAACAAAGATTTGATTTTGTTCGAGTCAAACTCGTTTTGCGAATAAGTACTCAAAGTACGAATTCTTGAATTAAATTAAACTACATAATTAAATCCAATTCAATTTGTATTTAATACTAACTCGCTATTTAATTCCAAATTAAATACTACACTTTATTAACGAACATATACGACTTAAATTCCAAATTTAATCGTTACGGGTCTCAAAGATCGATTAACGTCCAACGTCAATTCAATTAAAGTCCAATGGGCTTTTAATTAATTTCTTAAGGCGTGGACTTTTGGTCAACTCGGGTCAAACCCAATAACCAAAGTCCAATCCGGGAGTTACCCCATAAGCCCATAAATCAATTTAGGCCCATTAGGCCCAATTAAACTTTAAAGGTCCATTAGTCATATTTGGGTTTTATGGAAGCGGTTTTGGGCCCAATTGGATCCAACCAATTTTGCCTAAACCCAAATTGGTACAACCAAGCCCAATAAGTCCATTTACAACATTTAAAGCCCAAATCCAATTTTAAGCCCAAATAATTAAATTAGCAAATTCCAAATTCCCAATTTAATTACACAAAATGTATAACACAATTAATTACCCAATTCAATATTTCCAAAACACCAATTAGCCCAATTAATCATGTTCATTTTCATCATCATCACATGTCCAACACATTTTGATTAAAATCAAACCCAATACATGCTCAAAGTCTCGGCATTTAGGGAATTTTATATCCGATTTGGTTTCAATCCAATTAAATCCTCAATCGACATAAATCAACATTCCTGAATGATTTCCAACACATCCAATGATCAAAAAATCAAAATCCAAGACATTTAGGGCTAGTCAAGTTTCGGCCAAGCCAACTCAATTTGGGGAAAAATGTTCCAAACACAAATTCATGAAATTGATCCAATCAATATTCAATTAAACATCAATTAAGCATATTAAATCATCCAATTTCATTATTCTTGCTCAAAATCAATTTTACCCAATTTTTAATCCTAAATCATTTTCATGCTCAACATTGGCTCAAGATACAATTGTTGGATTCTCTAAGGTCCAAGGATCATTATCAAGCAATGAAAACAAGTGAATACAACAAAGGAGAATGGCGAAATCATACTCACATCGAACGGATTGGATGCTATGAAGAACAAAAAATTTCTGCTCCTCCCTTTTGCATTCGGCATTGGGCTGTTTTTTTATCTTCATTTTCGGCCATGGATGGGTGAATCAAGCTCCAAGCTTCCTTGTTTAATCATTCCATGCACACGGGTGGGTTTTCCTATCACCTACGGACGACTCCGGAGTGTGCTAGCACCAAGATTTTGCAACAAAATCACTCATTTTTCCTTCTTGCTGCTCTCGGTTTTGGACCAGAAAAGAAGAAGGCAGCAGCCCCTTTTGGGCGTGAATGAGGAAGAAGAGAGGTGAGAGAGAGAGAAATTAAAGTGTTGTGTAATAGATTGGTTGGCTAGGAAAGGTGTATCATATACACTTAAAATTGATTTTCAAAAATCAAATAAAGATATAATACATTTGCTTTCAAAAAGTCAAATGATTAAAGCTTTTGCCAACCACTACATCAAGTCACATCACTCAGTCAATCAACTTGTCAAGTCACATCACTCAAAGTGACAAGTGATTTGACGCTTGAAGTAACTAGCGATTTGACGCTTGATGCGACTAATGATTTGACGCTTGATTTGACTTGTGTGCCGCACTCGAATTCGAAATGCGAATGCGCTCGCAAACACTCTCGGGCTCGGGTTCGCTAATTCCAAATTAACGAATTTTCTGTTACGACGCAATTAAATGATTATGTCTAGCGAAATCACTATTCACGTCGCTAACGAATTACTTCTAAATTAATTCGTTCGCCCGAATTAAAATCTAATTTTAATTCCGCGTCGAAATCCAATCTCGTTTAATATATCGAATATATTAATTTATAGATTAATTCCAAATTAATCGTTCTCTCTTTTAAATAATATTTTATCCTAGTTAAAATATCTCCGTAATTAATCCCAGATTAATTTTCTCTCTCATCATTAATTAATCCCATATTAATAAAAGTGCGAGTCATACGTCATCGGTGAATCTTCGGGAAGCGACCCATGAGATCTCCGGATATCTTGGCAGTAAATTCGGTCGTCGGACTATCCGAACATGTAAGTACCTAATACTACGTTTGTACCGATTTACAAGACAATGTTGGCTTCTAGCAAAGCGTCATGCCTACCCAATTCTCCAGAAATATCCTTACAGGAATAAGCGATCTATATCAGGCGTAGTATACGTCGTATTGTGTATGTCGATCCAGTATCGGATGATCACGTGCTAGGCTTGGGGCTGGAATTGTGTCTGCCCCGTACGAAGCACATGTCGGATGTCTAGTAACTAGTCTCTATAATCGGATATACATGACATTGTCATAATATCCCGATAGCTGCAGCATTTAAGAGAACCAGTCTCGTATCCTACGTGACAATCATCTCCATATGACTGGAGTGATACTTCCGTCTTCTCATCACACCCAACACACTACGATTCTCGATATACCCAGAAGAGGTGTACACAAAAACCGGTTAAAGCCCTGGACGACCAAAACCAAAGTATATTGATTGTCGCAAGTATTAGCGGTGCAAGTTTCAGGTTAAGACCAAATACACCTACCCTGATTTCGGACTTCCATAGACACATAGTCATACTACCAATGGAATTCTGATGGGGTCTATCCAGAGCGAAGCTGTTTCCCGTACCATCGGTAAAACACAACCTACTATTACACTTGCATGAGTATCTTATACCCAAATATATGAGAACTATGTCGTTATGCCCTCACAACGCGGACAAGTGTAATACTAGTCTTTTACGTATTTATCGATGTCCAATCTCGATAATACTCTGACTAGGGATATTTAATGATTTATCCTTCGTGGATTGATACTGTCTCATATCATTCTCAATCCAGGAACAAATCATAGGGACCTCCTATCATTTATATATCTTGGTGATCTAATCACAAATGATAAGAGAGCAATCTCCTTTGTCACATATTTAATTTGTACAACAACACCGTGATCTGTACAAATAGTGACGCTATGGGTCATAATTGTCCAACACTGAAAACTGCCACAACTCCTTTAGGACGAGCATGTTCGTACGCGATGGGTAGCGTGTAGAGTCTGCTTCCCCCTGAGCGTTACATTCCATTCTACCGCTCAGTCCTAATGGGTGATTGTTGGGCATCCTTTTTACATTCCATTCCACTGCTCAATGAAGAGAGCTATTGTTGCCCTAACACCTTGGGCATTCCTTCCCCTGTCTTTCCCTCTACCGCCAATCTTTTTTCCTTTCGCGATCCATTTCCTTTTTTCCACTGGCCTTTCTTTCTTTTTCCCAAACCACTTTGCTGCTGAACTCTCCGACGCCCCATGGTTCCCATCTCCCGCCATCGTCTTACTACGCAAGTTTCTTTTTTGTTCTCTCCCCACAGACGGCGCTAATTATTGACGGGTGATTTTAGTTCCAGGGGAAGTTTCAGGATAATGCTCCCGGGACAATCCTCCTCCAACCGTGAATTTGTTTGGTTATGGGGGACCAAAGACAAACTTGGCAAAAGACAAAACAACCACAAAATCGACAAGAGGGCTTTACGTGGTTCGGCGAAGTAAATCCAGCCTACGTCCACGGGCACATAGTGAGGTATGATTTTTATTACCAAATCAAGCTCGGCCGACCTGTTTTCCATGAGGGTCTAAAGAAAACCGAGTTGTTTGATTTTCATGTTTTTACAAATAGTTTCTTTCTTTTTTACAATTTTCGCTATCCCCTTGCAAATAAGACTAACTTACCTTTATATACTAAGGAAAATACAACACTATTCTCATATCTCCATGACGTCAACCACGTGGATCTTCGGCTGATTGACGGGCTCTCTGCCCCAACTCTACCTCGCCGAAAGTAAACATGTCATCTGTTTATCTGTCACATCACTCTATTTTCTACACTGTCATACTCAATAATAATGATAACAGCCTGTAAAGATCTCAAGCGGTGATACATGTAAGAGAGAAAAGTCTAAATTATCCCGATCATACGTCGGTCATCATGAGGTCGGCCAAATGATTTGCCGAACTAACCCAAACCACTTCCGACCTGACTTATAATATACGAGCTTATCATCCCGATCCAGGAGAAAAGAGGTTACCGAACCGAGCTACCGGGCTAAAATTTTCGGTCTCGGCTCTGATGTTGTCGGCCTCTGGGAACTGCATCAGGTTGTGCCCTATGGTTGGTCAAATCTGGGAGATGGGGCCCGAACATCATGTCTGGCTGAGGAGTAACCTATACCCTCAGAACATTCGTCATTCTCAAATGAGAAATCCGATCTCTGCCCTTGTCGTACTGTTCAAATACTTTATCACATAAATCACCATAAACAAATATTTTTAATATAATTTCATCAATTTTTCGAAGCTGACTCTTACACTCTGTTTGGTTGGGGGGTTTTGGAGGGGAGGGGAGGGATTATTTTAAATAATAGTTGTTTGGTTCAATTTTTTGGAGGGGAGGGGAGGGGAGCAAAATCCCTCCTAAGCCAATTTTTGCTCCCCTCCAAAAGTGGGGGGTTTTGGAGGGGAGAGAAAGTGAGCAATTAAATATTAAATGCATTGACTAAATTATCCCTACTTATACATTAAATCCAAAATTATCTTAATTACAAATCTCTCTATATTTGCTTCACCATTCAATTCTTTTTATTCTCTTATCTTATATTTGTTTTAATTTTATTTTTAATAACACGTATTATGTAGAGCTTTTAATTTTAATTTTATTATTTGTTTAATTCAAAGATAATATAAGCCTATATTGTTTTAAATTTATTTATAAAATGCTATAAGGATAAAATAGTAAATTAGTTTTAAAATCTCTCTTCTCTCTTCTTTAACTAAACATATATTTAATTAAAAACTTTTTCATCCCCTCCCCTCCCCTCCTTTGAACCAAACATATATTTAATTAAAATTCTTCCCTTCCCCTCCCCTCCCCTCCCCTCCCCTCCATTAAAATCACTCCCCTCCCCTCCCCTCCGTTGAACCAAAAAGACCCTTAAAGATAGCTTTCAATCGATAACACCAACCAAATCACCGGCCAAATAACAATTGCAAGCCGTATCCTTGTATAATGAAATTGAAAAAGAAGTAATGGAAGTGAAATAAAATTAAGTTGAGACAGCTTTCAATTTTTTTTGATAAACACCAAATAAATAGTCAAATAACACGATTGCAAGCCATATATGAATGTAATGATCTTTCCTTGTATTATCATCTATCACTCCACTCAAAATGAAATTAAAATAAAATTATAAACTAAAGCTCAAGGGGACCACTAAGTCAAATTGCAGACCATTACTTTTTTAAACAATATTTTATTAATTTAAGTATATGGTCCAAACATAACAAATTAACATCGGCCTCAGCCCTAATAGTGCAAAAATGATTTGGATTTTCCAAGCACCTTCACATTCATTTCAAAAAAATGGTGCTCACAGTTGAAAGGAATAAATAACATTACAGCTGTGTTGGTTGTGGTACCAAGCCCTTTCATGGGTTTCAAACCACTTTTCTTTTTTTTTATTACTTGATATGAAATAATGTTAAATGTAAACTCTAATTCAAATGTTATTAGTCACATACCAAAGAACAGAAAAGATTTTTATTTTCATTCTTACAACAATATTTTTAAACTTAGATGAATGAAACGTTGGAAATCATCCACTGTGCAGCAAGTAAAACCCATAAAATTACTCATTTCGGAATTTCGATCTTAAATAGAGCAGATAAAATCCCAAACTATCACACTCTTATACAAAAAAAAACAATCTCTAAATTCGAAACCTCAAGATAAGAGATCCGAATACAGCAAAATACCATTAAAATAAAATTTGTTCTGGTTTTCTTGATTCATTCACTACAAGAACCTCTTACAAACCATAAAGTAAAGTAATGAAAAGGAAAAGGGGTTTCATGAAAAGAAGATACATAACAGATTTGCAAAATGAGACATCTACAAAATAAGATTCAAGTCACAAAAATATTTTTATGTTAAATCAGATAAATTTGAGAGAGAGAGAGAGAGAGAAGTATATTATCAAAAGATATGTAATCAAAAGAAACCCATATCTTATAACATCACAAACCCTAATCCATCATACATATTCATATAACAACAACAAGAACAAGAAAAAGAAGAAGATCATCATCATATTCATATATTAATTTTTTTGTTTTTTTGTTTTTCATAAACATGATGCCATCATCATCATCATCATCATCATTTTTCTCTTAGAATTAAGATCATTTCATCTTAATTTTCTTTTTTCCCGCATAATAATAGAGGAAAAAAATAATAAACAAAAGATCAACAATCATCAGAGACATAAAGCGGTGCACTGTAGATCATCGTCACCGTTAAAATCGACATCATCCAATGGTGGAAAGTTCAGATCAAACGGCAACGGCGGCTTCCTGCCTGACGACAACGCGATATCTCCATCGTCATCAATAACAGAAGATGAAGAGTCGCAATCGCTGTGACAATCCTCCGGCACCACCGGCGGCGTCCTTGGATACCTCCGTGAGCCAGCCGTCAGATTCGCCGATTTATGAGGCGGCGGATGCGGCCGGGGTCCGTTGAACGACTCGACTGTACTGCTCATACTGCTCGTCGTCGGTCTCTGCGGATTTACAACCTGCTGATCTTGAAAATCTTGAAAGACGGTGCCGTATAATCTCTGATCCAAAATCTGGTCGTTGTTGTTAATAGGATAATAAGAGGAAAAATCGGTGTTAAGAAAAGGGAAATTTGTTTTGGCTTTGGGGCCACGGAGGGTACGCGCTGCCGCGTCGTAAGCACGCGCGGCGTCTTCGGCAGAATCGAAGGTGCCGAGCCAGACGCGCGTCTTTTTCATGGGGTCTCTGATCTCCGCTGCGAAACGTCCCCATGGTCTCTTCCGGACGCCTCTGTATCTCGGCTCTTTCGCGGCGGCGGCTCTTGACGCAGATCCGTTCGGTTCTATAATCTGTTTAGTTGCGGCTCCTCTCGCCTTCCTCATATGTGTGAGAGTTTGAAACCCTCCTCCAATTGAATAAAGGAAATAATAACTTCAAAATCTTGATAAATTTTATACTTAAACGCGCATATTATCAATGGATTCTGAAGAAAATATAAATTTTAAATGTTGTATTTGATAGAGATGATGAAGGAAAGTAAAAGGAAAGGAGATATGAGAGATAGGTGGGTGGAGATGAGAACTGGATGGCAACAAATACAGGCAAGGACCTTCTCTTCTACATAATAAAATAAATAAATAAATTATTTTTTATTTTTTATTTTTTATTTTTTTATTTATTTGGTTCCTCTTTGCTTTTTGAGTTTCTCTCTCTGGCTGAAATGCCTTTTCTTTTTTGTTTTTCCTTTCTCGATTTCTCTAACCTTCTCTCGCCCCCACACAAACCGACCCATTGCTTTTTATTTTTTATTTTTCTTTATCGATTTTACCAGTTAATCCTTCAACCCATCTGAACGCTTATTCATTAATGTAAGGGTATTTTGGTCGTTTAATCTAAGATGAGGAACTTATTTAATATAAATGGAAATACTATCTCTGCTTTCCTAGATAAATGTAAAAATACAGGGACTGCGATGTTATTATCTATGAAGTCAGTCAGTGAAATTGTCCAAAATTTTAAAATGTCATTTGTTTTCTCAGTTAATGTCGACTGCAAGTAAATGTCGCCCTTCTTTAGTTTAGGTTCAGTCTCTTTCATTCTCTCTGCATTGTGTGTGAAATTGGCAAAGATATAAATGTACGGAAAATTATTGGATTTGGAGAGAGATCTGAGATTGAGAAGAGAGTAAATTATTTTGTGTATATAAAATAACAAAATTTGGGGAAATTTATAATATTTATCTCTTTTGTCAAATATAAAATTAACCTCAATCTAACAAAATATTTTTAATAATAAAAAAGAAATTTGACCTAATTACCTTAATTTGAAACTTAAATGAAATCCGACGCTCACTTAATAATTTTATAAAAAAATCATCCAAGTTTTTTATAATTTAATAACAAATCACATATACACAAACATGCCCATTTGCGGTGCCCATTTGATTTTTTTAATAGATGTAAATTATTTTTTTTAATCAAGTGTCCGATTGTTTCAATTTCACTTTATAATTTTGTAAAAAATTCATCCCAATATTTTTTTTACAATTTATACCACACAAATAACTAAATATTTTTTTAAAATACAAATTTTTTCCACTCATTCACTTTATCAAATACTTTGTGTGTCTTTACTTGGTAATATATTTAAACAACATTTTAACTCATTTTCGATAACTCTCACTAAACTTTTATGTAGAAATATAATGTATGTCCCTCTCGGTTCGGACATTTTCATAATTTATCTTTATTGTGTGTATTTGGTTGGATTAGCCTAAAAATGAATTAAAGTGTCGTTTGGGAAAAAATATTTTTAAAAATATTTAGTTATTTATATATGTATAATTGATATGTGGTATAAATTATAAGAAACTTGGGATAAGTTCTTTACATAGGATCCAAGCCATTTCAGACTTCATCTCATTCTATCCGAATTACTTCACTTTTCTTTTTCTTTTGCATGTTTTTGGTCTTTTTTTTTTTTGTTGGGTTTCAAAATTGACTGTCAATGAAATATTTTCTATCTAATTTTTGAATTTTCTTCTTCCAATAATGTAAATGGGTTAGCATATTTTATGTTATTTTTTTAAATATATTTATATTCTTTTAAAATAAACATCTTGAAATTAAATTACATTTTGAAATTTTGAAATCCTCAGACTACTTGTTGTCTTTGCTAAATGCTTACATCATCAAGCAAAAACAAAATTCTTGTAGCAATCTACAACTCCAAATTGTGTAAGTTGTATTTTCTTTTTGTTTTGCCAAATATAAAAACATATCAACCTTTTAATTACTTTAATTTTTGTTTAGTCTTGGAAATTATCTGCCATCATAGTTTTGGCGCACAATTGCTTGGAAGCAAATGAATCTATTTTCATTCAACCCTTTTTTATTTTAATTTTTTTAATTTTTTTTTAATAAATTTACTATTTTATGAAAATTCATTGAACATGTAAAACATTGAGGGAGCTTGTAGATGTGCACAACATGGATTCTTAGTTTATTCAATTAGTAACTTTTTGGGTGGTTTGATGCTAGTTGATTCAATTAGTAAATTTTTTTTGGTAGTATAAAAAAGTTTAAATTTGAAACCACTTTACATTGGTATGAGAGATTTAATTAGTGTAAAACCGTTGATAATACACTTTGTGTGGGTTGAACATATATCATAAGTGTTGATATTATAAATGTTTCGGATTTTATCGGTTTTATAATATAAATTATACAATCGATTTACTTATACACAATATTTATGCATCTCTCCATTATCAAATAATATTTCTAATTCATCGTGCAAAAACTAATAATCAGAATATGCATCATGAAACACAGTAAATAAACAAAATTAATAAAATAAAAAAACTTATAAAATTAATTCAAAATAAAATAACAAATAATAATATACCCGAAATCCCAAAAATTGGTTAGATTTTATGGGCGGCTACTATTTTAGTTTCTTATTTTAATTAGAGATTATATTTTATATTATGATTTCTTTTTATTTTAATAATAAAAATATAAATTATAGATATTAGGTGTCACGTATATTTTTTATTTTAATAGAAGATTATATTTTATCTTCTTATTATAATAGGTAATAAAAAAATCAATTGTATTGATTATGTGTCATGTGGCGCGATGATAAATCTTAAAACTATTTAACTTATATATATATCTATAATATTATTCAAAAATTAATCGGACAATAAAATTTTTGTTTGTTATGATATGGTTCTTATTTAATAGATTTATTAATTTAATTTTATAATTTGATAGTAATTTTTTAATTGTAATATGATAGTATAATATGTTTTCTTATTATAATACAGTTCTTCTAAAATTATAAAATGTATTTTATTATAATAGATTTTTTATTTAATACAAAATAAATAATAAGTAATTAGGGGTGAGCAAAACCGGTTTCGGTTATGGTTCCGCATAGAACCGGAACCTACCCGAAAAAATTCGGTTCCGCACTAAGTGGAACCGGAACCTACCCAATTAAACAGGGTACCCTATTATTCGGTTCCAATCCGGTTCTGGTCCGGTTCTAAATTACCCTATTTTAAAATATTTTAATGAAAATTACATTATGATACGAGTCCGTAGGAAAAAACGGGGACCAAATCGGAGTGCGGAAGCTCAAGAACGGAGAAAATGAAAAATATTTTAATTAAAATGAATGATAAACACTTAATCACAAGACATTAAAATTGACAAACACTACTAAAGCATATACCTTCTGCTCAAGGAAAAAGTTAAGACATGCTAAAATACAATTCATGCTATATTATAATATGGAAGTCCAGAATTTATATCACACAGCATGGATTTGCTTTTTGTCCAAACTTTGAGAATATTTTTGCTCTTCCAATTGAAAATACAGTTTGGCCTGCTAAAGTTGGATCAAGTGAAGAAAACAACTTTTGAAACTATAAGCAGCACAATTATGCTACCAAATCAATCACCAAAAAAAAAAAAAAAAAATTATATCCAGCTTACATACCAAGAGTAGAACTGATAATGCAGAGAGCGAGCACACGCAATGCCAACAAAGCTCACAGAAAACATAATTGTTACAATATCAGAAAACACAATCTAAAAATTTAGCAACAACTAGATGAATTAAAAGAAATATCTCAGAGCACCGAAATTTAAATCTCTAAATATTCATATAAATCTCTAAATGTTCATATAAACCGGTTCCATGGTCCGTTTCCGGTTCCGACCATTTTGGAACCGGAACCTACCCGGATAAAATCGTTTCCTTCATTTTTGGAACCGGAACCTACCCGATTACAACCGGTTCCGGTTCCAAACCCGAAAAATCGGTCTGGTTCCGGGTAGAACCAGAACCGGTGCTCACCCCTAATTGTAATATGATAGTATAATATGTTTTCTTATTATAATACTGTTCTTATAAAATTATAAAATGTATTTTTTATTATAATAGATTTTTTATTTAATACAAAATAAATAATAAGTACAATGGTTAATAGTATAGATTAAGTATTACACATGTTTTTTTATCTTACTGAGAGATTATAATATGATTTCTTATTATAGTAGATTTCTTTATTTTAATTTTATAATTTAATATTAATAAATTAAAATTAAAATAATTATTTAATTATTTAATATATTTCTTACTTTAATATGTTTTTATATTGTAATAGGTTTCTAATATTATTAATTTATTATTTTAATTTTATAATTTAATAATAAAAAATAATTGTACAGATATTTTAATTTTATAATTTAATAATATAAAATAATTGTAGAAATATTTTACTTTTATAATTAATAATAAAAAATAATTGTAGAAATATTTTACTTTTATAATTTAATAATAAAAAATTAATTGTAGAGATTGGGTTATTGGTAGATAATTTAATAGTATTTAAATAATAATAATAATAATAATATAATAAGATAGTCTAACATGTTTTCCTATTATAATAGAATTATATAAAATTATAATATGTATTTTTTATTATAATATGATTTTTATTTAATAAATTTGTTAACTTAATTTTATAATTTTAATATAAACTATTACGTGACGTGATTATGAGGCTTAAATTTTTATATATAAAATAGATAGAATAAAAAATATATATAAACTCAATAAAAATTAAATTAAAGTCTAACAGATGTCCATCACAAAAAGATTTGTCTCCACCTAAAAAAGAAGGGCTCAAAAAAGTATTGTTGCCAAATAATGGAATTTAATTTATTATAGGATGGGGGGAAGGTTTTTAAAATGTTATAATTTGCAAAGTAAAATTGAAGATAGAGATTGGTAAACAGGTAAAAATATTTATAAAGAAAAAAAAAAAGACAAGGAGGTCCTTTGTGGAAATAGATGAGCATGCATGCTAAGGAGTAAAAAACAAGAAAAAAAAAACAGTAAAATAAATATAAACCATGTGGCATTAGATTAGGCCAATAATATGCTGCCATGATTAATTGTCAACAACAATAACTACTACAATTTTATATCCTTCAAATTGAAGTAACGTGATTTAAAGAAAACAATTTTGGCAACAATGAACATGGCTTGGCTCGTTCTAAGGACCACCACCACCACCAATACATTGTGGCTTCCATTTGACCATAAATTTTCAACGAAATATGGTTAGCTACACAAGTTCATATAGGAAATTAATGCTCTTGTTAGGTAAGGTGATATAATTTTTGGATTCTTAATATAACAAGAGTTATGTGATATTTGAACATGGGTTTGGTTCGTTTTGAGTTCATATATTTAAAACGTGTCTTAAGTCTTAATATAATAATAGTTGAGGTTTTTTTTTATAAGAGTATGAGACAATCAGAGTTTTTATTTGTTTCGTTTAAGCCCGAAAATGATGATTTGGCGACGAGATTTCCAACGATTTAAAAATAAATATAATAATAATAGTTCATACCATTTTGTCTTTAATTGATTCTGAGTATATGAGATTAATTTACCGAATTGTAAAACATGCTTAAAATGTAATTTAAATTTATACTGAATTCATTGGTAAAACAGGAAAATATTATAAATAAAAGTTACGGTTTGAAAATATTGTGAGATCAATACACCATGAAAGTTGAAATCGCAGTCAATTAAGTGCATATGCTCTCAATTGTTCTTCATAAACAAATTTTATAATAATACCAATTTCTTTCTTTATTGTCATTAGCTCCCTAATCGCATAGATAATCACAATATTTAGAACTTCCCTCAACCCTCCAAAAAAAATTTTTGTTCCCACTTCTTCCTTTCTCACGTTTCTTTTGGGATTTTTTTATCTATTTTGGAATAGGAAAAAATAATGAAAATGCCACCTATGTATGGGTATAAGTTATAACCACCATCCATCATTACTAATAATTCAAACTTTTGTTGGGCATTGCATATTTGGCAGACCCCATTATTTGATTTAATCAAAAGAAATACTCTTTTGTTTAAGGCACTATTATATACAGCTGTTTGATACCCATCAAAATTTGGTTAATTATTCTTTAAAATTACATTATTTTAATTATAATAATTAAATAAAATAATTGATATCTGAAAGAATTTACAAGTTATTACATGTAATTGGGCTTTGTGGATTAGGGTTCTTGTTAATTACTCAAAATGAAAGAAATAAAGAAAGGGACTGTACAAACATATTGCTGGTTAAAATTGAAATTATCTTAAAAGTGAAGAAATTAAAAGGGCCTTTTTTTTTTGGGGTATCTAACAAGTAACAACATTATAATCATGGCAAATGTGATCTTGATGTAGAAGATTAGGACCCAAGATAATTAAGTGGTACCTTACTTTTAAGTGCATTATCTAAAGTAAATAAGATTAATCACCTAATCCCACCATTATTTCCTAATCCACAAAGCATCCAATATAGCAATAATCATTATAATAATTGTGTACAAATTCCAGGTCCATTATGCCCTCATTTGCTCACAATTCCAAATGGTTTGACATTAACTTTTTTTTTTTTTTTTTTTTTTATAAAATGGTTGGAAATTACGCCGGCAAATTATTATTTCGGGTTTAAGCGGAACATGTAAAATTACCGATTATTCCATATTCTTACAAAAAACACACTTTCTGAATTCGAATCCGGAACCTGAAGATCAAATCTTAAGACATACATCATCAAGCCACGCGTTATTAACTTCTCAAAAATGACTTTTCTATTATTGACTTTATTAGTTCTCACTTTATATCACAAGAAAATTTTACAAATTATAATTTCAGCAAATGACAATTAAGAAAAAAAGAAATTATAATTGTATGTGTGTACAAAGCTAATATATTTTCTTCAGTTTCATGATATGACTATATTAATATGGGCAAGAATAATAATGTCTGATAACAGGTTATTTTCTTAAATTATTATTAAATAGTGGAATCTCTTGGGATAAAAAAAAAAAAAATAAATTAAGAGTTTTCATTTAAAGTGCACTCCAAAATCGCGAAAAAAAGAAGAAGTTAGAATTTGGTTTAAATATTTATATAATGTTTAAAAGATAAATTAAAAGAATTTGGTTTATATATTTTGATTTATAAGAAATATGTTAATTTTTTTTTTTAAATAAAAAACAATCCATAAACCAACCAACCAAGAGGAAAAGGAGAAGAGGACACAAATACCAAAAGACCAAATGCCACGTACCCCTTAAACTTAAAACATGCATTGGAATTTAGAATTAGATCTCCTTGACCACGCTTTTGTGGGCCCGCACTGGAACCCAACCCAACCCAAACTCCACCAACTTCCATAATATATTTCATGTTAAAATAATAAGTCAAATATAAATCAAATTGATTTTAGTATGTTTTGATAATTTTATCCGTAAACAATACTTTTTTTTTTAATATTGGAAATTTCACCGTTAAATTATTTAATTTGAATCTAAGCGGAATAAGTAAAATTTTCGGCCGTCTCAAGTTCTTTATAAAAAATACATTTTATGGACTCGAACTCATGACATGACAATTAAATACTCAATTGTTTACCACAATACCATATTTTTTGAGGCATCCATAAACAAGACATTTATTCAAATTTAGACATAATTCAAATTAAAGGGATTTTGTTTTCTTTTACCGCAAGAGACATATTGTAGCTTGATGGTAAATTCGATACAATACAAAAATTTACATTACATGGCTTCTAATATCAATGTTGGAGATTTACACTTTTCAAAAAAGGGGAGCCTCCTACTTTAGTATTGACAATATTATTTTGTTAAAGTATAATCAAATTGATTTTCAAATATTTTAATAATTTTTTTTAATATTATCATGATTTGAACATTAGGGAAGGTGGTTAAAAATATATATAGCACCACTCCCTTATTTTTAAACAATATCTAAATTATAAAAATGATATTCAATTAGGAGCTTCAATGTTTAAGCTAAATATATTCGTAGAAAATAGGATTATTTACCATTCAATTTATATTAAAATAATAATTATATATTATGAATTTTGAAATATGATATTTTTCTATTAAATTCATAATAAAATAATATTTACTATTTTTTAATCAAAATCTTAAGTGACAGTTATGTTTTAACATTAAAGTCAATAAGAACAACAAACGAAAAAACAGTAAAATATTAGATATTGTATAACTTTAGTATTAAAATATTATTTTACATTGGTTTAATAATAAAATATAATATTTCAAAACTCGTAGCACTAAATCATTATTTTGCTATAAATTTAGTAATAAAATATAAATAAACATAGAAAATATTCAAAAAAATGTTTATATTTTAACAAATTTTATATTTGTTTTTTCAAAACCCATAAATATAAAATTAAGATTTAAAAATAAAGCTACCAAAAAGCAAATCCTATTATTCAAATCCGTAGTCTCTCTAAAATCAGGAAGAATGGGCCCACACATTCCGGACACGTAAGCCATCTGTCATCCCCACACAACCAAAGCTGCTGTATCTGATGACTCTCGGGGGTAAAATTAAAATCTCGTATTTTTGCCTACTTTCACAGGCAGTAGCAGGTTTCCCGGTCACCTCTGACTGGTCAGTGGGTCGACAATAAGCAGGATCTAGGGGCGGGTCTTCCAGGCTTATCTCGTGACTCGTGATCACGCTAACCGACAGCTGTGTGCTGTCTTTTATACGGTGTCACTTCATATTCAAAGGACACGTCTACCATTGCAAACATGATCGGCTTCCCTTTTTTTTTTTTTTCTTTTTTCTTTTAGCAATTTTTAAATCTAAATATTTTGACTGTTTCGGCCTAAAATTTCATGGAATAGACAAACATATCTTTTAATTTAGAACATGGATATACACATCCCAAAATTCGATGAAATGATTTATACACCTCAAAGTTTTCATAAAAGATAAGGAAATTTATAAAATTAACTAATTTAATTCGGTCAAATATAAAATTAATCACATTTTCATAGCAATTAAAAAATATATAAATGGATAAAATTATCCCTAATTTAATCCAAAAAAACAAACCATTGAACAGTGTCCCAATCAAAGTAAGCACTGGCAGCAAGCAAGCTGCTTGCTGCTGCAAGAGTGGGCGTCCGAATGCGCTCACTTTTCTTAAATTTCTTTTAAATTTTTTTATTATATGTAATTTTTTAATCTAGTATTATTGCAATTAATTTTTTTTTTATTGTATGTAAATTTTTTCATCTAGTGTTATTTAATTTTATTTTCACTTAATAATTTTATAATAAATCATCCTAAGTTTTTTATTATTTATACCACATATCATGTATGCACAAATAATTAAATATTTTAAATTATTTTATTCATAAAATATTCATTTAATCAATTTCATTTTCTCACAATACACAACTCAATTATGCAAGCTCAATTCTCATTTATTTTGAGTGAAAGCTATAATAGGTAATTGATGATGAAATCATGAAAATGAGCGCCTGTTTGGACGTCCATTTATTTTTTAATATTATTAAATGTAATTTTTTTAATTAAATGTCATATTATTTCATTTTCACTTAATAATAGGGGAAATGATAATCTCCCTAAAACTTATAGTGATGATACCAAGTTACCAACTAATTCGCAGATTTTTTTTTCTTCAGAGAATAAAATTCCAGAAATAAATTTTTGAGTATCGAAATAATTTTTTTTTTTCAAAAAAAAAATCCAAAATAGTAGAATTTAGACATATTCAAAAACTATTGAAATTTATATTAAAATATCAATTGGGAAATAAAAAAAGGTCCTTTTAATTTAGAAAAAAAAAAATTGGTGTTACTGTTAGCGACTGAGGAAGGTGGCGGTGGGTGCAATGGTGGGGTCAGATTGATGGGTCTGTCAGCCTGGTTAGATAGAGTACGGTGAGAGTCAGGATAAAGCTTTCTCAGTTGACCAGTAATGCCACGACATGTCAACATCATTATAGGCTATTATTATTTGCAAGTCTACTCATTTATAATTAAATTGCATGAGATAATTGACTCAAAATTTATATTAAAATTTAAATCAAAAAAACCGTAATTAGACCTGGCCATCGGTCCGGTTCGGTTTCGAATCGGAACCGAACTGGATAATTCTCATTCGGTTCCGGTTCCACGCTTTTGTGGAATCGCGAATCGGAACCGAAACCAAATCGAACGGTTCCGGTTCCCTGTCGTTTTTTATTTTAATAATGATTTTAAAAATAAAATAAAAATGAGATGAAAAATTTATATAAAATAATGAATTTGAATTTAGAATACATTACAAATTTTTATTTATTTGAATTTTATTAACTTAAATTAAAAACTTAAAATAATTTAAATTTTAATATTGGAACCGTCCGGTTCCGGTTCGAACCGCTGGAACCGTCCGTTTCCAATGGTTCGGCTAGAGTGAGAACCTTAACCGAATCGTACGGAACCGGAAGGAATCAGAACCGTTCAATTCATTCCGGTTCGGTTCTGGTTTGATTTCGGTTTCGAACCGGAACCGTGGCCGGGTCTAATCGTAACCTCTTATTTATATAATTAGGTTGGAATTCGAACGATGCCAATTTTATTTTTATTTTATATATACGATTTTTGTTTTCATTAATCTACATTTATTATTTATTTTATTAATAAGCATAATCTTTTAAAATAATGAATTAAAAATATATTTGAGTTTTAGAAAGATTTAAAATATACATTCAATATTTTATATGTTTAATCTTATTTTTTTTATAAGTATTGTACGGGCCAAATTTGGGCCCAATGGTAAAATCGACATTTCACCTCCGGACCAACCACAAAGTCAGAAACCCGAAACTCTCAAATAAGCGCAACTTGTAAACTGATATTGGACCAAGAGATCTCACAAGCCCAAGCCCAAGCCCATTTCCAATAAGAGACTTGACCAAAATGGCCTATAGACTCATCAGTTACCAGATCAGAAAACGTCTGAACTCATAAATCCTCCATTAAATTGACCGTTTTAGGGCGTCTAATGGACAAAAGAATGAATGAGCATACCTCAAAGAGGTTATAAAAGGAAAAATCAATCAGTAAAGGGACAAGTTTTTCTGGGAGAGCTCGAAAATTCTCATTTGAGCTTTCAAAGCATTTCGTCCTCGAAACATCAACCCACCGCCCTCAAGGAAACCAAACGGAGATTAAGGTAACATCAAGCCTTGCTCTTCCTTATTTTATGCTCATCCTCATCACTAACTTGAGCGTCGGAGAGCCTACGACTTCCACCACACCGGTGGGAAGTACTTCCCGCTCATTCTACCTTTGTTTTGCAGGTTCGCTAGCGCTCATATTTTTCAGATTCTCGATTGTGGACCTCGGGCGAAAATCAACTTCCACAATTTGGCGCCCACCGTAGGGCCTTAGCAATTCATATCAGACAAAAATCACTTAGACTACGGTCACTAAAAAACACAATTACTTATGGCTTATAGCAATGAACATACACTAGACCCTGTGGCAACACAATTAGCCATGCTCCAAGAACGGTTACAAACTTTGGAAGAGAAGAACCTGACCATGCGAAACTCTAACACGAATCTACAGAAGCAGCTGGAGCAAATCTTTTCAACCTCTCAGCATCGCGACACTCCGGATCAACCTAGCAATCCAGCGATCCCACCCGTGTTTAACAAAGTGGCAGATGAAAACCCAACAAATGACCATGGCCCAACGAATCAGCCAATTTCTTAAGTCGACCAAACACATCAAGTTGCATCCACCATAAGAAGGGAAATGATGGAGTTCAAGGAGGCATTTATGTCCAGAAAGAACAGAGTATGAACGATTTCAGACACTCCGTTCATGGAGGCCATCACATCTGTCGAGCTGCCACGAAATTTTAGCCCGCCGGATATGAAGCTATATGATGGATTCACAGACCCGGATGACCATGTTATACATTACAAATATAAGATGATGTCAACTGGCTTGGCACCAAACCAATGAAAAGCTGGAATGTGCAGAGGATTTGGAGAAACGTTGGCAGGACTAGCCCTCACATGGTTCATCAACCTACCATACAGATCCATTGAGTCGTATCAACAACCAGCATACAAGTTTGTGAAATATTTTGCAAGTTCTTGTAAGATTGAGAAAATCACTAATGATCTCAATGCCATCCAACAAAGGAAATGAGAATCATTGTGAAACTATGTGGCTCGCTTCAACAAAGAGAGGATAAATATTCCAGATCTCTTTCAACCTACCGCAGTGGAAGCTTTCCGAAATGGACTATTCTATGAAAACGGACTTTACAAAAAACTCACCAAGTTTCGATGCTACACAATGGACCAGGCCATGACACAGGCCCAAATTGAAATTAGGTGGGAGGAAGACAAGAGGAACAAAAGAAAAGAAAGTACATCCGGCTCGTAGAGTGATAGGATGCATAATGTTCCCAAACGACACAACATGATCCCTCATCATCCTTCAGAAATGAGGATCTAACAAAGAAAAGAGCGTATACCTTTCCACAAAGATTTCGACAGGCGACCTCGGCTTTATAAAACCCAAGAGATAACGCCAGCAAGCAGACTCAGGCTCCCATACTACAATTTTACTATTTCCCCAGGAGAGTTGGTTTCGATCCATAAAAAGATGGGAAATGAGGTAAAATGGCCCCCGCGCTCCAGAGAAAGCTACACAAAGAAAGACACCAAAAAGTGGTGTGAGTTCCATCGAGATTACGACCATACTACAGCTAAATGTGTGGCATTAAGATTGGAAGTCCTGAAGCTGTTGAACAAGGGATTTCTGAGAGACTTACTCACGGAGAAATGAAGGGCTATATTAGCCCGAAGAGATGAAGGAGACAGTCAAGGAAAGGCCTCAATTCCTCATCCACCAATTAACAACACAGTTAATTTTATTTCAGGAGGGTCAGAAATTAGTGGTGTATCATATTCGGCAGCCGAACGACATTCAAGAGCTATTGCGATCAGCCCTCTTCATTCTATAATGTCTGTTGGGAGGATGTTTATCAACTTGACCTTGGAATTTCCGGACGACAGCGACTAATATAATATGAATCCACAACATGATGCTTTTGTGATAACCTTGCAAGTGGCGAATTTTATGATCAAACGAGTGTTGGTCGACACAGGATCTTCAGCCAACATCATTTTTGCCACAGCCCTTACAGACATGGGAGCCGAGCTGGAGAAGATAAACAAACGATCGACGGTGTTAATTGGATTTAGTGAAGAACAAAAATTCACCATAGGAGAAATATCTCTCACAGTCTACGCCGCATGAGTCAACAAGATGACCACATTCTTGATCTTAGACTGTCCCTCAGCCTACAACCTTATTATGGGTAGGCCTATGATTCATGAAACGAGGGCAGTATCATCCACTTATCACCAAGTTCTAAAGTTCCATACCAAGTGGGGTATTCAATAGATAAAAAGAGACATAGCCGCATTCAGAAGCTGTTACCAAACAACTTTGAAGGCAAAAACCCAGTCTGCATAGCAATTACAGAGGGGGTCTCGCAATATGAAGCCGACACTACCAAATCTCGAAGATCTTGACGAGATCCAAATTCACCCTCAATATGCAGATCATAAGGCACAAATTTGAGCTAATTTATATCCCGAGCTATGAGCCGACTTGACTGACTTCTTGAAGAATCGACACGACAGTTTCGCATGGTCTCACAAAGACAAGATAGGGATCGACCCTGAGATGATTACTCATGAAATCCATGTGGATCCAGACTACCCTCTAGTCAGACAGAAGAGAAGAAAGTTCACCCCAGAAAGAAATCGAATCATCGATAAGGAAATTCAAAAATTATTGCAGAATGGTGCTATTAGGGAAGTTCAGTTTCCAGAGTGGCTCGCCAATATGGTGGTAGTCAGAAAGAAGAATGGAAAGTGGCGAGTTTGCATCGACTTTACGGATTTGATCAAAGCTTGTCCAAAAGATTCATTCCCTCTACTTCACATTGATTCAATGGTTGACGCTACAACTGGGCATGAGTTTTTGAAAATCATTGAATTGAACTCACTATTTGGATTATAAATTAGTACAAAAAAATTCTATAAATTATGAAAAGTCATTCGCTTAATGAGAAAAATTTGAGACATTTAGCTTAGACAAAATTTGAGACATTAGTTTTTAGCCAATATCTATCCGAACACAAATTGGTAATAAACCACAGCAAACTAGGGGTGTTCGCGGTGCGGTTCAGGTTTGTTTTTTCATTTTCCACTTCAACCGTGCGGGTTGGCGGTTTGGGAAATTAGAAATCGAAACCTCAAATTTGATAAGGAAAACCGCGGCGGTTCAGGTTGGCAGTTTAGCAGGTCTGGCGGTTCGGGTCGGCGGTTTGGATTATAAATTTTTTAAGGAAATTTTGTGTGTTTTCACATAATAATTGAAGAGAAAAAATACATAATTTTCATTTATACATTGTATATTGTCATATGATCATTAAATATCTTAAATTATATGGTTAAAGAAAAAGAAAAATATAAAATAATATCTAATTGAACGCGGATCGGCGATTTAAGCAGTTCGGGTCGCGGTTCGAGTCAAAATTTTCGGTTTTGGGCGGTTTGGGTCGCGGTTGGGTCAAAACTGCACATCGACCCGAAATTTACGGTTCGGTTCCGATTGACCTGAAATCATTTTTAATTTTTTTTCAAACCGCGCGTTGCGGTTCAGGTCGATTTTTTCATTTTCCACTTCAAACCGTGCGGGTTGGTGGTTTGGGAAATTAGAAACCGAAACCGCAAATTTGATAAGGAAAACCGGGACGGTTCGGGTTGGCGGTTTAACGGTTCGAGCGATTCGGGTCGGCGGTTTGGATTCTAAATTTTTTAAGGGAAATTTTGTGTGTTTTCACATAATAATTGAAGAGAAAAAATACATAATTTTTATTTATACATTGCATATTGACATATGATCTTTAAATATCTTAAATTATATGGTTAAAGAAGAAGAAAAATATAAAATAATATCTAATTTGAACGCGGGTCGGTGATTTAAGCGGTTCGGGTCGCGATTGGGTCAAAACCGCACACCGACCCGAAATTTACCGTTCGATTCTGATTGACCCGAAATCATTTTTAATTTTTTTTTCAAACCGCGCGTTGCGGTTCGAGTTGGTGCGGTTCAGGTCGGTTTTTTCGTTTTCCACTTCAAACCGTGCGGGTTGGTTGTTTGGGAAATTAGAAACCGAAATCGCAAATTTGATAAGGAAAACCGCGACGGTTCGGGTTGGCGGTTTAGCGGTTCGGGCGATTCGGGTCGGCGATTTGGATTATAAATTTTTTAAGGGAAATTTTCTGTGTTTTCACATAATAATTGAAGAGAAAAAATACATAATTTATATTTATACATTGCATATTGTCATATTATCATTAAATATCTTAAATTATATGGTTAAAGAAGAAGAAAAATATAAAATAATATCTAATTTGAACGCATGTCGGTGATTTAAGCGGTTCGGGTCGCGGTTGGGTCAAAACCGCACACTGATCCGAAATTTATGGTTCCGTTTCGATTGACCCGAAATCATTTTTAATTTTTTTCAAACCGCGCGTTGCGGTTCGGGTTGGTACGGTTCTGGTCGGGTTGCGGTTTGATCCGAAACCGTGACCACCCCTACAGCAAACCAATATCACTATTTAGTTAGTAATCGTAGGAAATTTTCTAAATGAACATGTATATTTATATGGTGTTTCAATAAAAGATATGTTCCTAAATATGTGTCATTTGGAAAATATATAAATTGAAAGAATATGTCCTTAAAGTGAATAAATATAATTCTTTGAAGTGAAATGGTATATTAGAGGGTCATAATTTTTTAAAGGATTACAACAATAAACTAAAGGTACATTTACAAAGGCAATCGTCCATTTTTATAAATAAACTCTTTTGGATTCATTTTAATTAATTCAATTGTCATTTTGCCTATAGACATAATTAAAGAGTTTAAGATTTATATAAAAGGGAGAGTTTCCATAATTTTTTCTAGTTCAAGTTCGTGAAAAAATGAGTGCCTCATTTTAAAAGAAGTAACCAAATATCATGAGAGAACGTTAGTCAAGAGAACCGTAAGTGCACCAAAGCGGGGCAAATAAGTTCTTAAAGATAGAGTTTTTCTCGACTTGGTTTCAAGTTTTCATCTTCTACCATTTACAAATTTTTCTAAGTCTTTGTGTTTATGTGAAAAAAGTATGTATTTTAAATATCATAAGTTTACTTTTAAAACATAAATAGGATGGAGCCTGTTGAGACAGTTGTGGAACCCATAGGGTCGGATCGGTGCCCCGTGCAATGGAAATGAGTCTAACCCATGGATATCAAGTATGGGTGTAATTTTAAAATTATTTAATGAAATACTATATTCCATTACGAGTGTATAGGAAAAAACCGATGCTGAATCGGAGTTTGCTCAAAATTGAGCGAAAACAAAATCGGCGCGCGCACTCGTACATGTGTTAACAGTGCATGCGCATGAACAGTGCACGCGCGTACTGTTCATTTTGAATAGACTTTGTTTGTTTGTTTTTCATTTATTTTCTCCTTCCACTGACCTGAATGAATTATGGTATTTTACTCTAATCACTTTCAGTTCTCCCTAAACAATTCAAAAACACCCAAAATTAATTTTTAATTTCAAAACCAACAATAACACATGTTATAAAATAAAAATTAAGTTTTTCAAAATATCGAATATTTTTACAAAAACATAAATTTATTCTAAATACGCATTTGCGTAAATTTGGAATCCAATACACAAACCAAATTAGAATCCCAATAAGAAATATCTCTTGAACAATTCTAGGTCACTCAAAGTAAATAATCCTAGCACTTGATTAGTTCAAAGTAAATAATCAATGTTATCCAATAACACTTGATTATCTTAGTTGATAATTATAATATCAAATATTATATTTTATCAAAATTAACCGGCTAACCAAGTGCTCAACGAGTACACTTCATGATGAGATTCTCTAAGTTCAGACGCGTTTGTCATATAAGCCTAGCTAATATGTACGCAATTCGGCCACCTCCGAATTCGAGAAGAACACGAACGACCTTTCTGAACTATACAAGTCGATGTCATCACATATGTTTAACAATCCCTCCGTTGTAGGCTATCCGAGTTGTGCTTAGGAAATATAGAATATACCGTCATGTTTCCGAGACGCACATCTCATGTCGACATGTCCACGATTTTTCATAACTGATGTGATCCACCCTAAGTGATCGAATTTGGCCAAAGATTTAAGAATCGTGACTTTACTCAAATGAATACTTAAACCCCTTATGGTACACATACGGACCGACAAATCTTATCTTGCTTCGCACTTGATTACTGAGTGCATCGGTCCACACCCAACGAACATCTAGAGGCCAGACCATGAAAGGTTTCTGACATACATGGCATCAAAGTGTGGAAGATCTCACACAAAATTAATGATATCTTATAGTCAAAGGATTACATATGCTACTCGACTCGATGAGATTCCTATTGACGGTGGTGTGTATTTCCAACTATTAGGAATTGCATGTGAGTCATTCAGTATTCGCTTCAACGAATACCCACATGTCTATACGAGTTTCCAAAACTCATGGTACATCAGGTTAAACCATTGGAACTCCAATTCCAATATACGACATGTGATAGTCTTATAGGTTATAGGAATTCGACCGTATTCCAAAACCAACGACTATGAATATTTACTTTAAGAATAGTTTACACATAGTGTCAAAACTATTATAAGGTCGATGTCATTCTTAGCATATCTATACATCAATTTAATATGCGTAATGACAATACCATTATAATGTATGAAATGAAAATTTTAGATATTTTATTAATAAATAATAAAATGTACAATTCAGATTGACACTTCAAGCACCAACTCCATCAGAGCCATCATAAATCTCAATTGTATACTTTTCGATAATATGAGATTGATGATGAATTTTCATTTCGAATCCGTAATTATGTTTGAGACGACCCTAGGACGATAAATATTGACCCTTCTTGACTGATTGGCATATAGAAACATAACTAAATCCTAATATTTGGTCGTGACATGATTGAATTCATTAGTTAGAGTTAGAGAAACCAAAGTAGGTGCCAAAAATATGTTCTAATTATCGTTAAAGCAATTAAAACTACAAATAAAATAGAAGTTGCTTGGAGAATACTCATATTATAAGGCACCGGCCGACAACAATTAACTCCACAAGAACTACTTGCCTCTCCTGGAAGGCTCGCCAAAATCGCACCAGCAGGAAGCAGCATACACACACGTTTTCATTTTTGTAACGTTGCCGAAGGAAAATGATTTGTTATTTTGAACAACGTGCTTACGCAACCTCACTTTCCATTCATTAAATTCAGCATAGTTTTACACCCTATTGCGGAGAAAATCTACTACGATACAATTGAGGTATCAAGTAATTTAATAATCTATTATCACGCATGTTAAAATATTAAAAAGATGGATATTAAATCATTTACTAATGTCACGCGTATCATTTACCAATTTATTGGTGATATCACATCACTCATATTTCCGTTGTATCAAATAATTACTCCCTATTGTGTGTATTTTTGCATATATCATACTCATTCTCACTTGTCTTGATTTTTTTGGGATCCTAGGTAATTTTTAAAATAAAATTTATATTAATAAATGATAAAATATATAAATATCATATTATATATTTTAAAAAATTAAATTCTTTTTTATATTTTGAGTCCTAATTTTGTGATAAATTTAAGATTTATCGATTAAGAATTATCGGAGATCGTTCTATTCGTTTGCTACAAAAATCAAATCAAAATTATGATTTTGGTATAATGTCTGTATTAACTCAATTTCTTAATTCCATATTTTTTAATTGTCAGCAAATGAGATTTTACTAATTGAATTATTAGTTAGCAATTAGTATTCATATGTTTGTATTATGTAATGTTAATGATAATTTTTAAAAATATATTTGTAACAGATAGTTGCCACGGCACCATTCAATAAAATAAATTGCATCTTACCTGAGAAAGATAAAAAAGAAAATGGTCAACCAAATATCATCCTGAGAGAGAGAGAGAGTGACATTCTTCTTCGGTTTTCTTTCTGCTACTTTAATGAAACTATGTAGCTATATATTTTTGATGATTTGCCAATAATACCTTTCTTCTACTTGTTCCCCTTTTGTTTTGTATTAACATGTAAGAGTAATTCCGAAAGAGTCATTTAATTTCATCTTCAAATACTTATTTGATTATCTATTTAATAAATTGAAGAATGAAAAAATAATTTATCTTCCAAAAGACTTTTTGAATAAAAATAAGATTAAATTATTTTAATCAAATTGAAGATAATTATAAATAATAATGATGATGTGATATAAAAATTAAATAATATTAATATAAGGGAGATAATGTAAATAAATTTATATTATTTTATATCTTTTTATTTATATTACTTTAATATATAAATAGTTATTAATAATCTCAATCTCACCACTACAATAAATTGAAGAGAGATCAAGTATTAAATAATTATTATTAAAGAGAGAAGTCACTCTTTGATATCGAATAATAAGAAATATAATTTAATTTAAATAATCTTAATCGGTATCTCTTTTAAAATTAATTTAGATGATATAACTCTTCTATTTAACAACTAAATAATTTTTGAATAGCCTTTCAAATTCACGAAGGGATCAAATCATAATGGGAAAAGACACTCTCCATAAAGCATGTGTTTGACAAATTAACCAATCCAGGATTGTTCTTTGACTTCTTCCATAAATTTCAAATTGTTTCAAAGCAATGGCAATTGACAAAACCAGCTCGGTCGACCTGTTTTCACGGATGGCCCAATGAAAACCGAGTTGTTAGGCTTACGGTGTTTTATAAGTAATGCTCATTTTCTTTTAGTTACAAGTTTTTTGCTATCTCCCCCACAAATGAATCTAGCTTTCCTTTATATACTCAGGAATTACAACACTGTTCCTCTAACTTTATGATGTTTCCTGCGTGGTCTCCGACTGATTGATGGGCTCTCTGCCCCAAGACTGTCATCGCCGAAAGCAATCATGTCGTCTGACGGTCTGTCACATCACTATGTTTTCTCCACTGCCACACGCAACAATAATGGTGTCAGCCTGTAAAGAGCATTTGAATAATGACACGTTTTGGAGGAAAAATCCAACAACTCTGATCTTGCGTCGGTCTTCAAGAGGTCGGTCAAGTGACCTGCCGAGCTTCCAAACTGTTTTTATCCCGACCCGAAATATCTGAACTCATCAACCGTTTCTGGAAGGCAAAGTAAAAACAAGCCGAGCTGTCGGTCTACCGTGGTCGGCCCCACTTATGATGTTATCGGTCTCTGAAATCTGGTCCATGCCGTGTCCACCATGCATAATAATTTTTGCTCAATAATTAAGTTTAATTATATATTTTGTTTTGCCATAACGATGAATTTTACTGGATTTTCACAATATACCATTTTAAACCGAATTTGGGCAAGTTTTTCTTCATGCATGTTGCTGGTTGCATGTTGAAGATTTAGGTTAAAAAATAAGGACTTTTATTGTTAAATGTATACTTAAATGAAACATGTAGAATTATGGATGATTAATTCGGAGTCAGTTGGAATTGAACCGATTATTTTAGGGTAGGTTCCGTCTTAAAAGTGTAAATCGAAAAAAAAAAATGATTATAATTTTCGATTTTATACTTTGTGAAACCGAAACTTACCCATGGAACCGGTTGAATTATAAATAAAAACAAATATAATTAGATAATTTTTAACTGATTAGATAGTACTATTTAATTCAAATATTCATTTTAAAATTTCGAGACGTCATAACTTGGAGAATTTTTTTAGTTATATTCTCTCCATTAAACCAAATAGATAAACATTTCTTTCGACAAAGAATTATTGGAAGAAAATAAAATTTGAACTCTAATAAGTTTGACTTAAAATGCAAATGTTACCTTACAAAATATTTTTCTTTGGAAAATGCTTTTAGATTTATGATTCAACTTTTAAAACAATGTTCATTTGTTTTATTTTGTTGTAATTTGGACAAAACTGAATAAAAAATTATAACATTCAGTAAGGATTAGGAAGATGAATGATATGATTTTAGTTGAGTAATTAAACACAGGGTGTCCTGAAATTCAATAGAATCGAACCGATATGATATCTTATTGAACACTAAAATATAAAATAGGTTAGATTTGTGTTTTAAAATTTAAGGTAGGTTTCGATTCTACTCAAAACCAATAAAATATCATGTTTTACCCACCAATATGTGGAAGAATGGAAGCATATAGGAATAAATTTTGCTTATTTTAAAATTTATAGCAGTGTACTATAATATGTTTGGTATTTGAATATTTAAATCAAGTTCTTTTTTTAACAAATGTTTTGGTACTTAGTCATGCCCAATTCCATATAAACTGGGCCTGGCAAAACTTGAGTACCAAAGTAAAACGGAACGGGTTTCGCAAGAAGCCCTTATCAATGTCGGGCTTAGTAATCAAGTAGTTGGGTCATGCATAAAATGGACACGGTTGTAAGTATTCACTCTCTATATATTATGTTAGATGAATGAATTTTTTTGGTAATGTTTGGTTGTATTTTCAATAGAGTTTTTGAGGATAGAAAAATATATTTTGACTATACTTGTAAAACTCAAAATTTGGGCTTTTGAAAGTAGAGTTTATAATTTTTTTAAAAAATATTTATAATATTTATAATACTCTTATTTAATTTAACAATATTATTTCATTTCTTTCATAACACAACGTAAAAAAACTTGTCAAATAAATTAATTTTATAATATTTAATAAAATTTGTCCAATATTATTCAATTGTAGTGGTTTTATTTCCCATTCTGATCTAGATCTGTGTTGATTTTTGAATTTATGGATCTACACCATGTATCAATCTTCCTCGTTTTCTCCCTACAATAATCTCTTCTCCCTAATTACCTCATTTTAACCCTCCCTCATTTCCCTTAATACATAACTTTCTCCAACGATCTCAAAACCCCCAAACTTTCTATCAATTATCCTCTTACAACCATCATTTCCATTTTTTATCCTCTTTATTTTTTTCTTTTGTTCTCATCGTTTTTTTTTTCTTTTTTGCCTGTTGTTCATGCTCCCATTTCTCTGTCTCTTGCCTATTTTCTTCTCACATCCCTTGTCAAATTCTCTACACCCCTCAACTTTTTATGTTTTGTTTTTGTTTCAAGCCTTTTTGGCTTGATTTTTTTTTTTAATGTTATTTATGTTAGTTTCGTTTTGTATCTGGGTATTTGATATGGTTTTCCACCCATTTTATGGTGGTAGTTAAGTCCAATTATATTAAAATCTATATTGGTGTTTTGTTTTTTGATTGGTTTTCTGTCTCCGTGCAAGCACTTGAAGCTTTACAGCAACAAGATAAATGATTTGCAAGACTTCACGTATAGACCTGAGTTGAGAGATATATTTTATAGTTTTATTGTGGTTGCTTTTAAATGATTTTATTAAGTTGTTGTATTAGTCTTATATTTACTATGTGTATTGTGTTTTCCATTTTTAGTTGTAAAATTTGTATTCATCGACTCCTGTCGAGAGGTTGGAAATTAGGCTGAATCTGTAATTCCTCTATAACTTTATTAGAATTATATGTGAATTCAAATTTTGACTAGTTATAAGGATTGCATAATCCATATATAGTTTTCGTTGTCAGATTTTATCCTGACTAGGCTCCAGTCTTAGTTTTTTTTGTTTCTAAGTATTATATTTGAGCTGATATGACCATGTATTTACATCTTTTATGATGTTTTATTATAAATGAATTTCATATTTCTCAAAAAAAAAAAATTGTCACTCACAACCAAACACCTAATTTTTTTTTAACAAAAGTTATATTTTTAAAAGCTCTATTAATAAAATTTTTACTTAAAGAATTTATATTTAAAAAACTATATCAAACGGATCATACATTAACTAACATTATTATTATTATTATTTAATATTTATGTGTTCTTAAAGTGGTTTAAATGGGTTATTATATGTCAGATATTTATATTTCAAATTCTAACACTATTAATTAAGGATTTAAAACCCTGATCGCGGTCGGTTGAACGAAAAACGAGGAACATGTCCAAGGTTTGGCCCGAGTTAGTCCATTGGTTCAATCATTAACTGGTTGACTCGGATTTGGTTTTGAGGGGGTTTTCTTGAAAATTCGGTTTTCTGAATTGCGCAACCCAACTCAAAACGGATGCAAATTTTCATTCGGGAAGAATTATCGGGTTATTCTCTAAATAAAATTTCCTCTATTGTTATTTCGTTTCATAAGATCCGGGTTTTAAAACATTTAAATTATTTAATTAGATATTTTAATGATTTTATCACTTTGATGATATTTATTTTCATATATTATAGAATGTTATTTGATAAATGAGTATGAAATATATAATTACAATAATGATATAAGTACAATATTTTAAACAATTTTTTTTTATACATATATGTGTATTGAAAAAAAATACAAAGAATTAAAAAATATATATATTGTCAAATACATATGGCTGTATAAAATGTTGTACTAACATAATTTTTGATATAGTTATAGATATTACTTTTTAAATTCGGTCATTTTATTGTTGAATGATTGTTTTTATAATATTTTATAAAAAAAATATATAAAAAAATAATAATTTATTTTTTATCCTGAGTCCGATTTTTGACTATTGATCCTCTCCCCATTATGAATCGATGAATAAGGATTAAGGTGGTCCAGGTCGGGTTTTAAAAAGTAATACTTTTTGCACTCTAAATAATCATTTCGATACTCTATTACACTATACACTCATAGAAAAAATTAAAAAAAAAAAAAAAATTATATGCTGTTTAATATTATTTAAAAAATACCACCTAAATTATTTAAATTAACTAATTTTTTTATACTCTACACATCCTTTACCACTTGCCAAATGCTTTTATTCAATCAAAGTTTCAAACGCAATCTTAAAAATATTATCACTCTCCCTATTTTACAATTTATATTATTAATCCAATTACATAATCTAAACGCACTGCTTTTTATTATGAAGATTCAAAATTATTTAGTTTCTATAAATATATTCATCGTTACAGTTTCACCGATGCATCAAAGAAATAAAGTGAATCCCCGCAGTTGAGTTTATCAAGTATCATCTGTTTCTTCATTTACTTGTAAATTGGGTTTAATGATATTTGAAGAAAAAACCAGAGGTATTGAATTAAAGTGAAAATCCCATATGAGTGTTTATTTTAAATTTGGTTTGAAGGAGAATTGGGTTTGTTTGAATTTGGTGAACCAATTCATATAAAAAAAACACAAATGATGTAATTTTACATGGGTATTTTAGTATTAAATAATTTTATTAAAATATATCAATTCAATCAAATTTGTAGAGCGTAAAAAATCCCATCCGATTTTAAAATATTATTATTAATTAATTAATAGATTGTTTTGATACTTAGTCGTTGATTATTATTTTAAAATCAATTTATTGATATTTACAATTAGATATATACTAAAATTGATTAGATAAGGGCTATATAATAATGAAGAACATAAAAGATATTTGAGTCTAAAATCCGCGCCGCATTCCTAGAAAAACACAAAATTAACCAGCACAAATAAAGTTATTGTACCGATACCATATAACTCCTGAATCCTCTATCATAAAAAAAAGGCAATGATTATCTAGAGCGATATTTTTGCATCCAATAAAATGTAATAAAAGAGTTAAATTTTATTTGTGCCAAGAAAAATAAAACAAACAATTGAGAGACATTCATATAAAGTCACTGCCACATCATATTCTTATCATTACCTATATAAAATAATTAATGGACCAAATTCATAATCATTACGATAAATACAATAATAAGAATATTAATTTATAATTGACGCTATAGTCAAACCAACTGATAACTACCTCCACCTAATCAACTTGCAGCAATAATTAAATACACGAAATGATTAAAAAAAATAAAATTGTCTATCAATCGTCTTAAATCTATCGGTAAAAAAAGACCAATAAGCTCCGATTCAGCAGCTAATGCCTCCATTTCCCACTCAGTAACCAGTTGGGAACTCGCATTTCCCATATGCTGCAACACAAATACAAAATTAAGTGCCTCGGCCTCCCTTCGATTAGGATCCACAATTAATTGTTATATATAATGGATGTTAAGTTGATTTTTTAAAATAAATTATTATAGATATTTGTTGGTTAATAATTTAAATGTTAATTAATTTTTTGTCACAGTATATGACAAGATAACCCAATAACTCAAAAGTGGACCTAAATTTGTATAAAATTGAAAATAACGATCAACTTTCCAAATTTTCAATAAGTTTTTTTCTGATTCTTTAATGACAGGGTTGAAATTGCCTTCCAATAAAATTCAGCAAGATAAAATTTAATCGTTCTTAATTAATGATCATCTGAATTAGCTAAAAAAATAAAATAAAACTCCATCATAATCATTGAAATTTTAAAAAATAAAAAATTGGAGAGATGATAGGATACTTACTAGGAGCCTGCGTGACCACATAGGCCGCGCCACCAAAATCACACGATCCCGCCTTGCGTGTCTGCTTCTGATAATAACTATTGAAGGCGTACGATGCGTGGGCTTCTAACGTATTAGGATCGTAACACGTGGCACCTTCTTGAATCGGACGGCAATCAGCCCCTCCCTCACCACAAGCATAATCAATTGCATCTTGCAACTTCTTCTCACCTGCGTTCCCATTGGCCACGCACCACGTCTGTCCCGCTGCCGCCGGCGACACGTCACCACTACCTCCTCCGCTGGGGCTCACCGGAACCTGAGTCTTGCTCTTATTGGCGGCCTGCGTTGAGAACGGCGAGTCATATACCGTCTGTTCGTTTGGATAAAACAGCCCGTAGTTCCTTTCTGATGTGGGTCCCTGTTTTTGATTCTCGTTAAACAGAGCGAACAAGTAAACGTTGAGTGGGTCCTTTGGTCTCAAGGGGGTCCCACTTCCAGACAAAACTCTACGGACTAAGTTCCCATTATACGTAGCCGCATTGGCCGCACCTGCACCAACCTCATTCTCATCACCCATTGACGGCCATCCAGTCTCCGTCACCACAACCTTCACGTCGTTATAACTGATTGCTGACATGGCAGCGAAAACGGCGTCCATTTGAGCGTCAAAGAGGTTACTATATTTCAACCCGTTACCCGAATCAACCTGACCCTGATTTTCCTTGAACAAGGCGTAGTCTAAAGAAATCTTATCCGCGTTGGCAGTGTAAGCGAAGAAAGGATAGACATTAACCATCAGATACGACGACGTTTGACGTAAAAAATCCAACATGGGTTTCATAACGGGTTCGATCAGGTCCGATTTGAACGACCCGGCTGACGGCGGGTAAGAATTCTGTAACGCACCTAAAGCAATAGGAGAGGAGACTTTAACGTTAGAATCGAGCTTGTATTTAACTAAGGAGTTGTAAACGTTCTTCATGGCGGGAACGAGAAACGGCGTCGTGTTCTTGGGATCAGCAAAGACTTCATTGCCCACAGCGATGGCTTCGATCTTTGTTGCCGGGTAGTACTTGGAAATAGTTGCCTGTACCCAGTTGTCAGTAAATGACTGGTCAGCGGCGGCGTTGGAGAGGACCTCGTTGGGCAATGTAACGACGGCGTTTATGTCCGAGTTGGCGAGTGCAGTGAGTACGGCGGAGTCAGTGTCGTAGATTTTAACTCGGTAGATTTTTTGAGTTTTTAGCAGCTCTACGACTTTTTCCGGCGACGGTAAATTGTTTGCAACTCTTCCGTAATTAATCCCTATCTTGCCAGTATCTGCACGAAATAATGAACCAATACAAATTAGGGGAAAAAAACTTAGAGAGGTTACAGCATAAAAACCATAAACTAAATAAGTTAAATACCTGCGAGAGCGGTTACTGCGAGGAGGAAGAAGAAGCAATAGAATGTGAGTGTCGCCATTGTTGGATGTTATAATTTTTATTTTTCGTTTGGGTTTTGGTGGTTTTATAGGGAGGAGTTAACGGAAATGGGGTTAGTGGGAAAATGGATGCAGATAGATGGTGGTGTCAGGTGTGGGTCCACGTCTTGATGATCGTGATATAATCCCTAAAGAAAAAAAGACTCGTGTATTTACGCCCGTGTTTTGTTGGATTTTTTATTTCTCTCAGTGGCAGGTGTTATTTGGCCGTACACGTGTTCTGATTTGATCGGATGAACATCGAGGGTTACGAGATTAGGTGCATCGTGATTCTTTTTTTACATATATAATATATTTCATTTCATATGTAACAATGATTTGAGGTGAAATTAGGAATTTACTAATTCGAACGTTGGGATTGGCCAACTAATGCTCAATTGCTAATTGATTGTAATTATTGCTAAATTGTGTGATATGACACATAATTTGTATCATTATTTTTTTATTACCTATTATATAAAAAAAAATATATCCATTAGGGGTGTTCACAGACCATATAAGGTTTTTTTGAAGTTTGTCAATCTCGATCGGGTCGGGTCACCGCGGGTCGTCAAACCCGAACACGAAATTTAAATTTTCAAACCTGAACGGGTCGGGTGGGGTTGGCAGGTCGTCCACAAAAAAATAATTTTTTTATGTATTAATTATTTTGAGACATAAATATGAGTTATTTTATGTCCCAAAAATTGTCATAATATAAAGTTTCAAGACAATAAAAGTAATAATTAATAAACAATTTAAAATAATATAATAATAATAACAACTTAAAAAACAATATATCTTTTAAAAATAATAACAAATGTACTTATTGGGTCGGACCGGGTATACCCACCCGATATTTGTGGGTTGGGTTGGGTTAACCCGAAAATGCATTAATTTTTTTCAAACTCGAGCAGGTCGGGTCGGGTCGGGTCTGCAGTTGACCCGGAAATTTGTACACCCCTAATATCCATAATCATTTTTTAAAATAAAAAATATATATGTCACATAATCTCTATAATTAATTTTTGATTATTAAATTATAAAAATAAAATTATAAATTATAAAAATAAAAAACTATTACAATATAAAAATATAATATCATATTAAAATAAGAAACCTCAATAGCAGTCACCCACGACACATAACCAATTTTCTGGATTTTCAGGTGTATTGTTATTTGTTATTTTATTTATTATTTCTATAAGTTTTTGTTTATTTCATAAAAAAATTTATTATTTAATGTACTTCAGTATGTAAACTCTGATTATTAACTCTTATACAGTGAATTAAGATTATTTTTTGAGAATTGAGAGCAGTGCCGGATCTGAGATTTGGGGGGCTACGCGGACTCCTAAAAATGGGCCACTTGACTTGAGAAAAAAATCGTAATATGCGTTTATGAATTGAGCCTAAATAATTTATTAGAGTTGGGTCTAAACTCAATTAGTATTATTTGAGCCTAATATTTTTAATATCATAATATACAAATCTCAATTTTAGAGGCAATTGGGGCCTAGGCAGTGGGGGGCCCTAGAGAGTGGCTTAGACTGCATAGGGCCTAGAATCGGCCCTGACTGAGAGACAAATAAATGACGTATGAATATCAAGTATAAGCAAATTAATTATCTCATTTATATTATAAAATCGAGAAAATCTGAAATACTTATAAGTTACAAGATCAATACTTAAAATATATACTCAACCCGCACAACAAAATTGGTCCTATACTAATAATAATAAAAATCAATGAATACGTATTGCAGAATTATCAGTAGGTTCAAACTAAATCCTTAGCCGTGTTATCTACTTTGGCTGCATCTGCATGAGAGAAGCAATTAAATGTTTTTTTTTTTGGGGTCAATTTGCTTTCATTGTTATTATGTTGCTTCCTATCGGTTTATATGGAAATTATAAATTCACATATTATAACATCATTTAATTATTACAAAAATAAAAAAAAAATAAAAAAAATCATCAACCAGAACTATATGATATTTGACAAAACTAATCGAAACTCTCAATCTCTCGTAATGTTTTCAAACTAAACAAAACTCTCATGTTGTTATAACAAAATACCTCTAATAGTATAGTTGGTGGAAAATCTCGAATTTTGATTGGATCCCGTCCTATTTGGTATGGGATTCAGGATGATTTTCCGTCCCGAATGAAAATTTTGGTCAAGATTCAGACCGATATATCGTCCCAAATAAAAAATCAGTTCAAGATCTAGATGATTTTTTTTATCCCGAATCTCAAATCTATGTAGCTATACTATACACCACCTAAATGGCTAAATCATTCCAGATTACCAATCAAAATCTAGGTGTACACACATAAGTTGTAATTGTAAATAGGGGAATTCATTAGAAATTTATTTACTTTTCTCATACAATTAATTTAGTTATATTTTTCACTTCTTAATTATTTAGTCTAATAATAGTTTAATTCATGTGAACGGATTTCGAGGCTCAAATTTATTTTTGTCGACATAAATTATTAACAACGTGATTGATAAATATCTACATATAATTTCCAACTCTAATTAAGAGGATAACCGAATACTATATATATATATTATAGTATTATACAATGCAATAAGCAAATATAATTTTCTCAACGAAAATTGCATGCGAATCCAAATTGGTGACCATATTCTCATCCCTTTCAGAGTTGAAACATTAGACTTGTTCTTATTGGGTATAACAACAATACCGACAACAACGAATATAATACGGCACCAACTTCAACGGCTCCTTGGAAAAATGAAAAGCATTTAAACAAACAAACGCTTCGCTACAGCAATTGGTCTCAAAGTCATTATGTTTCTTTACAATTTCTTATTTGCCGTCATCAGAGAATATAATGGCTATCAAAGATGGGACACTTGTGTCATATGTGATTAAAACTTGATTTGCATATTGTTATCATCCTTCAATTTGAATTTTCAAATGAGAGATTCAAAAATTTAATGTATGAAAATTTAAGCAGCAAATGACCTAAATGGTTCAAATATGGGTATTCAATTCACTCAATATTGATAAATTATCAGTTTGCATAATGTCTCGTTATAAGTAGGGTATATAAAATGTATCTCTTACTATAAGTAGGGTCTAAAGAAGATTAAGGTCTACACAAAATATTACCCATAAAGAAATTATTTTCAGGATTCAAATATGTGATAAAACAGATAACAACTAGCAAGTTAACAATTGACCATCACTTTAGACACAACCTTCTTATATTAAAATTTGAATATCAAGAGGATTAAGGAATGCAAGTTTCTTATTTTGTTGGTTAACTTTTAGAGCAAGAAGCTAAACTATAATGAACCAAATTGACGCGTTGCATGGAGACTTGAATTTCACTCAAAGGCCGGTACACGATTCATGAAACTTTATGGGGGTATGTTCAACTGTTTTACTATACTTTTTTATTTTATTTTATTAAATACGTCAATAGTTGGTAAATTTCAGTTGAGAAATGAGGGCACTGACCACTAAATGCACATGAAAATTATATAAAATAAAGCTAAAAGAAAATGTTCCCAACTCCTCCACACTGACTTGTTTTCTTGAAGCGTGTTCTTTGGGCTAGCACAAACCCTTTTGATCTTATCCCCTTGACTTGAATCTTCAATTCTTTATATCCAATAATAAATTAATAAATGTCGATTTTAGGTGAGAGATGCAGGTGGGCAATTTGGTTTTGGTCTCAATTAATATTTTATAGATAGTTATTAATTATTACTTTCAATGTAAGTAAGGAAGTCGAAGGGAGATGGTTTTGTTGGCCGACTTGCAGTTTCAGATATTTTTTGTTTTTCACATTTTGCTGCTATAGAAAGTCGACACATGTTAGTGTGAAATTTCTTCGCATTTTCATATACTGACTGCCATTGCCAAAGTGGGATTGGACGTGACAATGAACAAAGCTTGCGGGAAATAGAGATTGTGGGCTAGTGGACGATATTTCTACCGGTTTACTTGGAGATTATGGTTTCTTTTTATTTGCTATCTTTTAGGTTTTTATAATCTCCAATTCCAATTAGAGTTTTATTTAAAAACTTTATGTGATTCAATTAAAAAAAACAATTAGGCTTGAATACTCTTTAATTATCTTTAATTGATAAAACATGTTAGTTGTACGTTTTTATTAATGAATAAAACATAAAATAAGATATGTTTGAATTATTGAAAGGTGGAAATGCAACATTTGACTAGTGACAAATCTTTGTATTGAATTTTAGTGACTCTCCATGTCATCGGGTATAAATTGCTGCTGGAAAATTCAGAAATAGATTGTTTTTATATTCATAAGTTTTCCATCTTCTTCTTTACGTACAAGTTTAACTACTTTTGCCATCCCAAGAAAATAAGATTTTCTACATAAAATTGTGAGATAATTCCACCCAATTATGGTTCATTCTTCTTAGCGATTTGGAGTGTTATTATCTTCAAGAAGAAATCGTTGTATTTTGAGAGGCAATAATTAAAATCTGTCAATTATTTGAGTTGAATTGAAATTGTTTTAAGCAATGATAATCAAATTCTCGCCACGGTCTAGCATCAACAAGTTCAAATTTCAATTCTTCTGCATCCATATCCATGTTTTATGTATTCTTTGATTATCATTTCTTTATTTGGAGTTTGTAATTTTAGATACATATTATATTTACTTTGGAGAAATTGTAAATCAATAAAACTACACTTCCCGTGCAAGATTGTCCAACAATCTTAAGACAGTTTCAAAGTATTGTTTTATTGGTTGTACAACATCCAAACATTGTTTAACATACATAATTTATTACACGATAAGAAATAATATCTTTAGCATCCAAAGATTTAACGTCATCAAGTAAATCGTTGCTAAATGTATATAGTCTAACGTCGTCAAAATCAAACAACGCTAAAAATAATAATATCTTGCGTCGAAAGGAAAAGTGAAGCTAAAAGTATGATATTTAACGTCGCCAACGTATTTTCAATGCAAAAATTAAGTCATTTAGTGTCGATACCTAACTGTTGACGTTATATATATAACCACACCTTTCAGGCTTAAGCGGAGCAGATAAAACTTTCGGATGTCCCACGCTCTTACAAGAAACGCACTCTCTGGATTCGAACTCAGGATCTCGATGTGAGATCCCGAGCCTTACACCACCAAGCCACGCCCTTTGGGGATGTCGACGTTAAACATTGATATAAAGAATTGTCAACATTTAGCGTTGAACTTAGGTAGCGACGCTATATGTTTATATTTTAGCTTCGCTTATTTAGGTAGCGACGCTAAATATATGAAATTTAGCGTTGACTATTTCTGATGACGGTAAAAAACCTTTAAAAATTCGTACCTACCCACGACCATCGTCTTCTTCTTCTTCATATCCTAAAAAAAAAAACCCATATAAAATATCAATTTTCACCATTTTCAACCCCAATCCAACAATAAGCTAATTAAGATATATATTTTCTCTAATGTATCATTATTATTGTAGTAATTTGTTTACCCATTATGTATTTCTGAGTAAATCTCCTAAAATGAGGGTTTAGAATTTAATTAGGTAAATATTTGGTTTATGAATTGAATTGGTGGTGCATATAATCTCATTTACTCTAATAATTTATTTACACATTATGTATTTTTATGTATTGTTGGTAGAATCCGAGTGATATCAGAATGAATTAGATCGATCCGGTGGGTTAAGTTAGTTTTCGGTAAACCCCAGATTTATGTACGTTGATGTTTAGATGAACGTAATAATAGATATGGGTTAATTATGATGTTGAGATGACATTTAGATGGTTTCTGAAACTTTCAGAGGGTTCATAATAATAGTCCATATGTGATTAGCAATCAGTTAAATCTATGGCCATAGTATACTTCGGAAGTGAGTTCCGAATGTTATTTATATATTGCTAATAGAAACGTCGTCGGGATAATACATAAAGAGATTTGACGTTTACATCTATATCTCTGGTATAATCCGGATACCTGTGACGGAAGGATTATACGTATGCAATGACATCGACATGTATGATTCAGCTAGTTTATCCGTGGTCGTCATAATTTACAGGTGGGTAAATTATGGACACGAAATTGGATTTTGTGACGGATATACCTGAATCTAGAGTCTCACTAATGAAATATACTCGTAGAACACTAGGGCAACTTTTATAAATAATGGTGATTATTTATAAATCGTTTAAACGTTAAACAAAAAATACATGCGAACGGGCCAAACCGTCATTTCCTAATTAATGTGTATTTGTATTTAATATATGATATTATTAAATACACATTAATGAATTGTCAAATAAAGGTATTTGACATATATCATTAATATATGTATTTGATATATTTAAAGTAAATATAATACATATATTTGAGATATTTCTATTTAATTAATTATTTAATTATTTAATTTTTAAATGATTAATATAATTAAAATATAAATATCTCACCAAATGATAAAGTTAGGAAATGATTATAAGTGTAAATTGTTGACTTTATACTTAAAGAAAATGTTGTCAAAATGCTTTTGACATCTTTAGATATTTGATTAAATTGTTTAAAATGAAAATATCAATTTCCTTTTTCTTTTGTAATTTTCGGCCATGACCTTATTAAATATAAGTGTTATATTTTTTAAGTTGCCATTGTTGACTTGTTTGGAATCATTAAAGTGTAATGATAAAAGCAAAACAAGTTGATAAACCTTTAAATGAAACAAAAGCAAAATATCTAGATTTTTACTTATTTCTTCCTATCATTCGGCCAAGGTCTATTTGGGGCAAGTATAAATTATTTTGTTTCAATTTTAGGGTTTAACAAGTTCATTAGATACCAAATAAAACATAAAAGAAGATGAGAGAAAAGCTTGAAGGCCTAAAGAAGAAAGCTTGGAAAAATCATGTTTTTGTAAGTTTTTCTTCAAAGTCTTTAACATGAAAATTATTTCTAACATGCTTAGCATCATTTTGTGTTGCTTTGGTGTTGTCTCTCTTCTTATAGTTTGTGTTTATTTTGGTTGTGAACTTTGATGAAAGATTGATGCATGTAAGTAAGCTTGAAATGGTTTCAAAGCTTTACTTTTAATTCTTTGGAAATCAAGTTGCCATTCTAGAGTTGTTGAGCCACTCCTTGGTGACCTAGAATTGTTCTAGAGTTATTTCAAAGTGGTGAGGCTTGTTTGGTGAAGCAAAGAATGAACTAAAGTGTTGGATTTTGAAGATTTGGTGAAATTGGACAATTTGATGAAATTGGAAAAATTAGGGTTCTTAACTGTTTGGGCCAAATTTGGCCCAAGGGTAATTTCGACCTTTCGCCTCAGGCCCACTACTAAATGCATCCCTGGAATCCCCTAACCGAACCCAAAAATATTGTGCAGGCCCAGGCTCGGAGAAACTCCATACCCAAAGACCAATACATGAACTCCTATAAATGTCAACCTCTGAAACGTCCAAACTCATAACTACCTGCCTCATGACTACCTATAACCGCATCTTCATGACTCGACTGTTACAAGCACCCAAAACGTATGAAAACTAAGGCATTCATGACTCTCACTTGGAATCGCTTATAAAAAGAACCAAAATCCAGAAGAGAGGGGGGAAACTTCTAACACTCCTACTCACAGCCTTGAGTCATCCTCGAGCTCACCACACCTCCGACTGTCCGCCCTCACGGCACCATACGAAGTCCAATGTAGTATCCAACCTTTGACTTCCCACCTTTTTACTCCTTATGAGATGATACCACTAGCATCAGCTTGTGAAGAAGCAGCTTGACTATGAAGCTTGCTATGAGATACTCCTTTATGGGAGAGACTGATACTAGTTGTCTTGATCCATTGTAATAGTACCGGGCTATTACAAATACTCAAATCTGTTATTATAACAGTAAGAGATTGTAGATACACAGTACAGTTAGAGAATACCTCTCTTCTGGTGTTGTAAGAATTGATCATGTATGAACTGATGATGATTTAGCTGATCCTTTAATAAAATGACAAGCAAAAGAGAAGGTATCCAATACCTAGAAAAGAATGGAACTATTGCCATTAGACAGTCACTTATGATGGTAACCCGACCTTATAGACTGGAGATCCCAAGAAATAGGTTCAATGGGTAATAACAAGTCATGAAGTGATGATGAATCATGCTATTATTTTAATTGTAAGTTCCATTCTAAGAGCATGATATCCTGAAGCGATAGAAGGATGAGTTATTTAACTCTTAATGTGTTCTATACTCTATGTGGAGTGGAGAGTACCTAGCTACAGGAGTAATCTTGATAGACACGCCTATGTGAATGTAGAAGTGTGGCCGCTTCTTATGAAATTTTAGGCAAAAATTTCTAGAGCATTCACTATACTGGGATATACGAGCACGGCCGTAATGCTTGGGCTTTTGACTACACCCTGAAAGGTTTGTGTGTGTGACGTTGTCAGAGATAGAGTTCAAAACTACGAGTTACTCTAGTATAATCTGAATCGTCAACAATATGTAAAAGTTCAAGTCGAAAGACACTTTTATTTATGCACGACCTTATATCATATTGCTCGATGAAAATGTTTTATTAAAATTCAAGTGGGGGATTGTTGTAAATATGAATTTTTATAAAAATTGGTTTTAATATTTTGATGAGTTACAAAAATTTATTTTGGAGAAGTTAGAAAATCAAAATTATTATGATGATTTAAGTTATCAAATTTTGTCATTATAATTGGTGTTAATGTGTTTTAATTAAAAAATTAATTATTATATTTTCAATAACTGAAATTACTTTATTATTATATTTTATTGAATAAGTTACATTTTGTGGTTAACATATCAAAAGCCTCACTATATTAACCCAAGTAGCATCTTCTCATTTTTTTTTAGAAAAAAACAACAATATGAAATCACAAGAACCAGATCCCTACTTCTCTTATTCATTTGTCTCTTCAAAAAAAAAAAAAAAATTTGGTGGTGCACCAGGAAATCGCCATTGCCTGATTTCTTTTAATAGCATTCTCACGCTATTCTTTTTGATTTGTTTCATCCCAAGTATAAGCTCTCATGAAATCTTGTTCCAAAAAGCTGGATTTCGCCCGAGGTCTACAATTGAGATTTTGTATAGGGGCACTGGCGATCCTGCAAAACAAAGATGTAGGGTGAGCGTGGAGGGTCTACCCACCGGTGTGGTGGATGCCGTAGGCACTCCGACGCCCAAGTCAGTGAAGGTAATAAGGAGTAAAAAGGTGGGAAGTCAAAGGTTGGATACTACCTTGGACTTCGTATGGTGCCGTGAGGGCGGACAGTCGGAGGTGTGGTGAGCTCGAGGATGACTCAAGGCTGTGAGTAGGAGTGTTAGAAGTTTCCCCACTCTCTTCTGGATTTTGGTTCTTTTTATAAGCGATTCCAAGTGAGAGTCATGAATGCCTTAGTTTTCATACGTTTTGGGTGCTTGTAACAGTCGAGTCATGAAGATGCGGTTATAGGTAGTCATGAGGCAGGTAGTTATGAGTTTGGACGTTTCAGAGGTTGACATTTATAGGAGTTCATGTATTGGTCTTTGGGTATGGAGTTTCTCCGAGCCTGGGCCTGCACAATATTTTTGGGTTCGGTTAGGGGATTCCAGGGATGCATTTAGTAGTGGGCCTGAGGCGAAAGGTCGAAATTACCCTTGGGCCAAATTTGGCCCAAACAGTTTGTCCCCTACTCTCTAAGTCAAGGAGTCCTTGGCTTGGTGAGTACTTGACGCTTGTGTCGCATGGGGCGATGCCATATTATGTAGGTGTACTCGAGAGTTGATGCTGCCTACTGATTGAACCAAACAAATATCAAGTTACCAACTTGACTCTACAAGAGCCATTGGGGAAGTACCCAGTCGTCCGAGCCTGATGATGGTCGGGATAATGAGCTAGTTGTCCGAGCCAGATGATGGTCGGGATAATGAACTCGACTCTACTAGAGCCATTGGGGAAGTACCCAAGCGTTTGAACCAAATGAAGGTCAGGATCTAAGCCATAAGACATGTGTATTCCATGTCTATAATTTGACTTGATATGAGTCCATGGGGAATGTCCCCAGTCGACTGGACTTGATGAGTCCAGGAAGATACAAGTCATACGACATGTGTAATCCATGTCTACAACTTGACTCGACATGAGCCCATGGGGATGTCCCCGGTCGACTGGACTTGATGAGTCCAGGAAGATATAAGTCATACGACATGTGTAATCCATGTCTACAACTCGACTCGACATGAGTCCATGGGGATGTCCCCGGTCGACTGGACTTGATGAGTCCAGGAAGATACAAGTCATACGACATGTGTAATCCATGTCTACAATTGACTCGACATGAGTCCATGGGGGATGTCCCTGGACTTGATGAGACCAGGAAATTTATAAGTCATACGACATGTGTAATCCATGTCTACAATTTGACTCGACATGAGTCCATGGGGATGTCCCTGGACTTGATGAGACCAGGAAATTTATAAGTCATACGACATGTGTAATCCATGTCTACAATTTGACTCGACATGAGTCCATGGGGATGTCCCTGGTCGACTGGACTTGATGAGTCCAGGAGGATATAAGTCATACGATATGTGTATTCCATGTCTACAACTTGACTCGACATGAGTCCATGGGGATGTCCCCGGTCGACTGGACTTGATGAGTCCAGGAGGATATAAGTCATACGACATGTGTAATCCATGTCTACAACTTGACTCGACATGAGTCCATGGGGATGTCCCCGGTCGACTGGACTTGATGAGTCCATGAGGATATAAGTCATACGACATGTGTAATCCATGTCTAGAACTTGACTCGACATGAGTCCATGGGGATGTCCCCGGTCGACTGGACTTGATGAGTCCAGGAAGATACAAGTCATACGACATGTGTAATCCATGTCTACAATTTGACTCGACATGAGTCCATGGGGATGTCCCCGGTCGACTGGACTTGATGAGTCCAGGAAGATACAAGTCATACGACATGTGTATCTATGTCTACAGCTCGACTCGGCTTGAGTCTATGGGGGATGTCCCCGGTCGACAGGACTTGATGAGTCGAGGAAGATAAAATTCATACGACATGTGTAAACCATGTCTATAAGTTGACTCGACATGAGTCCATGGGGATGTCCCCGGTCGACTGGACTTGATGAGTCCAGGAAGATATAAGTCATACGACATGTGTAATCCATGTCTACAACTCGACTCGACATGAGTCCATGGGGATGTCCCCGGTCGACTGGACTTGATGAGTCCAGGAAGATACAAGTCATACGACATGTGTATCTATGTCTACAGCTCGACTCGGCTTGAGTCTATGGGGGATGTCCCCGGTCGACAGGACTTGATGAGTCGAGGAAGATAAAATTCATACGACATGTGTAAACCTTGTCTATAAGTTGACTCGACATGAGTCCATGGGGGATGTCCCCAGTCGACTGGACTTGATGAAGCCAGGAAGATATAATTCATACTACATGTGTAAACCATGTCTATAACTTGACTCGGCATGAGTCCATGGGGGATGTCCCCGGTCGACTGGACTTGATGAGTCCAGGAAGATATAAGTCATACGACATGTGTAATCCATGTCTACAACTCGACTCGACATGAGTCCATGGGGATGTCCCCGGTCGACTGGACTTGATGAGTCCAGGAAGATACAAGTCATACGACATGTGTATCTATGTCTACAGCTCGACTCGGCTTGAGTCTATGGGGGATGTCCCCGGTCGACAGGACTTGATGAGTCGAGGAAGATAAAATTCATACGACATGTGTAAACCATGTCTATAAGTTGACTCGACATGAGTCCATGGGGATGTCCCCAGTCGACTGGACTTGATGAAGCCAGGAAGATATAATTCATACGACATGTGTAAACCATGTCTATAACTTGACTCGGCATGAGTGCATGGGGGATGTCTCTGGTCGACTGGACTTGATGAGTCCAGGATGATATAAGTCATACGATATGTGTAATCCATGTCTATAACTTGACTCGACATGAGTCCATGGGGATGTCCCCGGTCGACTGGACTTGATGAGTCCAGGAAGATACAAGTCATACGACATGTGTAATCCATGTCTACAATTTGACTCGACATGAGTCCATGGGGGATGTCCCCGGTCGACTGGACTTGATGAGTCCAGGAAATTATAAGTCATACGACATATTTCCATAACTTGACTCGACATGTTCTTTACCGAACAACTCAACAACTATTGGTGTGTTATACTTCATTTTGGACAGTGAAACCCGGGTTCACTCGGCATCTAGAACTGAGTCGAGTCCGCATTGATTCAGCTATGTTCTGACTCATTGGTTTTAACTAGAACCCAGTCATGCATATGTGGGCCTGCTACTTGTCAAACACCTCGTATCTCTCCACACGGTCCCTCCCTTCACAAGCAACCGAGTTAGCTAATTTAAAACCTAGCCCTTCCTCAACTCTAGCTCGGTCTGTGTCGTCTCTTGGAGCAGTCGACTCGATGGAGTCTAACAACGAGCCGTAATACGCACACATCTTGTTTACTCGGGCCATAAACGGTGTCGTATTGGTGTTCATTTCTTACTCCACTAACGACACTACGCTGGGTGTCGAGCCCTTCACGTGCCGGAGCTACCCGTCTCTTAGATTCTCCATTAACAAGCTTTCGACCGGTGTTCGAAATGGCTTGAAAGCAAAATTGACAGCAAGGACTTCATCAGGCTAGCAATTGAGTGAGTCGCGACTCAGGTCACTGAATTTCAAACAGATTGCTACGTTGATGATGAAGACGAGGACAGCATGATTTCTGCCAGACCATACGTTTGGGGCTGAAGGTTACGGCTCTTCCAAACGACATTCATGGTTTCCTTTATTTCACGAGGGAACAACTCATATATGCATAAAGGTAACAGAGTGTCGTATGGTCTGTCATGTGGACTGGCCTTCGGTAGCTTTGCATCTGCTACTGAATCTTTGCATCGCCGTGTCGAATGGGATTGCTCATGGTCGTGAAACTAATTTGTTTGGAGCACATGATGGGAATCATTCATAAATCTGTAATTGAACTAGATGTCGAGTGAACTTTTGAGATATGCATGTTCAATGATTTTTGGGCTTGTCGAGGCGAATGCGGTCTTCGTTCAAAACCAATTTTTATATGTGTCGTCTGAGGTAGAGTCATCGGAGTCATTCTCTTTTCTGGAATCAGCAGTCTGGTTCTGCCCTTCAGGTATATATAATCTTTTGTCAGTTGGTTGGCTGAAAGAGTGAGGTCATAGGCAAATCCTGCTTGTGTATTTTTTACAATCACCTCAATTCTTTCACGAGTTGCAAGATCGATTTTGATTGAATACCTCTTCTAAATTAATACTTTCACAGTGATTCTGAGTCTAAATCGACACTGACTTACTTTTAGAGTTTCCATTTCTAGGCTGTCCTTCTACATCGAAGTTTAAAGGTCCTTCTACATGACTTCTTGGAAAGCTTGGGTTTTTCCAGATCATCAGATATCCCAGCTACCTCTGTGGGTGTAGATGTTGAGTCTTTGTTGAGTTCCTTTCGCACATATTTCCTTTTTCCCATTCGATGTTCCTTAGAATAATTAGGCTGTGGGGTCAATGGCTTTAAAGTCATCACTACATCTCCTTTGCCAAGCTATTCTGTCGATGCAAAAAGGTTCTTTGCCTGTGACTCTGGATCTAAATCAAAAGTCGACTTGCATGTAGAGTGTTCATTTCTAGGATGTTCTCGCAAGCCAAAATTCAAGGCCATACAGAATTCCTTGGTAGGCTCAAATATCTTCATGTCAATGGGTGCTGCAGTTGCTTCTTGTGGGGAAGTGTTCTCTGTATTGATTCCCCTTCTGTGCACATACTTCTTCTTAACTATTGGATTTTTTTTTTTTTAGAAGCAACAGGATTTGGAGTCATCTGCTTGTATTGGATTGAGAATCTAGGGTTTCGAATTAGTAACAATTTGGACATGTCGAACACTAAGAAACAAGAAATGGTCGACGATCTAGCAGATCAATCGAACTGCAATGATTACACCAACGCGTCATCGGTATCTTCATCCGACGTCGAGACCTCGACTTCGACAGTCGGATCGCGAGAGATTGGGCTGATGGAGCGATTAACGGATATCTTCGTGGAAGAAGGAGATGGAGATTTGCTGCTTCAATGTAACGATCGTGAAGATAGAATTTTGCTAAGGCTACAGGCTCTGGGTATACAAGTCATGGGAAATTATCGCGCCGATGAGAGATTAAAGCCATTTGTTGAAGTCCAACGCGTCTAGTGGAGTCGCCGAAGATAGGTTGTGGTCCTGATATATATACTGGTACCGGACCGAAGAGAATACACGACATAACACAATACGAGAATTGATGAAGTTGTAAGAGGATTTTCACTCTACCAATCATGACAGAAATCCTTGAGGCCTTCACTCTTTACTAGACCTGGCGAAGGTTTGTTATATGGGTCTTTTATTCCTTATTTTATAAGGGCTTGTTAAAGGTTAGTGAGGGTCTATGGTCGAATAGGGTTTATGGTGATCCATTGGAGTCTCCACTCTACTGGGCTTGATGAAAGTAAGGGAGGCTACATTTCACTAGACATGATAAAAGTCAGGATCATACCCATACCATGGGTCGGGAGACCATGGGTGTTATACATGTCGTATGGGGATCACCTAATAACAGTATGATGGGTTTATAACATAAGTGTTTGTGAAAATTACTTAAGGGTAAAAGGAACGACTCTTTTTCAACAACACTTGTACATGTAGTGTCAAATGGTCGAATGGAGTTTATGGAGTTCCAAAATAATTTCACCCTACCTACTAAATGAAGGTTGTTCGATTGAACCCGTCGCAAGTTCCAATGATTTTTCATTCTAGGCATGATAAAAGATTCCCTATATAGTATAGACTTGGCAATGTTAAATCAACGTAGTATGGAAAATATGACTAACCTTTTATGTCCTCTGGGGGAGATAACGGCCATCCCACGTAGTATGGTAAATCATATGCATGAGGTTGTTTGTCTAATGGTACCCCAGCCAAGGTAAGCCTAATTCTATCCCATGTTGAATGGGAACTTAACCAAGTGTCAGGTCTCATACGTGGCGTGTCGAGTGAAATCTTTGCTAAATACTATTTAATGTCGATTGTGACAAGTTGTGTGTTGTATTGTTGATTGGGATATTTCTAATAAGTCTCATATCATAACAACTACTATAAGCCCCGTACCTTAGTGATTTCAACTGAGACATTCTTAAAAAGTGTAAGCCATACCTGGTTAGGTTGATAGGGATGTCCACGCCCAGTCTTTACCCGGGTACTGTCGACCGAGACAATCCTTATGCCAAGTTCATTACTCCATCATATAAGGTGAGTGGTAAGGAGAATGGTTCCATTGAAAGGATGCATTTTGCTCCTGATGTTGGTCCACCGGACTCTAGTCGAATATAGTCTGAATTTGATGACAATCCATTTATGTCTTCCGAATGAGGTGGGAATCTTCTTAACATCGTCTGATGAAGGTAACACTTCTTTCACGTAGTCTGGAAATGACAGCAATCCTCTTACATAGTCTGAAGGGAATGATATCATATCTATGCCATCTAGAGTAAATGATGACCATCCTAAGCAGTCTCGAATAGATGACAATTTTGGAGAATACTTCTCGGTTGATAGAGTTTGCTAGGGATTAAGAGGGTATTCTTATGTCGATCGGAGGGAGCGTGTGAAATGGTTCAAATGATGGTTCAGATATGTCGATTGATAGGATCGTAGATGGAGAGATCTTTGCATGCTTCGAATCACTAGGGCCCCACGGTGGGCGCCAAACTGTAGACGCTGGATTTCGCCCGAGGTCTACAATTGAGATTTTGTATAGGGGCACTGGCGATCCTGCAAAACAAAGATGTAGGGTGAGCGTGGAGGGTCTACCCACCGGTGTGGTGGATGCCGTAGGCACTCCGACGCCCAAGTCAGTGAAGGTAATAAGGAGTAAAAAGGTGGGAAGTCAAAGGTTGGATACTACCTTGGACTTCGTATGGTGCCGTGAGGGCGGACAGTCGGAGGTGTGGTGAGCTCGAGGATGACTCAAGGCTGTGAGTAGGAGTGTTAGAAGTTTCCCCACTCTCTTCTGGATTTTGGTTCTTTTTATAAGCGATTCCAAGTGAGAGTCATGAATGCCTTAGTTTTCATACGTTTTGGGTGCTTGTAACAGTCGAGTCATGAAGATGCGGTTATAGGTAGTCATGAGGCAGGTAGTTATGAGTTTGGACGTTTCAGAGGTTGACATTTATAGGAGTTCATGTATTGGTCTTTGGGTATGGAGTTTCTCCGAGCCTGGGCCTGCACAATATTTTTGGGTTCGGTTAGGGGATTCCAGGGATGCATTTAGTAGTGGGCCTGAGGCGAAAGGTCGAAATTACCCTTGGGCCAAATTTGGCCCAAACAGTCGAATCAAGTTGTAGACATGGATTACACATGTCGTATGACTTATAAATTTCCTGGTCTCATCAAGTCCAGGGACATCCCCATGGACTCATGTCGAGTCAAATTGTAGACATGGATTACACATGTCGTATGACTTATATCTTCCTGGACTCATCAAGTCCAGTCGACCGGGGACATCCCCATGGACTCATGTCGAGTCAATTGTAGACATGGATTACACATGTCGTATGACTTGTATCTTCCTGGACTCATCAAGTCCAGTCGACCGGGGACATCCCCATGGACTCATGTCGAGTCAAGTTGTAGACATGGATTACACATGTCGTATGACTTATATCCTCCTGGACTCATCAAGTCCAGTCGACCGGGGACATCCCCATGGACTCATGTCGAGTCAAGTTGTAGACATGGATTACACATGTCGTATGACTTATATCCTCCTGGACTCATCAAGTCCAGTCGACCGGGGACATCCCCATGGACTCATGTCGAGTCAAGTTGTAGACATGGATTACACATATCGTATGACTTATATCCTCCTGGACTCATCAAGTCCAGTCGACCAGGGACATCCCCATGGACTCATGTCGAGTCAAATTATAGACATGGATTACACATGTCGTATGACTTATAAATTTCCTGGTCTCATCAAGTCCAGGGACATCCCCATGGACTCATGTCGAGTCAAATTGTAGACATGGATTACACATGTCGTATGACTTATAAATTTCCTGGTCTCATCAAGTCCAGGGACATCCCCCATGGACTCATGTCGAGTCAAATTGTAGACATGGATTACACATGTCGTATGACTTGTATCTTCCTGGACTCATCAAGTCCAGTCGACCGGGGACATCCCCATGGACTCATGTCGAGTCGAGTTGTAGACATGGATTACACATGTCGTATGACTTATATCTTCCTGGACTCATCAAGTCCAGTCGACCGGGGACATCCCCATGGGCTCATGTCGAGTCAAGTTGTAGACATGGATTACACATGTCGTATGACTTGTATCTTCCTGGACTCATCAAGTCCAGTCGACTGGGGACATTCCCCATGGACTCATATCAAGTCAAATTATAGACATGGAATACACATGTCTTATGGCTTAGATCCTGACCTTCATTTGGTTCAAACGCTTGGGTACTTCCCCAATGGCTCTAATAGAGTCGAGTTCATTATCCCGACCATCATCTGGCTCGGACAACTAGCTCATTATCCCGACCATCATCAGGCTCGGACGACTGGGTACTTCCCCAATGGCTCTTGTAGAGTCAAGTTGGTAACTTGATATTTGTTTGGTTCAATCAGTAGGCAGCATCAACTCTCGAGTACACCTACATAATATGGCATCGCCCCATGCGACACAAGCGTCAAGTACTCTCCAAGCCAAGGACTCCTTGACTTAGAGAGTAGGGGACAAACTGTTTGGGCCAAATTTGGCCCAAGGGTAATTTCGACCTTTCGCCTCAGGCCCACTACTAAATGCATCCCTGGAATCCCCTAACCGAACCCAAAAATATTGTGCAGGCCCAGGCTCGGAGAAACTCCATACCCAAAGACCAATACATGAACTCCTATAAATGTCAACCTCTGAAACGTCCAAACTCATAACTACCTGCCTCATGACTACCTATAACCGCATCTTCATGACTCGACTGTTACAAGCACCCAAAACGTATGAAAACTAAGGCATTCATGACTCTCACTTGGAATCGCTTATAAAAAGAACCAAAATCCAGAAGAGAGGGGGGAAACTTCTAACACTCCTACTCACAGCCTTGAGTCATCCTCGAGCTCACCACACCTCCGACTGTCCGCCCTCACGGCACCATACGAAGTCCAAGGTAGTATCCAACCTTTGACTTCCCACCTTTTTACTCCTTATTACCTTCACTGACTTGGGCGTCGGAGTGCCTACGGCATCCACCACACCGGTGGGTAGACCCTCCACGCTCACCCTACATCTTTGTTTTGCAGGATCGCCAGTGCCCCTATACAAAATCTCAATTGTAGACCTCGGGCGAAATCCAGCGTCTACATTAACCCACTCCAAATTTGGGGCTTTTCATATATGTGATGTATTATGTAGTGTATACGATGCATGTAAAACTTTAGGTTGATTGGATTTGATCTTGGCTTGTTTTGAACAAAAGAGACCAAATTACAATTAATTGAAAATTTGGGGGTTCACGGCAATTAGCTCAAAAATTGGGGATTTGTGTGAAATATAATTTTGATGCTTTAGATGTGTTGAAAAACATTTTAGAAATGATTTAGAATCATTCAAAATTATATTTGATAATTTTTGGACTAAAATGATCAATTTACAAAGTTATGAGGCAATTCGGTAATTACTAAGAAATATGATTTCTTGTGTAATTTTTTCAGTATTTGATAATTGAATAATTAAATAAATAAGTTTATTTAATTGATCCGAGAAAAATTTTTGAAATAGAAAAATTTGATTTTCAGCGTTTCCGCTGCCTTACCGACATTCCCCCTTAAAACCCAACAGACAGCTGAATCCCGGTATGTATGGCGATGTCAAGGGAGACGTCTCAATCCCGATTGCTATGTATTTATTCTCAAAATTTATTAGTTTTTCGTGATTTTAGAATTATGTATCAAGATTTATAATTACGTTTCATGATTTACGATTTATGTTTGCAATGTGTGTGTGAATGATTTGGTTGATGAGTTGTTAATGTGTCATAACAGTACTGGATTGAGGAATATATGTCATAGCAGCGTTGGTTAGGGAGTTCGTTCGAATATCATTTATCCCATACATATTATAAAATAGGTAATAAATCTAGTACGAGCATTGTATGCAGAAATTAGTGCACATAGACGTATATTATGAGCTTAAGCATGTTTTGGAAGTTTCTGCCATATATATATATATATGTTATTATATCCTTAATCTACTTTTCTTTTATAATTTATGATACGAGTGTGGTTACATTACTGAGTTTTATAACTCACACCAATACAATTTGCTAGTTTTACAGGTTAGTAACCAGATTAGTGAGCCATTCAAAGCCCTTGGAAAGTCATGCTCGAGACGACATATCACCCAAGTTGTAGTCATCCACTCTATAGTCCTGGGAAGTGTCGTTGAAGTATAGAAACCAAGTTGTTTATGTGTATATTTTGACATGGGGTATTGTAGATAAGCCCAATAGGCAAAAATTTAAACATCACTTCACATATTTTGGATCCAGGTTGGGTACAATAGTGGAATATCCATGTCTGAAAAATTGTCATCCCTACTACCCTCAAAGATCTTCCAATTTGTAGATCGAACTGGGTTATCGAACTGATCACTTAGTTTTGAAAACGAAGAATTTGACGACGTAATAATTCATCAAACGATAGTGCTAGGGTTCCAAAAAAAATATCCTAAAATTTGAAACCCAAGTGATGTGGTAGTTGATTTGTAAATGTCAGACGATGAATTAAGAGATGTTACAGTAACAAAATAGTAGTCACATTTACTGTGATCCAAATGATACGATACTATTTGGGAACCATAAAATTATTCGCCATCAAAAACCTAGGTATTAGTAGTACAACTATGAGGCATCAGCTGTGGTACAATCCTCCAAACTTCTTTTTTTTTTTTTTTTTTTTGTTTAATTTATCAATTTTTTCCCACATTTTCTAACTTATGCATTGCATTTTAAAAAAAATGTATCTGACAACCTCGTGCATGTAAAAAAAAAAAAAATTTGAAAAATATGGACTGTACCATACAACTGTTTGCATTTGCAAAATGAATCAACCAGGAGGGTAGAGTCTTGATCAACATGAATATTTGTCACCGACCAATATAATCAACTCAGACTCAGGTGCTGGAACAATAAAAGAGAGAAAATATATCGTGTTCATGGTTATTCAGTCATCAGTAGCAAATTGTTTCACTATGTAGGATGATGATTCAATTAGCTTTAACTACACATGTAATCAACAATTAGGAAGAATGTCACCGCAATTTCTTGCAACAAAATCAATTAAAAAAAAAACACTGCACTAGATCTCTATCAGAAGAAAGTTACAGCATAAAGCAATAGGAAAAATGCAAATTATGAATAAACCTTAAATTATGCCATTTGTTTTCTGTTTGAAATCTAAGTAGACCTAAATTTATTAAAAATATGAATAAACCTTCTTGTATTTTACCTAAACCTAACAACACATGCCTTAAGATCTTATATACACTAGTATAAGAAAATATCATAGTCCCGAGCACGAGAGGAGAGATGAATTTGCTTAGTTGAAACAACTTGTGGCAGTTATACAGAAAAGCATCTCATGAGTTACATTATGAATTAAATTCAGAGCCTAATGTTTAAAATCTAAATAATACTTTATTTGTTGCAGCAGCCATTCCCCTCCTAGAAAAATGAGAAAAAAAACATCAACATAGAACTGAAAGTGAACGTTAATTGAAGAGTGTACAAACATATTTTAAATGTCTGAAAATTGGATTACATAATACTGATCTCAGACAGTCAAACACATAAGTAGTTATTGGTAAAGAGCTTGCATCCGACACCAAAAAGTTTAGACATATTAAATATACTTTACTTAATGGAAAGATAATTCTTACGAAAACAAAGCGGGAAGTGCAAGTCTGTGAAACATTTTAAAGGTTGCTAAGTGGACTATGTTGTAGAAGTTGGGAGATGACTAACAACCAAAGGGGGGCGTAAAGCTCGGTGGTTGGCCAACTTCTCTTTGCGAGCCTTATGCATCTCTTCAGTCTCGATTACAACCAACCTTTTTACCTATATTATATATGTGAAATTATAATTAAAATTATCTGAAAGCACCAAAAGAACCGAACAATGGTAAAAATCCTTTCGGAAAAATTAAAACAAATTCATTTTGAGCTTGTACTGATACCTGTTGAAGCATTCCCCGAACAGTAGGAGTGTTCCAGCGCATAACAGTGCGGTTGCATTTCGTAAGGCGTAATGCCTCTAAAGTGCGCCTGTGAAGCTTTAACGTGCCTGGCATCCCTCTCACAAGGGTTATATACAAGTTTGGACTCCATTCAATTGGAACACAGGCTTTAAAAGCTTTGAAAGCATTCATTTCTTCCTCGTTCCACTATCACTACTAGAGATATGAAATCAGTAACCTCACAATAAATATTAGCAAACAATGAAAGAAGAAAAATCAAAAGAACTAAGAACCACGCAGATGTGCATGAAACCATATGAATGTGATAACTGCGAACCATCAGCAGAAACTTGAAGATATTTTACTAAGAACAGACGAACTTGGAGTTGAGAAACAGAATCACATTAGAACTATTAACACTTGAAGTTTTGCTCCCATTACCATACCATCTCATACAATTTTGCGACGAGTATAAGGTACCTAAAGTTAAAGAAACCAAAATAATAATCTCGAAAGGTTGTATATAAAACTAAAGTAAAACCCATTTCACAAGTCTCTATGAACAAAATTTTCACTACAAATTGATGCTGTAATCAGATGTAGAAGTCAAATTTATTTCCCCCTTGTTTTATATTTTCAATAATGCCAAAGCTACAAGCAAGGTGCTAAGCCGATAAAAGTTTTTAATCATAACAACTTTCAGATCGTAAAAAAATATATATATGTAAGATTAGGAAAAAATGAACGTACAGCATACAGTTAAAAATCCGGCGAATTGGGTAACTGAGTGACTGCTACCAGCGGCCTGCGGTGGCGGCGGCTGGTGACGGCTGTTGCTTGTTGGTTAGATATGAGAGAAGAAGCGAAGCACAGTAAAGAGGAAGAAGCCAGGTTTTGTTAAATCTTTTGTTTTGGGCCTTTGATGGGCTCAAATATGGATTTCTTGGTCTGTTTATGCTTTGAGTCACTAAACCCCATTTTTTAAAGTATAATATTGAATAATTAATTAAATTAAATTTCTAACTCAAACTTATTTATTTCCCGATTTATCGTCACTACTGCTGCATTTTCTCTCGGGAAATTAGCAAAACTAACCAAAAAAGATACTCATTTGTCAAAATGATCCAAAATATTTATCATTTGTATTTTCAATCATAATATCTAAAGCATACTTCGAAAAATATAAATTCTTTGAAACACACACCAAAATTGAATTGAACAAATTGCTGTATGAAATCATTTTCAAGTAGAATGTCTACTTCAAGTTTATTATAAGCGTATACACACTTGATACTAACAATTTCACTTCCTAAAATGACAAGTAAATTATTGTCATAATTACTAATACTTTTGTGATTTCACCATTTGGTTATTTTAAATTCTTCTAAAAAAAATCTAAAAATGAATTTCCTAAAAAGACGTGATATGTTCCTCATACCATTTCACTATCAATATAGCAAGGTATATCTATCATTCTTCCTTGTAGTATCATGGGTACTACAATACTTTGATTACAACTGAATAGAGTTCTATCAAAGTTCCTTTATTCATATGGTTCAACAATGTATGCTTTTAAACAATAGTTTTTATCTCTTACAATATGGTAATTATTTGCCCCTATGTCAATAAGGATATAAAGTCCTTTAATATATTCAATACCGTTAAAATATTCTCCATATATTTTGAATGTAGGTGCATGTCTTTTAATATTTATTAAATTTGTATCTCTTCTTATATTAATATCGATACTGGATCTTTTGATATTAGGATTTCTAGTATATTTGTCAATATTATGGCTTTTGACATAATTAATTCGTTATTTTTATATTCCATTGCAATTTTATTACTTGTTGAACTCCCTTCAATCAATATTGGGACATTCTCAAACTTTATACGATAGTTTTCTGGTACTGCTACTTATTGTAAGAGTGATTATAACATCCCTCTTTCGGAGATGTTACCGGCAGAGAATAGGCCGTCCTATTCCCCTTAGCCTCCAACTTTCTGATTATGGACAATGCTACTACTCTATCTCAAACATAAACTCATACATGGAACCATTGCCCAAATCAATGACATATAATGCATCTCAAATACTCATAACTATATGCTCAATAACAATACATTCTACAACCGTGTCATGGACATCTTAAATTATTACACACACAATCTCTACTGTACAAAATGTATGACACATGTCTATACTTCGACTCTGACTGGTCTATGCCTCTGACATTACCTGGAGGACTCAAACACCCTAGTGACTGCCATCAGAATCCATCCTCTCGAGCTCATCCTCCGTGTAACCTGCAAAACAGAAACACTGGGAGTGGAGGGTTAGATCGTTTGAACGACCTAATGAGTGGACAATTTAAAACGAAAACTAGAACACTTTATGATAAATTCATGATTCTAAAACCGAAATCATTTCAAGAAAACAATCATTTCTGAAACCTATTTTTTTTATTTGAAAATAAATCTCTTTATGTGAAACTTTTCTGGAAACTATTTCTTTCTGTAAAACTCCGAGATATTCTATAAATCTGAATTCTTTCTAAAACTCTATCATAAAACCATTATTTCTGAAAATCATATCTGAGAAAACCTGACGCATGGGGGCGTTAAGTATTGCCGTCCCCCCATATGCCTAAATTAGTGTCATGGGGCGTTACGTATGTTGTTCCCCAATACACTGAACTAGAGCCACTAGTGATGATCCATGCTATCATCCAGACCCAGAATCTAGGGTCTAGGGGCGTTACATTTCCGTCCCCTAGCCCTAAATATAGGATCTATGGGCATCTGTCATCCATAGTCCTAAACTACGTGTGCATATGTTATATCCATCAGTTTCAATAACCGTCAATTCCTGAAATTTCTAGATTGGGTTTTTCCATCAATCTCACAAATCATAAGGAAATCATACTTTAAAACCCAAAATTTCTCAAAACATTCTTAAACATCATATAAATAGAAATCAACTCGGCTAACGCCCTATTCATTTAAAAAGTAGTCTTATTTCAAAAATAAATAAATAAATATCAAATTGTACAGAAAAAAATATCCACTCACTGATTCAGAACTTGCTTGTGACTCCTTGCGACAGTGGCAGAACCGCATCTCCTGGTGATAATCTAGAATTAGCAAAATTTGTTAGTACCAAGGCTGCGGATTATATCATTGCTTGCCAAAATTTATTCGCTATTCATGATAACTCATCCTCGCTATGTTACTAACATTTTAGGGTGGTCTAATAATTTTTACTATGCTCGTTTGAGGATCTCACAAGCTACTCCGCAAAAATCCATATTCTGCACTCTTTCCAGAAAATTTCAGTACACTAACACTGACTTTGAAAATTCGGTGCGCTTAATCGGGGTTGAATTTGGGGCTAAAGTTTTATAGAATACTCTCTTATGTGTCTATTTTCTGACGGATTTTACGGATCATGATTTCGATTCCTAGAACTCAAGTTATAAATTTTTCTTTATGCTTTGTTCTGTTACCACATAACCGATGGACTACTGCAGTGCGGCCAAGTTTAAAAATTCGGTGCGACTCCGTCTTAAGTCAAAAAATTTTGATTTTTAGATATGTTATTCGCAATCATGTCTAATTCACTCGGAATTTTACAATTTGACAATTGGATGTCTAAAACTCAATTTATAAGCACATTACTAAGACCCCGACCATGATGTCGTGTAAACTGACTTCATTGCCTAACTTGCGAGTTTTGCCTCTCTTCCGATTTTATTCACCTTAGCCATATTCTTCAGAATTCCTAGTTTCTATAAAATATGTTTCGTCATGTCAAATTTATCCGAATAATTATTTTGGTTCATTGGGACATTTCATCTAACACTTGGTGTGCGAAATGCCCAAATTCAACCAATTTTTTTCAGGTTTTAATTCCTTGACCATTTCCAATATATTATACAATTTCAATCCATCCTATTCACTCTTTAATCATTTAGATTCAGCCCCAAATAACCAAAATTCAGTCTCCAAAACCTCCATGGTCGAATTTCCATCCTTTATTGATATCAAAATTTTTGCAACACCACTCAAGCAATTCAACACTAACACTCTTCCATCATCACTATTTTTACATTTCTATTATCAAACAACATCCAATCCTCATCAATCCTATTTTAACTATAATACATAGGGTTTCTATAATTTGGGTATTTACAAAAAGAAACTCAATCCATGCTCATACTATCACGATACCCTCCAAGACAAATGCTAACAACCCTATCAAAGCCAATTAAGCAAATCCAAACCCTATGGTATGCAAAGTGTGAATTTTGGACTTTTATTTTCCAAGCTCAAAATTGAAATTAGAAGAGGGAAAGAGGATTAGAACTTACTTTGCATGAGAAAGAACTTAAGATCATCACTTGTTACTTCAAAGGAAGAAGAAGATTGGAAGAACCCTTCATGAGTCGCTCACATTTTTGGTTGAGAGGGAGGTGAGTGAATAGTTGTTAGGGTTCAATAAAAACTTGGGCTGCCTTATATACAAGTGGGCATAATTTTTTTTTATTATTTTAGAAGACACGTGGTGATATTTCCAGAAAAATCCCGAAATGCTACAGTAACTTCCACAAAAACATATTTTTTTTACGTGGTTCTGGTTTGTTTTTGAGAAAATGGTTAACACGAAAGTTGTAGGTTTCAGTCTTATCTTTCCGATGATATAAAATTCATAAAAATCGAAAGATCGTATGAAAAATTTATAGCCGAAATACTAAGGACTTTTCGAAGTAGTACAAAAAATAAATTTCGTATCGGAACTGTAAGGGATTTACTGAATGTCCGCAAAGTAATTTCACAAGCATATACTGTAGGAAACTACTTTCCTTAGCGCGGCGGAAGTTGCTTGTGTGGGCACCGGCTCCGGTATGGATCTTTAAAATTTTCTTTGCCTTCTCATTTTGTTGTAGTAGTCGAAATCAATCATTTGATCTCCAACGCTTGGATCAACAACTCGATCTTCCGAACTATGACTCAAAACCAAAAAACCAAAGTGTGGGCTTTACTCACAAAGATTAAACTCTAAACAATTTAGAGAAAAAAATATGTCACAATGGTGTTTGGCTTTTGGAATTTCAAACACTCTCACAACACTTGTGAATGCTTGAACTCTCTATATTTTCTCTCATTTGCACTTGTGTGAATGAAATGCAAATTGTTAACCTTAGAAGTGAGAGAAATTGTAGAGATTATATTCAATTACACAAACCAACTAACCTTGTCATTAAGCATCTAATGCTTTCTTGCAATGACCAACACAAAATGTGAATGCCATACCAAAGCATAAGAAATGATAAGCTAAAGACAATGACTTTGTCATTAAGCATCCAATGCTTTCTTTCAATGGCAAACACATAATTGTGGAGGCCATACCAAAGCATAAAAATGGATTAGCTAATGACAAAACTATTAGGTGTATACATGCCACCTAATAGACATAACAAGTTGAAGAGCATGTCAAGCCATATGTCTTTGTCTCCAAGGTAAATAAAAATCACTATCTTAATAATGATTAAATTACCTTCAATTATGTTGTAGTAATTATCTCATAATTATTAATAACTTGATTATCTCATAATCATGATTTGATTATCTCATAATCAAATAATTCTAGCAAACATTAAGTTAAACTAATTTAACATAGTTTTCATTTGTGACAATAAATATTATTAATCTCCTTAATAATATATAAATATAATGTGAACATATTATTAGACAATCTAATTATATTAGGTTTGCTACAGTTAATCGAGCTAGCACGGGAACCAAATAGACATACGGTTCCGAGCTCCAATAATTCTGAAATATTAATTAAACTCTTTAATCATATATTACGAATTATTAACTCTGCGTTACTCCACTAAAAACTAGAAGTTGAACTCATGTTACCGTAGATGGATAAAATAAACCGAACAACTTCGGTGTCCATCGATATAGTCATTACATATGGATATAGCCTTTCACGAATATCTCATAAATAGAGCCGGGTCAAAAGTTTGTTAAACCCCTCTAAATATTTTGCCTCTTAAGCACTATTGATTATATAATGAACAATTAATTCATAACAATTATGAATATAAAACTTTCTATTCGTAATAGAAAAGTTGAGCGCTCAAATTGTTCAAGTCCCGAATCAACTCTTAAAAAAGATATTCTTCTGCTTCTCGTAAGAAGAAGTGAATTTCATATCTATGTAAAACGTTCCCAACTACAAACCAAACCATATCCCCAAAATACGTAGTTATTGGCCATGAATGCAACATCAACCTCACTATAGTAAATCAAAGGACATAGTATGTCATGCATGAGTTCATAATACACTCAGGATTAAGATCGAATCCATATATGACCATCTATTAGATAAAATAAATTTCTTCGGTTAACGGATATTAAAAGAAATTCGTATTTATCTGAGTCCAGTCCTATATGATCTCATCATACAAGGTGCTTTCATTCCCATGTCACTACATTAATGATCCCGGATCAAGGTCGTCATACAATTATAGAATGAACCGCAGCTATAGATAAACCACAAACAAAGTACCCTCTTTGTTTGATCTATATGGATTATTTAGATTACTAACTTCAGACTTAAATCCTCTTGTGCATCAAACATACACTAAGTCTGAAGGTACAAGAGTAATCAAAGTAAACAAGACAATTGGACAATATGCGATATGAATCAAACAACTTTGATAAAATGAATAATGCATTTATCATTATTACAATAATCAATTCCGTTTATAATACATGAAGCTCTAGGACATAATCCCAACAATCTCCCACTTGGACTAGAGCAAATGAGACATATCAAATAATCCTAAACCCTTTAGGTGACCTTCAAACACTTCAGCCGATAAGGTCTTTGTAAACGGATCAGCCAGGTTATCTGCGGATGGAATCTGTGTGACAACGACATCTTCTCTTTGTACTATCTCCCTGATGATGTGATATTTCCTCTCAATATGCTTACCCCTCTTACTGCACCATTATTATCGCAATAAAGTGTGAGTGGTTTATCCATATCTGGAACAACTTCCAAATCTGCCATGAACTTACGAAGCCAGACGGCTTCCTTAGCTGCTTCACAAGCTGCTACATATTCAGCCTCCATGGTAGAGTCAGCAATACAAGATTGCTTTATGCTCCTCCATACTATAGCCTCACCACATATGGTGAACATTGATCCAAATATTGATTTCCTAGAATCAACACCCGTATGAAAATCAGAGTCAGTATATCCTCTTAGAATCATATCCTGACTTGTATATAGAAGCATATAATTTCTCGTTCTCCGAAGATACTTGAGAATATATTTCACCGCTACCCAATGATCTAATCCTGGGTTGGATTGAAACCTACTGACTACTTCTACTGCAAAACAGATGTCTGGTCTCGTGCATAACATAACATACATAAGACTTCCAACTGCTGAAGCATATGATATATGTCGCATCTCCTCAACTGTTTGAGGTGTCTTAGGAAACTGTTCCTTAGACAAATGAATTCCATGCCTGAAAGGTAAATTACCTTTCTTAGAATTCTGCATACCAAATCGCACAAGAATCTTGACGATATAGGATGCTTGAGACATTGCTAACAGTCGTTTCTTGCGATCCCGAATGATCTGGATCCCAAGTACATAACTTGCCTCTCCCAAATCTTTCATTTGGAATTGGTTAGCTAGCCAGATTTTCACGTCCGATAATATCTTTACATCATTCCCAATGAGTAAAATGTCATCGACGTATAACACAAGGAAAACCACCTTACCATCAATGATGCGCTTGTAGACACAAGGTTCATCGATGTTCTGCTCAAAGTTATAAGACTTGATCGTAGTATCAAACCTTATTTTCCAAGATCTAGATGTTTGCTTAAGTCCATAAATGGACATTTGCAACTTGTAAATCTTTTGATCTTGACCTTGGGTAATGAACTCCTCTAGTTGTACCATATAGATACTCTCATTAAGATTGTCATTCAAGAATGCAGTCTTGACGTCCATTTGCCAAATCTCATAGTCATAATATGCGGCAATGGAAAGAAGAATTCTGATGGATTTTAGCATGGCTACTGGCGAGAAAGTCTCTTCATAGTTAACTTCATCTTTCTAGGTATAACCCTTTGCCACTAGCCTAGCCTTGAAAGTCTGTACTTTCCTATCTAATCTTTTTTTTCCTCTTGTAGATCCACTTGCAACCTACGAGTTTTACTCTATCAGGTTGGTCTACAAGTTCCCAGACTGAGTTAGAGTACATAGACTTCATCTCAAGTTTCATGGCTTTGAGCCATTCCTTTTTATCAGTATCTTCCATTGCACTACAATAGGTCAATGGATCATATATACCATCATAAGATGCAACAACTTGCACCTTACCATTTCCTAGATAGCGTTCAGGTTGTTTTACAACCCTCCCACTACGTCTAGCTGGTATGGTATCTTGATAAACTCGCATCTGACTTTCAGATGTAGAAGATGTTATGTCTTTGTCAACATTTGACAATGGTGTACTGGTCGTACCAGCAAGTATCTCCTCAAGTAACACTTTACTTCGAGGTTTGAACTCTCTCATATAGTCCTCCTCAAGAAATGTAGTATTTTTCGACACAAATACTTTATTATGTTCTGGACTGTAAAAGAATCCACCCCCAGTTTCCTTAGGATAGCCTAAAAATAGGCACACATGTGAACGTGGTTCCAACTTAGTAGTCTTGTTCTTTAGCACATGTGTTGGACACCCCCATATGCGAAAATATCACAAACTAGCTTTACGACCATTCCACAACTCTAAGGGAGTCTTAGGAATAGACTTGGAATGAACTACATTCAGGATATACATTGTTGTTTGCAATGCATACCCCCAAAATGAACTAGGTAGAGTGCTATAACTAAACATTGATCTCATCATGTCTAGTAGGGTCCGATTTCTCCTTTCTGTAACACCATTTTATTATGATGTTCCATGTGATGTGAGCTGTGAAACAATTCCATGCTCAACTAAGAATTCCTCGAAATCTCTATCAAGGTATTCTCCTCCACGATCTAATCGTAGAATTTTGATGCTTTTACCTAACTGGTTCTCAACCTCAGCACGATACTCTTTGAACTTTTCAAATGTAGCTGACTTGTGCTGCATTAGGTAAACATACCCATATTTGGAATAATCGTTAATGAAAGTGACGAAGTATTCATAACCACCTTATACTTTTACATTCATCGGTCCGCAAACGTCCGAATGTATCAGCTCAAGTGTTTCTTTGGCTCTTATCCATTTTCCAGTAAAAAAGACTCTTAGTAATTTTGCCTTCTAGACATGATTCGCAGACATGTAAAGCACCGAGTCTTAATTGATTTAAAACTCCGTTCTTAATTAGTCTATCTATCCGGTCAAGGTTAATATGACCAAGTCTAAGGTGCCATAAATAAGTATCATCATGAGAAATCTTTTACCGTTTAGTTTTAGATTCTTCAATCTTAAACATTTCAGTATTAAGCAGTGATTCATGCATTAACGATCTTAATACATATAGATTATTCTTGGAGTTTCCTGTGCATATATTTAATCCATTTCTACTAATAATAACTGATTTATTATTAAATGAAATAGAAAAACCACATTCCATAAGTTTTGTTACAGAAATCAAATTCCTGCGAAAACCAGGAATATATAACACACCATTCAAACATAAATAACTCTTATTAAAATTCAAATTTGAAACTCCCACTGCTTTTGCTGAAACAACATCCTCTGTCCCAATTCTCATGGTAAAGTTACCTTCAGTAAGTCCCTTGACCGGTGCGTAATCACACGCGTATAACGCAAGCGCACATATCGTTCAAGTAGTATAAAAAGTATCTATCCCACGAGGACTTAATACATAATCTATTAATTTTATGAGGTCAAATGATTACTAGTATCTAACAGGTTGATTGATTGATTTGAAATGGTGATGATTCTAAATTTAAAAGCAAGTAAATAAAATTGAACGAAAGTAGGTTTAAGAAAATTCAATATTAGGAAACTATATAGGGTTGTGATTTCTTCCAATATCATTTTAAATATGAAGTGGTTATTTTATATTTGTGTAATAAATCGGTTTACTAACCTAGAACACTAAATTATGCGAAAGCCTCTGTCGAAGGTCAGACGTAAATACCCAGTTTAACCCAATTGAACCATATGTCTATGCCAACCAAATTATTTGGATTCATTAAGTTTAAGTTCCAATTATGGCTACCCCCGCCCGACAGGTATATGTCTATCCTGTAAGGAAATCTATTAAAGGGTTATCTATCCTCAAAGAAGATCGTGGACTATTAAGTCTAAGGCTGAAACCTAAAATCTCTATGTCTAGTTCATTTTAGATTTACCAGATCAATCTTATTAGTGGCCAATTAACAAGACGCATTAGGCTTAAGACTTAATAAGTAAACCTTTAAATTACCCAAACTATAAAATAACCCCTTATAAACCGGTGATATTAAAAGTCATCACAACCCCAGATAACTAATTTAGTTACAACACATAACTAGGGCTAGTAAAAACTTGAAAGTAAAAGACATAAAATAAAAATGCTGAAAAGTAATTGCGGTAAAGTAAAAGCTGAAAAGTAAATTGCAATAAAATAAAATGCTAAGGCAAAATGATCAACTTTTACTATTACTAATTTAGATATCTCCCATAATATAATATATAAACTTGTGATTATTTTACCAACCAGCCATATAGGTGGTAACCTGATTAAGTCAAATTAAGTCCAACCAGCCATAAAGGCGGTAAAAAGATTTGTCCATGAACCTGCCATATAGGCGGTAAGAAAGTTTAATTACCAACCGAGCAATCTGGCGGTATCCTTGATTAGTCAGGTTTAAACCAGATTAAAATGAATTACCAACCGACCAATATAACGGTATCCTTTTTAAGTCAAATTTTAAATAGTGAATATATTATATTTAAGGGAGATTAATCTAAATAGCAATAGTAAAAGAATTACCTTTCACCCTAGCAGGGAGAAGTTACCTCCTCATGGTAAATAGTAAAAACTGTAAAAAGTAAAGAAAGTAAAACACTATTATTACAAAAAGTAATTAAAATTAATTACAAAACTAAAATTTAAAAGAAACTACATAGAAAACTCCATATTTATATGAGAGAATTCAGAGAGAATGGTACATTTGAAACTGAAACATCGAGCTGAATTTATAGGCCTCGGTAGGCTCTGGGCGTCGTGACGCCAAGGCCTTTGGCGTCGCGACGCCAGCTTCTTTTGGTCGTGGCATGCTGAGGTGATGACACGTGGCGATTCTGGATAAGGTGATAAGGTGACACGTGGCAATGTGGTTGGAGCTCAATTATTGTGACACGTGGCGGCTTCTGATTGACTGATTAAGATTCTTATCCGCCACGTGTCAGATAGGGATAAGTGAGTCAATGATTGATGATGACGTGGCGTTGACGTCGCGACACGTGGCAAAGTGATTGTCGGCACTATAGAATTGCGACATGTGGCACTTCGTGATTGGCTGACGATGACGTGGCGGTGAGGTGGCACGTTGACTTGGTCAACTGATGATGTGGACGATGACATGGCTGACATGTGGAGTGACACGTGGCGACACATGGCGATGACGACTGTCGGTATCGTAGGATGATGACATGTGGCACGGCGCATGTTAGCAGATCGGCTGTGATGGTGACACGTGGCACGACGCACGTTAGCAAAGTCAAATTTTCTCAGATTCTGACTTGTGGACCCGGCGCACGTTAGCACTGTTCGGCGCACGTTAGGCGTCGCGACGCGCAAAATTACCAAAATGCCATTTTTCCAATTTTCACTGTTTTGGTCCAAATCACCTCCAGAATGTCCTGAAACTTTATTTATCTACAAAATAACACAAAACACATCAAAATATTCACAAAACTCAAGAAACTATACAAAATATTAGGTTAAATGAGTGGGAAATAGTGATAGATTTACCACTCATCATCCCTCCATGAGTCAAGTAGCTGCAAAGAACAATAAACATGGTTAGTGGCACCAGAATCAACAATCCATATGGATTTATCATCCTCCACCAAAAGAGACTCAATGACAAGTAAATCGTATTTATCTGTATTCTTCTTCTCCTTAAGCTCAGCAAGGTATTTCAGATAATTCATTTTCCAATGCCCTTGTTGTTCACAATGGAAATATTTTCCTTTGGCACTGGTTCATTTAGAGCCTTTGTTGTTCTTCTTTTTCATTGGTTTTGCCTTAGCCTTCCAATTGCCTTTCTTCTTCTTCTTTGAAGATTTAGAAGATTCGGTAACATTTTCCTCGGCATTGGACCTACGAGGACCCATCATGACAGACTCGTAATTGGTGAGCTCATTTAGCAGTCCAGTCAATGTAAAAGTCAACTTATTCATAGAACAGTTACTTTTAAACTGCAGGAAACTCTTCGAAAGGGTTTCCATGATCATTATCACCTGGCTTTGAACATTGAAACGTGTATCATGGGTTTCAGACATATTAAGATGAGATATCATCCTTAACACATGGTCTCGGACTGATTTGCCTTCCTTCATTCTAGCGGTCAATACAGAGACTATTGTCTCATTGTAGGCACTGCATTTTTGCATATAAGTCCCTATGATGAGTCTCATTTGGAGGCACTACCTTTTAAGTCACGGAAGTCACGAGAAACGGACGTCGGAATGGGAAATTCAGAATAAGTACGTCATCGGATTCATTTCACAAGTTCACTGTTTTCGTTCGTGTTGCGTTCGTTACTTCGTTCGAACGTCAAACAGATTGCGGGCATTCGTGCCGCGTTCGAGGAGGCGTTCGAACGGTGTCGGTAATTCTGGTTTTGCTGCTAGCCTCACACCCAAGCCCAATTAACCCACCAAGGCCCATAAAACACATCCCAATTAATAAAACACATGGGAAATTAAATTAAAACTTAATTAAATTAAACATTAAATATTAAATAAAATATTTAAACCATTTACCAATTAAATAAAACATAAAATATAATCATACCTAATTAAGATAAATCAAATATATTAACTTCCTAACTAAACCAAATCACATACTAAATTAAAAAGATGATATGCCTAATTAAAATCAATCATAACCAATTAAAAATATTGTATTCCTAATCTAGCCAAGATTTGTCCCCCCTCAATCTAATCATTTCCTTGTCCAACACCAAATCAAATCCTCCCTTTAATGCCAAATCCCTTCATTGTGAGACAAAGTGAAGCCCTAGCCATTCTCTATATAAACAACACCTCTCCAAGGCATTCCTCTCCCCTTAGTGCACTCCCATTACAAAAAAAAAGAAGCAAAGAATTTCCAACCCATTTCCCTTAGCTCACTCACACAAATCACAACACACCAAGAGCCCTAGCCACTCAAGAAAATAATAAGAAAAAGTTCTCTTCACTAAAACAGTAGCCAAATCACGCCCAAACCACCCCCTACAGTAGCCAAATCACGCCCAAACTGACCCAAACCAGTCCCTAAATCACGCCCAAACAGCAGTGATTTAACCCCTAAAACAGCAACAAAATACGCTTAAAACATTCCCTAAAAAACTTAAAGTAATAACATAAAAAAACTGCATTCATAATCCTTAAAATAATCACACAAGACTGCACTAAGAACCCACACAAAAACTTGGAACAATCTGTCGAAACGTCAAAACAGGTGACCTGAACAGTGAGCAGTAAAACAGAGGCCGAACAGTAGCAAATCGGAGTCAAAAGCAGCAGCAAAAGACGGAGAACGACGACTCCAAACAGTGAGACAACGAACGAGAGCAGTGAACCAGTGAACCGAAAGAGTTGCGGAGCATCCACCCTTCCGACGATCGTGTAACGCGCTTCTGAGAGACGATTTTAAAAGGTTAGACCTGAGGGTACTTTTCACACTCATCTTTATTTGATTTTTGTTATTTATTTTGATTGTATTTTACTTATTTGTTAAATCGTGTTTGTGTATGTGTAGGCATTGCATTTTCGCATGTGAAACCCGATGATGAGCCTCATTTGGAGGCACTACCTTTTGAGTCACGAAAGCCGCGGGAAACGGATATCGGAAGGGGAAATTCAGAATAAACAAGCTCACTGTCTTCGTTAGTGCTGCGTTCGCTACTTCGTTCGAACGGGAAACAGATTGCGGGTGTTCGTGTCGCGTTCGAGGAAGCGTTCGAACGGTGTCGTTAATTCTGGTTTTGCTGCTACCCTCACACCCAGCCCATTTAGCTCCCCAAAGCCCATAAAACACATCCCAAATTAAATAAATAAATATTAATATTAAACATTAAATAAAATATTTAAACCATTTACCAATTAAATAAAATATTTACCTAACTTAAACTAAAATCATGCCTAATTTAAATATTTGAATATATTATATACTAAAACTAAAGAGATGATATACCTAATTAAAATCAATCCTAACCAATTAAAGCCAATCATATATTTGACTTCCTAATCTAATAAGATAATTACCAATCTAAAATATTTGTATTCCTAAACCAACACAAATTAAATATTACAACTTCCTAAAATAAAATATTTTGTCCCCCCTCAATCTTGTGTATACCTTTCTCATCTCTCCTAATTTGGAAACAAGATCTCTTCCTTGTGAGACAAGGTGAAACCCTAGACATCTTCTATATAAACAACCTCTAACCCAAGCCATTCCTCTCCTTGACATAGATAATTCACACCCAAAACTCTCTCGAAATCTCTCTAGACTCTCTCTACACACCCAAGACTAAACAAAAAAAAAAGAGAAAACACTTCACACATACACAAGAAAGAAAACAAAGAAACCACCACAAGCCACCACCCTCCATAGTCGAATCCAAAGCACCTACAACCACCATAGCCGAATCCAGAACACACCAAACTCACCCTTAGAGCCGAATCCTAAAACACGCCTAAACAACCTCATAGATTACCTTAAAACAGCAGCCCAAATCCTTAAAAAACAGTAACACAAAAAAACTGCATAGATAATCTTAAAAATAATCACATACAACTGCACTAAAAACCCACACAAACTTGGAATAGTTCATTGAAAACGTTAAAACAGGTGGCCCGTGCAGTGAGCAGCAAGACAGAGGCCGAATAGGAGCAGAACGGAGTTCGAATCGCAAGCAAAACAACAAAGCAGTGAGCTAGGACGCTGAACCAGTGAACCAGAAAAGTTGCGGAGCTTTACCCCTTCCGATCTTCGTGAAACGCGAGTCCGAGAGACGGCTTAAAAGGTTAGACCTGAGGGTATCTTTCACACTTGTTTTCCTTTTCCGCATTATTTATTAAGTATTACTTGTATGATTGTCATGTTGAAATGCGTGTTGTGGTCTTTGAGTAGATAATATGCATGAATTATGAGATGTAATATGTTGTGGGTATTGGATGAATGAGAGATGTGTCAACTCTCGCGGTATGTCGGATGGAAACTCGGACATAATTTCATAGCCGATTCCGAATGGACGGTAATATGATCTGTACTCGGGCCACAACTCCACGTACCGCTTGGGTAAACGGCACCATCTTTCTTTCGTTGTGTTGCTTTTGCTTATTTAGTTTTCTTTACTTGAATTCAATATGTTGTTTATTTATGCATGATTCAATCAAGCGCATGGGCTTAGTGAGTTAGTCCAAAGGTCCTCCATTTGGGAGATAAAGAGCCGAAAAGGCCACTTTGTGACACTACTTCGCCGCGCCGGTTGATGTGTGTTCGGTTGGATGCGATATACGTTCAATCGGGCATACTTAGTTTGATGTTATTGAGTTTATTTTATGTATGGTTCAATCAAGCGCATGGGCTTAGTAAGTGGAATGAAAGATCCCTTATGAGGAGGGGTTAAAACCCGTTACCACGATGCTTTGCCGCGCCGGTTGATGTGTGTTCAGATTGGATGTAAGATGTGTTCAATCGGGCATACTGGGTTGATAGGATTGGTTCTATTCTTGTATGTGTGCTGTGACGCGCATGGGCTTAATATGTTGGTCTAAAGGTCATCTCTTTGAGAGATCAAGAGCCCCAAAAGGCCACATTTACGGCAGTACTTCGCCGCGCCCCTTTATTTTGTGTTTATGTATTGCGTCCCATTTCATGCATCAGGTCTGTTCCCGTTCGAACGCGTTTACGAACGCAACTCGAACGCGCATGTGTTTTTGCCTCATCATGCATCAGGTCTCATTTCCGTTCGAACGCGTTAACAAACGCCATATGAACGTGAGCATTCTGTCTCATTTCCGTTCGAACGCGTTAACAAACGCCATACGAACGTGAGCATTCTGATTCATTTCCGTTCGAACGTGTTAACAAACGCCATACGAACGTGAGCATTCTGTTTCATTTCCGTTCGAACGCGTTAACAAACGCCATACGAACGTGAGCATTCTGTTTCATTTCCGTTCGAACGCGTTTACGAACGCTACACGAACGCGCACTCACTGAACTGAGTCCCCTTCATTAGATTTCATGCATAGTTTTCTAGTAGCTATCTCCACATGTATAAATGCAAATATGTTAATGTATTACAATTCATATGCTTATGTCATGATAACATTTGAGTATTATTTCTTGCGGTATATCGGATGGAAACCCAGACGTAAACTCCGTAGCCGATTCCGAATGGACGGTAGTGCGGTCTGTACTTGGGCTACAATTCCACGTACCGCTTGGAAAAATGCCCATATGTGTGCTTGTATGGTTAATATGTGTGCTTGTGTTTTCCTGAATGTGATATGCAAATAAAGTTGTATGTTCGTTGCTATCTTGATATATGTTAAGCATGCAAATTTAATGTGAGATATATGTGAAATGCGTACATAAGTTTTATTTTACATATGAGAATTTAGAAGCATGATACTCTTGGAAATAAGTGTTACTTAAGCTTGATTAAATTATTACATAAATCCTTTCATTACAAGTGACATAAGTAAGGGACCATTCTGAACCCAACGGTTTGAGGTCTTCCCTTGCGAGGGGTGAGTGCGGCCTTAAATCTTTGTCCCGGTTCACACCGGGTGGCGACTCCATGTTATTCAGTACTTCCCAAACTAGGCCGCGAGCCTAGGAACGGCGTCGCCCAGGTCCTGTTGTCTACAGTATGATATGTGTTGTGGGTATTGGATGAATGGAAGAGTGTCGTCTCTTGTGGTATATAGGATGGAAACCCAGACGTAAATTCCGTAGCCGAATCCGAATGGACGGTAGTGCGGTCTGTACTTGGGATACAACTCCACGTACCGCTTGAGTAAACGGCACCCTCTTTTGTTTTGTGTTGCTTTGGTTTATTTATTTTTCGTCACTTGAATTCTGTATGTTGTTTATTTATGCATGGTTCAATCAAGCGCATAGGCTTAGTAAGTGGAATGAAAGATCCCATATGGGGAGGGGTTAAAGCCCTTTACCACGATGCTTTGCCGCGCCGGTTGATGTGTGTTCGGTTGGATGTAAGATGTGGTTCAATCGGGCATACTTAGTTTGATATGATTGTCTTTATGTTTTTATGCATGGTTCAATCAAGCGCATGGGCTTAGTAAGTGGAATGAAAGTTCCCCTATGGGGAGGGGTTAAAGCCCTTTACCACGATGCTTTGCCGCGCGGTTGATGTGTGTTCGGTTGGATGTAAGATGTGTTCAATCGGGCATACTTAGTTTGATATGATTGTCTTTATGTTTGTATGCATGATGCGATCGAGCGCATGGGCTTAGTAAGTGCGATGAGAGATCCTAATTGAAGAGGTTAAAATCCTTTACCACGATGCTTCACGCGCCTCGCATTGTACTATTTGCCATTTATGTATTGCGTCCAATTTCATGCATCAGGTCTGTTCCCGTTCGAACGCGTTTACGAACGCAACTCGAACGCGCATGCATTTTGCCTTATCATGTATCAGGTCTCATCTCTGTTCGAACGCGTTAACGAACGCCATACGAACGTGAGTATTCTGTTTCATTTCCGTTCGAACGCGTTCACAAACGCCATACGAACGTGAGCATTCTGTTTCATTTCCGTTCGAACGCGTTTACGAACGCTACTCAAACGAGAACCTTATGTTTACCGTTCGAACGCGTCTATGAACGCTGCACGAACGCCCACGGTAAACAGATCCTCTTGCATCACATTACGACATGTCCATCTTAGCACATAGTTCCATTTTTTTACGTTATGCATTTGTATTACCTCTCTAGTTGTCTATTTCTGTTATGCGCTTAAATATCTTTTCTTAATATGCATGTTAGTAAGAATGCTATTTGTTTGCGCTTCTGTGTCCACCAATGCGTTCATTAACTTGTATGCTTGCCGTATGATAAACCTTATGTATGCAAATTGAGACATAGATTACTTGCAAATAGGCTGTATGCAAATTCGAATATGTGTTACATATAAATTAGATGAACTTGTTGATGTATGTATGGGATTAGAAGCATGATATTCTTAGAAATAAGTGGTACTTAAGCCTGATTAAATTATCATATAAATCCTTTCATTACAAGTGGCATAAGTAAGAGACCATTCTGAACCCAACGGTTTGAGGTCTTCCCTTGCGAGGGGTGAGTGCGGCCTTAAATCTCATTTTCCCGGTTCACACAGCGGGTGGCGACTCCATTATTCTCCGGTTTAGTCCCCTGTGGCTACTCCGTACTCCTGACCGGACCGCGAGCCCGGGACAACATGCGTCGCCCAGTTCCTGTGTTCCCACACTCATGTTGTTGTCGGTCTGAAGGTTGCCCAAACATGTTCTGTAATAATTGTATAATCATTGATGTTGTCGCCATAGGCTCATGCTGTGCAGCAAGAACCTCAAACATGGATGCTATCAAATAGCTATGGGCTTTCTCATCAGCTTTAATCCAATTATTATAGGCATTGCGTGCAGCTCTGCCAGCATTTGGTGCTGGATCGGGATGACATTCCTCTATTAGGACAAATTTAAGGTCTTCACAGACCAAAATAGCATTCATGTCACTTTTCCATTTAATATAGTTTTTCCCGGTTAATTTTCCTTGTTGTTTGAGAATTGAGATAATTGCATATGCCATGGCTGAAAAAATAATAAATGTGCATTTAACATTCATTCGTTGTATATTAAAATTGTCAAACATGTAGGCATAAAATTAAACATGATGCATGATCAATATATAATGAATTAGAAACCTAAAAGAATTACTATGTCACAGTTATCTATCATCCCACAAATACGTACCGTCGTAGGGTAGGTCAAGTATTCACATGATAGACTGAAACATTCTTAATTGATTAATATATCTGAAATAATTCTTATTCCTATATTAATCAACTACCGTTATTTTCATCAAAGAAGCCTTGATTAACAATTTAATCATTCCTTTGTGAGTGCGACCCATTATTTCGGAACCATTGGACTTAACTAGTGAAGTGTCGCCGTATGATAGGTCAAATCACCAGATACATCTAGAGTCCCTATCCTTTCGGAATCCAAACATGATATTGACCCAAAAAGGACACCATCCATAAGGGAACAAAAACAAAGCCATCTCGAGACGCCTATTGAATCTCACATTTCTGGATAACAATGAAGGTCGCGGGATATATTGTGATATACCCATCTCTCACTCACTATTGAGAAGTGTAAGGTTTCTATCTCACTAGTATTTAATGAATCTTAGATTATGCTCGGCTAAAGTCATAATCTTATTAATACTAGTTGATAATTTAGTGATCTAACCAATTTTAACTCTTAAAATTTTATTCACTAATCCCGATTAGTCTCTACTAACTAATTAACTTGATTAAACTAATTTAATCAAGTTTCTTTAATGATCTAATCAATTTAACTCTTAAATTATCAGTCCACTAATAGGTTTTAAAATTTAGAATTCAACGAACGGACCAAATGTCATTAAACCATTTAATTGATAAAATCACATTATTTATTCCAAAAGTATGTGGTATTGTATCCCGAGTGCAGAGCATATTACTGTCAATTCAGAATCAGCTATGGAATTTACGTCCGGGTTTCCATCCGATATACCAAGGAAAATAATGTACTCATAAGGTCCATTTGTTTCTAAAACTTGAATTCGTAATTTTTAAACCTTTAAACCAATTAATCTTATTGATCTGTTTGCATGCATCTCATATTCTTATTTAACTTTTAAATTACATAAAATAATATTTTATGACTAGAATATCATGCATATCTACATGTTATGGCATGTGAAAATGCAAGAGTATACACCCTAGGCTATATGACATGTTAATAAATAATTTAAAACATACATATATACCCAAGTACGGGCGTCGCGACACGAACTGGTGGGCGTTGCGACGCCCAAAAAATAGAAACTGTAAAAGTACCAGCTTTGCTTCGCGGCGCGATGGGACCTGAGTCGCGACACGCGCGACGAGGCAGTAGCAAAACAGTAGCTACTGGAATGTCTCGCGTCGCGACGCATGAAGGTGCGCGTCGCGATGCGCCTCTGTTTCCAGGGACTGAATTTCAAAAATTCATCACATTTCAAATTGCGTTGACTAGACTCTTATTTTTCTATACTAATCTAATTAGTACAATAAATCCAAGGCATCCATTGGTCTTCAAAACTTGTTCCATGGAGTGTTGTTGAGTTCTTCGCGAAATATCTCCGTCAAAATTCCTTCGCGGGATTGGCTCCTCCAAGTTACAAATAAGGTTACATAATGGACTTATTAATGAACTTACAACACTTGAAAGAATATGACCTTATGGTATTAACTTACAACAATTGAATGAATATGACCTTATGGTCTTACATTTTCAATGCTAAAAATAAGAGCCGAAAAAAATAACGATCAACGAAATACATTTATCACATGAATCAAAAGTAAACATTCATCACATGAACATTAAAACCATTCATATCATGAATATAATTGTGCCTACTCATCACAACATGTATTTTAATAATCTATATCTCATATAAATTATTAAAACTAAAATGAGAAGGGTTAAGAAAACTTTCCAACCTTAAGCTCTGATACCAATTGTAGGAACGACTTTCCTTAGCGCGGCAGAAGTTGATTGTGTGGGCACCGGCTCCGGTATGGATCTTTAAATTTTTCTTTGCCTTCTCCCTTTATTGTAGTAGCTGAAATCAATCATTTGATCTCTAACGCATGGATCAATGACTAGATCTTCCGAACTATGACTTGAAACCAACAAATCGAAGTGTGGGTTGCACTCACAAAGATTAAACTATAAACAATTTAGAGAATAAATGTCACAATGGTGATGTGATCCTAGCTGCACTTGGTTCGGTCCAGACCACAATTGATCCAATCCATGTACCAGTTGTAGCAATTACAAGACACAAAGCTCAGAAGATCAATGACGTTATGGCAGGCCTTGAACAAGCACGTTCGAGACCAATTGGACTTCAAGGAAGAGGGATCAAGAGTTATACATTTGACCCAAGTCATCGAGGAGCAGCATGGATCGATTTCGTTTGATTAGGCTTATTTATTATTTATTGCATGTATGGAACCAACGTGGATGATCGTTTTATTTATTATTTGGGTTAGTTTATTTATATTTATTTCTGGGTCAAAATGAGCTAGAAATTAGGAATTATGGGCTTTTAGTTAGTAATGGGTAGTTTAATGTTATTTTAGACCTTTGGCTCTCTTAGGGTTTGAGCATTACACTATTTAAACTAAAAAACAACTCGTAATGAAGCACCCAATTTTTAGTGCGTGAATAGTGATTTTTCTTGAGATTAAGAAAATTTTATTATCGTTCAGTGATTGAACAAAGACTTACCAAAGGGTTGGCATCCTTTGTGGCGTCCATTTTGCTGGCAAAATTCATCTGAGGCTATCTCCAAGGGTTTTCAAGGACAGGTTCTTTGGGGGTCTACGGGATCTTGGATCAGATTACGTCTTTTCGTATCCGATTTCGTATTAAATGGTGTTTGGCTTTTGGAGTTTCAAACACTCTCACAACACTTGTGAATGCTTGAACTCTCTTTATTTTCTCTCTTTGCACTTGTGTGAATGAAATGCAAAATGTTAACCTTAGAAGTGAGAGAAATGGTAGAGATTATATTCTCTTACACAAGCCAACTAACCTTGTCATTAAACATCTAATGCTTTCTTGCAATGGCCAACACAAAAATGTGAATGTCATACCAAAGCATAAGAAATGATAAGTTAAAGACAATGACTTTGTCATTAAGCATCCAATGCTTTCTTTCAATGGCAAACACATAAATGTGGAGGCCATACCAAAGCATAAAAATGAATTAGCTAATGACAAAACTATTAGGTGTATACATGCCACATAATAGACATAATAAGTTGAAGAGTATGACAAGCCATATGACTTTGTCTCCAAGGTAAATAAAAATCACTATCTTAATAATGATTAAATTACCTTCAATTATATTGTAGTAATTATCTCATAATTATTACTAACTTGATTATCTCATAATCATGATTTGATTATCTCATAATCATGATTGATTATCTCATAATCAAAAAATTCTAGAAAATATTAAGTTAAACTAATTTAACATAGTTTTCATTTGTGACATAATTATTATTAATCTCATTAATAATATATAATATAATATGAGCATATTATTAGACATCTAATTATATTAGGTTTGCTACAATTAATCGAGTTAGCACGGGGACCAAATGGACCTACGGTTCCGAACTCCAATAATTCTGAAATATTAATTAAACTCTTTAATCAAATATTACGAATTATTAACTCCGCGTTATTCCACTAAAAACTTGAAGTTGAACTCCAGTTACCTTAGATGGATAAAATAAACTGAACAACTTCGGTTCCATCGATATAGTCATTATATATGGATATAGTCATTCACGAATATCTCATAAATAGAGTCAGGTCAAAAGTCTGTTAAACACCTCTAAATATTTTATCTCTTAAGTACCATTGATTATATAATAAATAATTAATTCATAACAATTATGAATATATAACTTTCTATTCGTAATAGAAAAATTGAGCGCTCAAATTGTTCAAGTCCCGAATCAACTCCTAAAAAAGATATTCTTTTGCTTCTCGTAAGAAGGAGTGAATTCCATATCTATGTAAAATGTTCCCAACTATACACCAAACCATATCCCCAAAATACGTAGTTATTGGCCAGGAATGCAACACTAACCTCACTATAGTAAATCAAAGGGCATAGCCTGTCATGCATTAGTTCGTAGTACACTCAGGATTAAGATCGAATCCATATATGACCATCTATTAGATAAAATGAATTTATTCGGTTAACATATATTAAAAGAAATTCGTATTTATCTGAGTCCAGTCCTATATGATCTCATCATACAAGGTGCCTTCATTCCCATGTCACTACATGAATGATCCCGGATCAAGATCGTCATATAATTATAGAATGGACGCAGCTACAGTTAAACCACAAACAAAGTACCCTCTTTGTTTGCTCTCTATGGACTATTTAGATTACTAAATCCAGACTTAAATCCTCTTGTGCATCAAACATACATTAAGTCTGAAGGTACAAGATTAATCAAGGTAAACAAGATAACTGGACAATATGCGATATAAATCAAACAACTTTGATAAAATGAATAATGCATTTTTTATTATTACAATAATCAATTCTGTTTACAATGCATGAAACTATAGGACATAAATCCCAACATATACATACTTGAACATAATTTTTATTATGTCTTAATCCATTCATAACATAATAGTCGTCGGGATTACCGGGGTGTTATATTTTCTCCCCCCTTAAATATGATTCATCCTCGAATCCTCTTTACAATTGGAATTCTGAAATCTACATAGGCTTGAAATTCTTGATACATAATATCTTACCACAAGTTACAAGATTCACTTGTTATTTCCTTATGTCACTAACTTTCGACTAATTACATACTCATAACAAACTCTGCTTCATCAACTATATCGCACTACTTCCCGACCACCTTCCATACGCTTTCATTATACCATAAGACAATGTGATCACCATGATGAACCTTACATGCCATGACCTGGAAGTCATAACTGGGGTTGTACTCTAATTTATCTACGCGAACCTTTACTCTGCTATAAACTATTCCGCATTATCTGGGTTCAATTTGAGTCAATAACTAAGATCTCTATCAGGTTGATCGTTTATCATTGGCTAGTAAGTATACGTCACTCTTCGTCTTATCCCAATATATGTTTTATGTATAATACCTCTTATCATGTTTTCACATACTACTCCAAGGTCCATGGGCTCTAGTGAATAATCCTTTGAATCATTGGCTGAGATGTTCATCCTCGTTCTCATCTCATGAAATCCCTGCTGAGTACTCTACACTGCAGTCATTCTACAACTCTTGTGATGCGTCCAAGAACCCCACCTTTAAACCTCTAGTTATGCTCAATAAATTATTTTACCTTATTAAATATATCTTCGGGTTCTTTCTAGCTGGTACTTTCGAGTCTTTAGATATACTAGTCTTCTCTATGGTTAGGTTTTTACACATTCTGCCATAACTCTGGGATAAATATATTTTCAAGAGTAATCCTTGTCGATGTTAACAATGATTGTACTCGACACTCCCGTAGCTCCACATGCTCGATTTGATCTTAGCACTCATCCTCATAACTTAACTATTTGACCTTCTATTTCCTTCTTGCTAAGCTTCAACTCCTTATCGATTCCGTCCTCCAAGTTCTCCTATCTCTGCCTATCTACGAGGCTTAGGACCTCATGGTTCATAGTCAAATTCCTCATCTACTTTTAGCTTACTATTAACGTCGACGTTGGCGATTCGGTTCTGGTTAATGTTCATTTGTTGTTCGTACCTTTAAATTCATTGCTAGAATAAATCTGGCTAACCATCTTTTACACTGACTTGTTCTCTTTGCCCGGTAGCACTCTAGGATATCCCCCTTTCAGTTATACCCATAGTCTTATTCCAATACCGAAAAACCTTGTTGTTACACACTTATGTTATTACTTATCTAATATTCTTTCCTATTGTCGTCTTACCTCAACAGTTCCACCTCCACACCTTTTACTTAAAGTTCTTTTCGTCTTATTTGCTGTTCTATTCTATACCTAAAACTCATGTAATCTATATCTCTGTCTTCTTATTCGAGTGGCATTATCTTCCACATGTTATTTGCTATACCTCATAGGATACTGTAATACGCCATAAATTCACCTGTTTCTGAGAATATCATCGGGATGAACGTCGTGGTCCATCATTACTGTTGTTATCTAACGAGGGTTGGGAGGGTAGAGGTTGTTCTTGAAGTCTTTTTCGGTTGTGGTGGCCTCACTAACCATGTGTGTTGCAGTTGTACATGCTGCTCATTTATAATTCTAAGACTCTCGTATTTTCAGGTTTGATATTGGGTTCCCACACTAGGATACTATTGCTAGGAACTACCTGAATTATCTCCTTCAACTTTACTCCTGATTCATTTTCGACTATTGGTCATACTGCCTCTTACTAAGAACCTCCTTAAGGTTCATGCTCTCTCAAACTCCTACCATACTTCCTCCGTTATTCATCATACTAATCTTAGTTTCTTAACCCTCTTAAGCTATTACTTCCCTGAAAGCTCTACATCAACTTCGATAGGTTAGGTATCTGTAACATACTGGTAATTCCCGACTCTCTTGAAGATTTCCAAGTCATGAATGGAATAATACCTGATATTTAATATTTTAGAGTACGTATGGGCTCATGAAAGTTTCTAGTTGGACATTCGACAAATTCCTCGAAGTTCCGATACAGAATTTATTCTAAGATTCATTATAGATAGCTCTTAGTATTCAGGACTTAACTTTTTCATACGATCTCTAATTTTTATGAATTTTATATCATCAGAAAGAGAAGACCGAGATCTACAATTTTCATGTTGAATATTCTTCCAAAATCGGATCTGAAATAATTCATAAAATACATTTTGTGCAGCTGTTACTGTAGCACTCATGATTTCTCTATAAATCTAATTATATGCCTTATATAAAAAACAATAAAATAAATTCTGCCCACTTACATATATAACAACCCACGTCTCTTTAAACCTCAACCACTATTTATCATCCTTCTCATTTTTGCTAGAAGCTTGAAGAGAAGCTTGAAGAAAAGCTTGGATGCAATTGGTGTTGATCTTAAGTTTCTTTCTCATGCAAAGTGAGTTCTAATCTTCTTTCCCTCTTCTAATTTCAGTTTTGAGCTTGAAATTTAAAATCCCCGGAGTGTCATTCATGAACCCTAGTTTCTCACTTTGACATCTTAGTTTAAAGGTAGTGAGTAGCAAGCATATTTATGCATCTTATGATCTTATATACATGGATTGGGCATGGTTGTGTTGATTGCCAAAATATTAGTTTCCCTTAAGAGGCTGACTAAGTGTCACCTAGTTGATAAGGAGAGGGCTATTTTTATTTCAATTGATGTTGGTTGATGTTGGTTCAATTGTTGCATGGACGAAAAAGCATGAATCTAGTTTTGTTAAGTTGGAAAGTTCAAAAGTGGTAAGATAGATCCTTGGCCAAATCATGATGTAAGTGTAAGGAATTGCGTTTTATATATGATAACGTATAACTAAAGTGTGGAAATGCATGATAGAAATGGCTAAGTTGAATAAATGATATATGACAGTAAGTGAGGATCTTAGGCATAAAGTGATTGGCTGCAATGCATTCCGAACAGCTCTGATTATTTTGGTTAATACGTAAATTTTGGACCTTCATTTGCCTAACCGTAAATTTTTTACATGAAATAGATACATTAGTGTTCAATATATCCAAAAATCATAATTTTTAGATGACAGATGAATTTATACTGAATTTTACAAATTGGCTGCCTTGCAGTTTCGTTAGTTTCTGTCTATTCTGAACAGCCTGTATTGATTTACTTATAACTTGAGTTATGGAAGTCGAAATCAAGATCTGTAAAATTATGGGTAAACTATACACATAAGGGAGTAACATATTCAAATTTCATAATTTTTAGACTTTAGATGAAGCCGAACCAAAATTTTGAAATCGGATGTTCTGCTGCATCTGTGCCCAGTTTTTTAGTTGCACAGCCCCTGAAATTCAGTCAATACCTTGCGTTTCTGGTATCATAATTGAGAACCGTAAAAATCGAAGTAAACTAGATACATTATGGACCATTTTAATAAAATTTCAACTTCAGATTCATCCCCAATTAATCACAATGAATTTTCAAAGTTAGGCATCAAGTAATGAATTTTCTAGCGATTAGTGAAATATAAGTTTCCACTACCGCATTTGTACAACTCCAAATCTAAGCCCGTAAAATTCATAGATACCATAGATAGCTCCAACACTCTAGTAGATTAAGTGTTCATGCATTGCATATTCTTTCATGTGATATGAAAGTATTCTGAGTTATAAAGAAAGAAAACTAACGTTGCTTTGACTTTAGATCGATGTCAGAACACTCGGAAGTCACCTACATCGCATACCGCATATGAATTGCCACAGCACTGTGAGTGGATACTTTTCTCTTATATGAGAGTATTTAAATGTGGTTTTGGTTATGAATTTGCAGATCATTATTTTATTTGTTTTACTTAAAATGGTCATTCATGAAAATGAGAAATATGATTTAAGCTTTGATTTGAGCTTGGTTTCAGATTAATTGATTTCATGATGAAAATGATTTCAAATATATGGATTTATGATTTTGGAGGCATGAGGGAAAAACCCACCTCAGATGTTACTTGATTCAGATATGGAATTGACGGATATGAAATCGACGGACATGGTATTGATGGGTATCGTTATTGATACTGAGTATAGACGTGTGCACACGAGATACATGACTAGAGATGACAAATGCCTTTAGATCCTTGGTATTGGGCTAGGGGGATTTGAGTACAACGCCCCTAGACCTGGATTTCAGAGACAAGTTGGTGGCACTGATAGCACCACTGTTTACTGGTTTAGTGGCTTGGGGGACTATGAGTACAACGCCCCAAGACCACGGGATTATTGTACATGATGACCGATGATATTTTTACAGATGATTTTACATTTGTTTTGTGAATGATTTTCACAAAGGTTTTGAAGAGAAAAATCCTGACTTATATCTTATGGATTTAGAGACAGACTTTTGAGACATGATTCTTGAAAGAGAATTGTTTATTAAAGGAGTTATCAAGAGAACTCACGATTTAGAGAATCCCATAAAATGTTTCAGAGCAAAAGAGACTATTTCTTGAAATGATTTTGGTTTTAAAACCATGGATTTTTATAAAGTATTTCAATTTTGTTTTGAATTTTCGACTCACTAGGTCGTTCAAATGACCTAACCCCCCACTCCCAGTGTTTTTGTTTTGCAGGATCTCCCAGAGGAAAAGCTCGAGATGACGGATATTGTTGGCAGTCACTTGGGTGTTAAGTCCAATAGATTAAGTCCAGAAGTCAGCATAGTCAATGTCAAGTAAATGTTGCATGACATACATTGCATAGTTTCAGTCTCTGAGTGTGTCAAACATCAGATTTGTAATGTAAAGTACATTTCAGTTCATTGTATGGAAACTTGAGATGCATTTCTATGAGTATTGTGTTGGGCATTGAACCATATGCATGAATTTATGTTTGGGATGAGTTTGACAGTATTGAACAGTTAGATAATTTGAGGCTTAGGGGGATAGTATGGTCTATTCCTTGCCGGTAACATTTTCCAGATTGGGGATGTTATAGTATCACCACTAATACTTTTGGTTCGGGTGCTACTCTCTACTAGTTCTTTCATTCCAGTATGATGGGGAATCTTTATAAGTCGTATACTTTATTTCTGATGGGTGCTCTCTCTGATTCCTTTACTCTTTTGAGCTTTTACTTTCTTTGAGGCCATGTCATTCTCAATGATTTAGGTTATCATTTTTAGATTTATCTTGGCTTACTGTGAATTCAAACTACTCCATCTCATACAAAATGTTACTATCTTATGATTCATATCTAGATTTCTCTTAAATCCTCTGGTTTGACTATCTTGTTGTCTCATGATTTGCTGTCCCGTATGTATCCTTCTTTACTTGTCCAAATCCTTATTGGGCTCTAAGTTGAGGGGTGACTATATACATTTCATATAGATCTGAGGATAGTCGTTACTGTTATTTATCTAAGTTCAGTGATGGTCTGGTTAGATGTATATACACTTACTGGGGTAGGGCTAATGAGAAGAGGATTTATCATTCGTTATGTTGGAATCTACATCGATTTCTCTATATCTTAGGGTTCTACAACTTTCATCAACTATTCTGAAGTCTCCATTTACATTACTGCCTTCAAGCTACGTAATCTCTGTTACTATACTACTAAATTCCTTGTTACTAACTGCATCCCTTTTTTATTATTTCCATATCATATCTCTTGACTCTAAGTCGTGCTGCCGAGGCTAGTGGTGGTTCATTCCTATGACTACTTTCTAGATCTCTGCTTTCTGCTCTTGCTATAGGCTACAGCTATGTCATTTAATCTTATTGTTCGTACTGGTACTCTTGTTAACTCCTGAGTATCTCCAATCTCATAGGTTTGTCCTTTTAAACTTACACAAAATTCTAATGGCATTGGTGTTATCTATGGATTCTTACTGGTACTGTAAATTTTTCCATGTTGACTTGTGTCAGGTTCTTTCTTTTCTAACTTCAGAAACTTCCCTGTATCTTTTCTGGGTGATCTATATTTCAGTATTTTCTATTTCTGTCTTAGGATATACCATCGTCGAGCTTCCTTACAGTTATCTTTATCTATGATAGTTAAAGATGAGGTAATAATTTCACATCTCAACGGATGTCGACGTTCTCGTTCTGGTATTCTTTGTCCTGATAGAGTCTATTACTCATGTAAGATAGGTATGAGATAGACTCCGTCAGGATAATTTCCTTAACTGATATCACTGAAAGTTTAGAATCTGGGTGAATCAGGGCATTATCTATATCGGATTTCTTAACTACGACAACTAATAAAATTTCTGAAGACATTCACTTTATTACTTACGAGCCTGGGTTTGAATGTCTAAAGTCTCTATATCATTTGTGACATATCATGTCTATTGGAAACTTCACCGACTAATTCTGATTTCTTGCTTCTTTTATCTTTCTGACTGTCATTCGTTATTCGGGGAACTTGCTATCTATACGAGGTACTCAAGGGCTATTGGATTTACTTGAAAGAATTTTCTAAAGAGGGAAGGAATCTTATTTGGGTCTAACTGACATTAGTTATTGTTCGGGTTTACTACATTCCCTTTATTACTATAAGTTCTGGCATTTTCTTATTATCTCATTTTGTATCTCTACCTCTTATTGTCTCTGGTTGCTTTAAGCATCTGTACAACATTCTTTTCTTTTCTTATAGATTTCTCTTTCTCTTTTACTCCCATGGGTAGATATTCTTAGAACTTTACTATCTAGTTTCATAACTTATCTTGAACTTCTGATAATAAACCAAGATGATTACGAAAGGATTTTCAACTTGGACAAATAGTATAGTTGCTTTCATTAGGAAGAATGTTCAAATAGCTTGTGAATTATTACTAACCTGTCTATAGGTCTTGAGGACGTACTCGAGGATCGGATACTGGAGAGATAGTGTCTCGCATATGGGTATCCCAGGCATACTACGTATACAAGACCCAACACTCTACTAACTGCAATCACTGATTCCCTAGACAATGCTCTAATACCATCTAACCATCTTTGTAACATCTCATTTCGGAGATACTACCGGCATTGAATAAGTTGTCTTATTCCATTGAGCCTCTGAATTTGGACAACACTACTACTCTATCTCAAACATAAACTCATACATGGAACCATTACCCAAATCAATGACATAGAATGCATCTCAAATACTCATAACTATATGCTCAATAACAATACAATCTACAACTGTGTCATGAACATCTTAAATTATTACAACACAATCTCTACTATACAAAATGTATGACACATGACTATACTTCGACTTTGACTGGTCTATGCCTCTGACTTGACCTGGTGGACTCAAACACCCTAGTGTTTGCCATCAGTATCCATCCTCTCGAGCTCATCCTCCGGGTAACCTGTAAAATAAAAACACTGGGAGTGTGAGAGTTAGATCGTTTGAACGACCTAGTGAGTGGACAATTTAAAACGGAAACTGGAACACTTTATGATAAATTCATGATTCTAAAACCGAAATCATTTCAAGAAAATAAACTTTTCTAAAAACTATTTTCTCATCTGAAAATAAATCTATTTCTATGAAACTTTTCTGGAAACTCTTTCTTTCTGTAAAACTCTGAGATATTCTATAAATCTGAATTCTTTCTAAAACCATGTCATAAAACTCTTTCATAAAACCATCATTTCTGAAAATCATATCTGAGAAATCTGAGAAAACGTGACGCATGTGGGTGTTACGTATCACCGTCCCCTCATACGCCTAAACTAGTGTCATGGGGCGTTATGTATCGCTATCCCCATAACCCTGAATCTAGGATCTAGGGGCATCTGTCATCCCTAATCCTGAACTACGTGTGCATATGTTATATCAGTCAATTCCAATAACCGTCAATTCCAGAAATCTCTATATTGGGTTTTCCCCAAATCTCAAATATCATAAGGAAATCATACTTTAAAAACCAAAATTTCTCAAAATATTCTTAATCATCATATAAATAGAAATCAACTCGGCTAACGTCCTATGCGTTTAAAAAGTAAGTCTCATTCCAAAAATAAATAAATAAATATCAACTTGGAGAGAAAAATGGTCCACTCACTGATTCGGAACTTGCTGGTGACGCCTTGCAACGGTGGCAGAAACGCATCTCTTGGTGATAATCTAGAATTAGCAAAATTTGTTAGTACCAAGACTGTGAATTATATCATTGCTTAACAAAATTTATTCGCTATTCATGATAACTCATCTTCGCTATGTTACTAACATTTTAGGGTGGTCTAACAATTTTTACTACGCTCGTTCGAGGATCTCACAAGCTACTTCGCAAAACTCCATATTCTGCCCTATTTCCAGAAAATTTCAGTGCATTAACACTGACTTTGAAAATTCGCTGTGCTTAATCGGGGTTGAATTTGGAGCTGAACTTTTAATAGAATACTCGTTTATGTGTCTATTTTATGTCTGATTTTATGGATCATGATTTCGATTCCTAGAACTCAAGTTATAAATTTTTATTTATGTTATGTTCTGTTAACACAGAACCAATGGACTACTGCAGTGCGACCAAGTTTAAAAATTATGTGCGACTCCGTCTTAAGTCTAAAAATTCTGATTTTTAGATATGTTATTCGAAATCATGCCTAGTTCACTCAGAATTTTACAGTTTGGTAATTGGATATCTATAACTCAAGTTACAAGCACATTACTAAGACATGTCTATGATGTCTTGTAAACTGACTTCATTGCCTAACTTGCGGGTTTTGCCGCTCTTCCGATTTTATTCACCTTAGCTATATTCTTCAGAGTTCCTAGTGTCTATAACATATGTTTCTTCATGTCAAATTTATCCGAATAATTATTTTGATTCATTGGGACATTTCGTCAAACACTTGGTGTGCGAAATGCCCAAATTCAACCAATTTTTTTCAGGTTTCAATTCCTTGACCATTTCCAATACATTATACAATTTTAATCCATCTTATTCAATCTCTAATCATTTAGATTCAGCTCCAAAATAACCAAAATTCAGTCTCCAAAACCTCCATGGTCGAATTTCCATCCTTTATTGATATCAAAATTTTTGCAACACCACTCAAGCAATTCAACACTAACACATTTACATCATCACTATTTTTACATTTCTATCATCAAACAACATCCAATCCTCATCAATCCTATTTTTAACTATAATACATAGGGTTTCCATAATTTGGGTATTTACAAAAAGAAACTCAATCCATACTCATACTATCATGATACCCTCCAAGACACATGCTAGCAACCATATCAAAGCCAATTAAGGAAATCCAAACCCTAGGGTATGTAAAGTGCGAATTTGAGACCTTTATTTTCCAAGTTAAAAATTGAAATTAGAAGAGGGAAAGAGAATTAGAACTTACTTTGCATGAGAAAGAAGCTTAAGATCATCACTTGTTACTTCAAAATTTGATTGAGGAAGAAAAAGATTGGAAGAACCCTTCATGAGTTGCTCACGTTTTTTGTTGAGAGGGAGATGAGTGAATAGTGTTTAGGGTTCAAAAAAAAAACGTGGGCTGCCTTATATACAAGTGGGGTAGAATTTTTATTATTATTATTTTAGAAGACACATGGTGATATTTCCAGAAAAATCCCGAAATACTACAGTAACTTCCACAAAAATATATTTTTTTGACTTGATTCTGGTCTGTTTTTGAGAAAATGATATAAAATTCATAAAAATCGAAGATCGTATGAAAAAATTATAGCCCAAATAATAAAGGCTGATCGAAGTGGTACAAAAAATAAATTTCGTATCGGAACTGCAAGGGATTTACCGAATATCCGCAAAGTAATTTCACAAGCACATACATGCTTGAACATAATTTATATTATGTATTACGCCATCCATAACATAGTAGTCATCGGGATTATCGGGGTGTTACATAGGTTCTCTTACTTTACTTATATCTAAATATTCAAAAATATTAGAAAATTATTAAGGTTACAACTCTTGTTGTTTTTGAGAGGTTCAGGCTACCTGGAATCACTCTAAAAGAGATTTAAAATCCCTCGAAGTATCTTAGAAAAAAGACACGTAACAATAAATTGTATTTGCTGTATCTAGTAATCAGAATAAATTGTTAACAAGTTACAAAAATATCATTAATTATAATTATTTATTAATTTATTACTTATTATTTATTAATTATTAATATATTAAATTACTAAATAATAAATTATTATTTCATTAAAATATTAAATATTATTTTATTATCAATTACTAATTAATTTTATTTATTATTTATAATTTAAGTATTAATTAATTATTACTTTATTAATTAATTATTAATGTATTAAATTACTAAATATTAAATTATTATTATGTATTAAATTACTAAATAATAAATTATTCCTTATTAAATTATTATTTTATTAAAATATTAAATATTATTTTATTATCAATTAATTTTATTTATTATTTATAATTTAAGTATTAATTAATTATTAATATATTAAATTACTAAATATTAAATCATTCTTTTATTAAATTAATGATTAATTATTATACATTTTATTAATTATTTATAAATTAATATTATTTAATTATCTTAGGAAAAATATTATAATTTCTCATTAATAATAAAAATAAGAATCTTATTCTCATAAAATGATAGGAATGAGTAGGGGTGGCAATTTGGGACAGGATTCGTTTATTCGTTCGATTCGATTCGCCTAAAGGCGAATACGAGTTTGAAAAAATGGATTCGTTTAATAAATGGGTCGATTCGATTCGATTCATTTATTAAACGAATCGAATACGAATTTAAGCTCATAGATTCGTTTATTCATTTACGATTCGTTTTATTATTTTCTTTTACTAGTTATTATTATTTTTCAATTAAGATTCGAGAAATTATGACTAATTACCATATAAAAAATAATATTTTCGATATTTGGTGAGATATTTTTAATAAATTTATTAATTATATATTTTATATCTATATATTTATGAAGGATTAATGTAAATCAACTATGGTAAATTATGATATTAAATAATATCATGACTAAACGAATATTCATATTCGATTCGTTTAATACGAATCCTGATATTATGATTCGTTTAATAAACGAATCGAATACGAATCATGATATTAGGATTCGTTTAATAAACGAATCGAATACGAATCCATCACATTTTGATTGGTTTAATAAACGAATCGAATACGAATCCTGATATTAAGATTCATTTAATAAACGAATCGAATACGAATCTATCAAATTTTGATTCGATTCGTTTATGATTCGATACAAATTCGATCCGTTTATTCATTTTGGCACCCCTAAGAATGAGACTTTAATTTATGGACCATACCCATTTTTATTCAATTTAAAAAAGTAAACACACCAATAAACTAATCAGCTTCATCTTCACGCTCCTTGAATCTGTCTTTGACAGAATCAACTAATTTAGTGTCACCCGAGGTGGCTGCTTCTGCTCCATCATAGATCTTCTTGCCTGTCTGACATGCAATACCTTGATCTGTAGCTCGAAGCCTTTCTTCTGCAACTCTCTTGAACTCTTCAGCTGTCGATGGTGCTCTTGATAAGATTACACAATCAAGATGAGTAATTAAAGGGATAAAATCAAGGGATCTCAAATCTTTAAATTTGTAACATTTATCTAGTAATTAATCCTTTCCTTTTATTGTAATCTCTTTTGTATTTCAAATTTCAAACATTGTGTATATATAATGCTTAATGGCATTATGAATAGTAAGAGAAAAATATTATTCAAACTTGTCTTCTCTTCATGGTATCAGAGCTGAGATCCATTATCTAATTTTTTTTTTCCCGACCACATTCTCCCCTTCTCTGTTCAATGGCCACCGATGGTACCCAAAATGTCATCCCCAATGCCCAAGACCCAACAAAACCTCTAATCATTGTTACTATCCACAACTCAATCAAACTCACATCAACAAATTACCTCTCCTGGAAAACACAATTGAAGCCACTCTCATCGGCTATGACCTACATGATTACATTGATGGAAATCAACCCACCCCACCACGTTCAATCAACACAAACAACGTAACTACTCCCAATCCCGCATATCGCACCTGGCTACGCCAAGACAAACTAATCTTTGCAGCTCTGGTCGGCACCCTCTCACCATCTCTGGTTCCTCTCATCACCCAATCTACCACCACCTATGAAGCCTGGCAAACCCTTGCCAACACCTATGCCCGTCCCTCTCGAGGTCATATCAAACAACTAAAAGATCATCTTAAACACATCACCAAAGGCCAAAAACAATAACCGAGTACATGCAAACTATCAAAACCACAGCCGACCAACTGGCTGCCCTTGGAAAACCTCTTGACCATGAAGATCTAATTGAAAAGGTGCTTGATGGACTTGATGATCCCTATCAGTCTATCATTGACTCTGTCAATGGCCGTGATTCCACTATTTTATTCGATGAACTCCATGAAAAACTCATCAACAAGGAGTTATCCCTCAACAACAGGACTAAACCACCTTCCCACCCGGCATCTGCCCATCCCACCAATGTTCGGACCTACAACCGACCTCATCCTAATCACACTGCCCAGCCCGGTCGGTTTGCACCCACACCAACCCTCAACCTCCCAGAAACTCCCCCACCAACCCTAGAACTGACCGCCCACCTCCTCGTCCTTTTCTTGGTCGGTGCCAATGGTGCCACACTCATGGTCATGTGGTCTCCCAATGCCCTCTCTTCCGCCAACACTTTCCACGTGCGCACCAACCAGCCCGTCCCACAACTCATCCAACCCTCGCTCAAGCAGTCCCTGGCAATATCAAGCTAATGTCATCACCACCTCTTCCTCAGACCCAGCCTGGCTTCTAGACAGTGGAGCCTCGCATCATGTCACTACTGACCTCAACAACCTTGCTCTCCACAATCCTTATGACGGCACAGATGAAATCATGATCGGTGACGGCACTGCACTCCCCATTTCCCATCATGGTTCTACTTCTCTTAAAACTCAGACTCACTCTTTCAACTTATCTAATGTTTTATATGTTCCCACTATGAAACGTAATCTTATCTCCATTTCTCAATTTTGCAATTCCAATAACACCTCCATTGAGTTCTTACCCTCTTCCTTTAATGTGAAGGATCTTCGCACGGGGGCAATTCTGTTGCAGGGTCGGACTAAAGATGGTGTATACGAATGGCCGACCTCCCCCACTCGATCCCCTCTAGTCGCCTTTTCAAGTGTCAGAACTACTATACCTGAGTGGCATCATCGGCTCGGGCACCCATCCTCGTCGGTCTTCAAAAATATCATGTCTTCATTTAATTCAGATGTTTCTCGTTCCTCTTATCTTAACTTCAATTGTAATTCGTGTCAATGCAATAAAAGTCACAAGCTACCGTTCTCTTCGTCTACTCTTACTACAACTACACCTCTTGAGGTTATATACACAGATTTATGGACCTCCCCGGTCTACTCGTTTGATAACTTCAAATACTATATAATCTTTGTCGACCACTTCACCAAATATATTTGGCTTTATCCCCTCAAACGAAAGTCGGATACTCGTGATGTCTTTGTGCGCTTCAAGGCACTAGTAGAAAAATTCTTCAACCGACCAATCCTAACACTTTACTCTGACAATGGGGGGGAATATCAGGCTCTCTCTTCCTTCCTCACAATCCATGGGGTCTCACATCTCACTTCCCCTCCTCACACTCCAGAACACAATGGGTACTCTGAACGTCGTCACCGACATATCGTCGAAACAGGTCTCTCTCTCCTTACCCACTCATCCATGCCTCTTTCATATTGGCCCTTTGCCTTTTCCACTGCCGTCTACCTTATAAATCGCATGCCTACACCGACCTTAAACCACAAATCACCATATCTCCAACTGCTCGGCCATAAGCCGAACTACTCAAAACTACGCAGCTTTGGCTGTCTCTGCTACCCTTGGCTTCGTCCTTACACATCTCACAAACTCGAGTCCAGGTCCTCTCCCTGTGTCTTCGTCGGATATTCCCTCACTCAGAGAGCTTATCTCTGTATCGAGCCCTCCACATATAGACTTTACTCCTCCCGACATGTCCGATTCGTTGAGTCAATCTTTCCCTTTGCCACATCACATAAGTCCCCTACCCGGACAACCCCGTCCACTGTCTCTGAATGGTGCTCCATGACCTTCCCGGTACTAAACTCACAATCACCGACTACCGACCCTGCACCCCCACAGCATGTACCACCCACTGGTGCTCCTATCCAACCCCGCATACCTTTACACAGCAATTCCACAAGTACCACCACTTCACAAGTAATAGCCGATCAACCAAACCCCGAACGACCACATGAACCTCCCAGACAACCATCATTACCCGACCATTCACCCGACCAAATAACACATCGCCCCATCCCACAACCCGATCACATACGCAACGCACGCCCCGACCTACCATCCCTCCCCATAAACACAAACCCCGACCGACCACATGACCAATCAACATCAACCAACATAACCGACCATACCAACACCGACCGACCAAATGATCCCTCAACATCAACCAACATAACCGATCACATCAACACCGACCAACACAACCACCCTCCAGTACAGCACGTGTCATTGTTACACGCTCCAAGAACAACCTTCATAAACCGATCCAAAAACTTAACCTCAACACCCAGCTTCATAACCCTACACTCGAACCCTCCACCATTACCCAGGCCCTCAAGGACCCTAAATGGCGCCAAGCTCTGTCAGAAGAATATAATGCTCTTCTTCACAATGGGACATGGGAACTAGTGCCACCCAGTCCCGACCAAAACCTGGTCGGCTGTAAGTGGATCTTCCGCACAAAATTTAATGCTAATGGTTCTATTGACAGGTACAAAGCTCGATTAGTTGCCAAAGGATTCCATCAACGTCCCGGTGTGGATTATTATGAAACCTTCAGCCCAGTCGTCAAGCCGACCACTGTTCGAATTGTTCTCAGCCTTGCGGTTAGTCAAGGATGGTCCCTCCGACAACTTGATATCAACAATGCATTTCTTCAAGGCACTCTCACTGAAGATGTCTATATGTCCCAACCTCTTGGCTTCATTGATCGGGATCATCCCCATCACGTCTGTAAACTTAAAAAGGCCATCTACGGTCTCAAACAGGCCCCTCGAGCATGGTACCATGAACTACGTCAATTTCTTCTACAGTCCGGCTTCCCAACTCACACGCCGACACCTCACTGTTCATCTTCAACAAAGCAACACCACATTATATCTCTTAGTCTATGTCGACGACATCATCATTACCGGGAATAATGTTCAAGCTGTCCACAGATTCATTACCCAACTCTCACAGCGATTCTCTCTCAAGGATCTTGGCCAACTTGCTTATTTCCTTGGGGTGGAGGTCACTACTCACAACAATGATCTTTTCCTGTGTCAACGCAGGTACATTACCGATCTGCTCACCAGAACCCACATGATTGACGCCAAGCCAGCCCCAACTCCTCTAGCAACAAACCCGACACTCACATTACATTCTGGATCTCCTTTACCTGATCCGACCGAGTACAGAACTGTTGTCGGCAGCCTCCAGTATCTCTCCCTCACTCGACCGGACATTGCTTATACAGTGAACAAACTTTCTCAGTTTATGCATCAACCGACCACTGATCATTGGCATGCAGTCAAGCGATTACTGCGATATCTCTGTGGCACTCTGGACCATGGCATATTCCTCCGCCACAACTCCCCTCTCGCACTTCATGCATTCTCCGATGCTGATTGGGCTGGTAACAAGGATGATTACACCTCCACTGGTGCTTACATAGTATATATTGGTCACAATCCTATTTCCTGGAGCTCCAAGAAACAACGCACGGTTGCTCGCTCCTCCACTGAAGCTGAGTACCGATCAGTAGCCTCCACTGCTGGCAGAAATTAGATGGATTTGTGCTCTTCTTACCGAACTTGGCGTCACTCTCTCTCCCCAACCAGTCATCTACTGTGACAATGTTGGGGCAACCAATTTATGCTCCAATCCTGTGTTCCACTCGCGAATGAAACACGTAGCGCTTGACTACCACTTCATCCGGGAACAAGTTCAACTGGTCTACTTCGGGTCTCCCACATCACTGGAGCTGATCAACTAGCAGACGCCCTTACCAAACCACTTGCTCGGTCTCCTTTCAACACACTAAAGTCCAAGATCGGACTCTCTCCACGACCGTCCATCTTGCGGGGGCATGATAAGATTACACAATCAAGATGAGTAATTAAAGGGATAAAATCAAGGGATCTCAAATCTTTAAATTTGTAACATTTATCTAGTAATTAATCCTTTCCTTTTATTGTAATCTCTTTTGTATTTCAAATTTCAAACATTGTGTATATATAATGCTTAATGGCATTATGAATAGTAAGAGAAAAATATTATTCAAACTTGTCTTCTCTTCAGCTCTCTCAATGTCTGTTTTTGATGAAGGCCACTGCTAATATTTTCATCTCTACTTGCATCTTGGCTGTAACTCTGTCACAAATCGTTGTCGTGTTTAATCCATGCGCGCGCGCAAAACTACGAATATGTTTTCTATAAAATCTAGACAAAATTGGAACTCCATGCAGTTTAAAAAAAAAGTGATTATGATTTTTAACTGTGTACCTTGAAGGGCGGCTTGTAGAGACATGCTGTCAAAGGCCTGATAGAAGAAGATGGTCGTGAAGATTTGAAGATAAAACCTCTTATTTGCGACATCGTTCGATGTTGAATTTCTCAGCTGCACCAAATTTCGTAAAAAAGAGAATTTTAAAACAATTTATCCGTCCAATGGCTTTTAATGTTATAGAAGACAGAAGTGGACACGTGGCTGTATATCACTTGCCATTTCATTTTTTTTTCATGCAACGCTTCATGTCATCCTTTATGTGTTAGTGCTCCGGTGTAGGGTTTAGAATTTTATGTTTGAAGTCTTGAATTCGAATATACATTAGGTAATTTATTTCTCATCTTTACTATTTTATTTAATTTAAAAAGAATGATTTTACAACAGTATTTTTAAGGATTTTTTTTTAAAAAATGTTAGTGCTTATCCATTATAATTTATTCTGATGACGACATCTGCAAGTAGATAGCAGTGAGCAAGTCAATTCATTTCGACTAGCTTTCAAGGGTAATTTAGTCTTTCTCTTTCCTATATAGAGTTAGAATTCTACATTGTGAATTGTTAAGGTTGCTTTTCAGTTTTTGGTATCAACGGAATCATTGTTGTAATTACTCAACTTTCTAGTTAGGGTTTGTTCTCTGATTGCCATTTCGCTTCACTGTCTCCCTCGAAGTCATCTCCGGTTATTCAGGATATGGAGTCAAACGGAGATTGTGCTGACGTGTCTCGAATCATCAGCGAAATTGAAACCTTAAAGGCTGCAAAGAATGATATTGATAATCGAATCTCAACTCTCGAAGCTCAGCTTCGAGAATCGACTATTACTCAGCCGATAAACAACACCGTTTCTAATGGTTCTCGTTGTCCAATCTCCACCGTTGATTCCGGATTATCACCCAACATGATTTACCGTTACAGTCGCCACCTCCTGCTTCCTTCTTTCGGAGTTGAAGGTTTAATTTTTGAATTAATATTTTTCTAAATTTCATTCGTTTAGCATTTCTGTTGATTTTTATTTGAAACTTTGGATTTAATTTTTGGTTGTAGCGCAATCGAATCTCTTGAAGTCTTCGATTCTAGTCATTGGAGCTGGCGGCTTGGGCTCACCGGCTTTGCTGTATCTTGCAGCTTGTGGTGTTGGTAAGATGATTTAAGAGTTTATGCATATGTTTTAAATTGTGTTTGTCAGTGCTTTTACTAACTAGTGCTTCTTGCAATAAGTACTTGCCAGCGCTTGTTTTCCAGAGAGGTGATTCTCTAGGAAATTTTCCAAGTCTTTCTTTGGCATCAAAAGTCACATTTGTCTATTTCAGGGTTCAGCGAAAATATTTGAAATTAGGCGATTACGCATACCTTATTTACTAGCTGAAGTGCTTTTAGCGGTGCTAAAAACTACCAAATGTACCCTCACTAGGATTTGTGCTAAACATTTTTGTTCTCTGTGATTATATAATGGCTGTTGTGTTATCTGTGTTATCTATATCTTTTGACATGACATGCATATACTTGAATTTTGAAATTTATTCATTGCATGCCTTTTATTTTGTTTCAGGGCGATTGGGTATTGTGGATCATGATGTAGTTGAGCTTAACAACATGCACAGGCAGGTATAAATAGGAAATTGTGCTTACTGTTTCTGTGATATATGGTACTCCTGGTACTATTGTTGATCAGTAGAATTTTGTCAATTTACTATCACCATGGACCTGCAAACTATTTACTTGTGGCTTTGAATTTGTACACAACATGTGTGTATTTTCAGCGTCCTTTGTTGTTCCGTGCTTTTAAGCTTTAACTTTGTAGTTCTCTCCCATCTAAAAGATTTTTGACTCCCCTGAAATGGGCACATATAGGCAGATGGTCAGTGCTCATAAATTTTTTGTTTTTATCTAGACTGCTTTATTTTCTGCAATCTTTCTTCCGAAGTATATCATCTTGAATTTTAAAAAAAAAGTATGGTGATTGTGATTACAAATATTCTTTTATTAGTTTATTTGTGATTTGCTTATTTCAGGTTATCCATACTGAAGCATATATTGGTCAGTCAAAAGTGAAATCTGCTGCTGCTGCTTGTCGCTCGTATGCTACTCTTATGATATTTTTTTGCATTTTTCACATGAAATATCGCACATTATTGCACTTATTGTGTAGGCTCAACTCAATTTTGTCTATTGTTTTTGTCTTTATTTCCTCTAATATGGAAGTGTGTTCCAGGATCAATTCGACTATTCAGATTGTCGAGCACAGAGAAGCTTTTCGCACATCCAACGCTTTGGAAATAATGAGCCAGTATCCTTCATAAATATTTTTAAGTGAATTATTTTCCCCTTTTCCATTGTGGTCATCTAAAATCTTGAGAGTTCCATAACTGTCATAACTTCTTAGATACGACATAGTCGTAGATGCAACTGATAATGCTCCAAGCCGTTACATGATCAGTGATTGTTGTGTTGTGTTGGGAAAGGTAAGTTGGCTGTGTGGAGTTCTCATTGTTTTGAATGATTGGTAAAAAAGTAAGTTGGCTGTGCGGAGTTCTCATAGTTTTGAATGATTGGTAAAAAGGTAAATTGGCTGTGCGGAGTTCTCGTTGTTTTGAATGATTAGTAAAAAGTAAGTTGGCTGTGCGGAGTTCTCATTGTTTTGAAAATTTGTAAAAAGGTAAGTTGGTTGTGCGGAGTTCTCATTATTTTGAATGATTGGTAAAAGATGTATAAATTGACTTCTAAATATTGGTACTTCGTGGGGCAATTGGAGTGTGATGAAGTTACAATTTAGTTAGCCTAGACTCTTTTTTCCCTGAAATGCGTTTAAAATTGTGATGATCATTTGTAATTTCAAGTCACAGAGTAATCGAGCTAGCAAGTGTACTGTGTCGATGTATATTAAGCAAGGTTTTATACGCTGTAACTTGTGAGAAACGTAAAACATTGTGAACATTATTTTCCTTTCCAAAATTATTAATTCATGTTTTTGCATGCAGCCTCTAGTGTCAGGTGCTGCCCTGGGACTGGAAGGGCAGGTATGCAATATAAATTTAACTTTTGGCTTCCCTCTGTCTTCGGGTTCATAACATAACTGCATTGCTAAAATTTACTGTATAGCTCACAGTTTACAATTACAATGGAGGTCCTTGCTATCGTTGCCTATTTCCAACTCCGCCACCAACAACAGCGTGCCAAAGATGTGCTGATAGTGGAGTCCTTGGAGTAGGTAGGTTAATAATTCATTTGGCGTGGGCCAAGTAATTTTTGAATGAAAAGTTGATGATCAAAATGCCTATATACAAAATCTTAAAATGTCAGTTGCTTTATGAAAGAATAATGCTTTTAATTATTATTTCAGTTCCTGGAATCATTGGCTGTCTCCAAGCCTTGGAGGCCATTAAAATAGCAAGTGTTGTTGGTGAACCACTCTCGGGGAGGATGCTCTTGTTTGATGCATTATCAGCGCGAATCCGTATTGTATGTTTCATTAACCTTCCTTTCAATAGTCTGTTGCAGTTCAACCATAATATGAAAAGCATGATTAATTTTCTTACCAATTGCAAGATTCGATGGTTATATTTGACACCTGTTATACTTGTTGAAAACCAGAGTGGATGTAAATTTGTATGGTTTCTGATCTGAATACCTTTGAGATGACTTGGTTTTGTTCTAATAATAGTTAAATTGAGCCATCTTGATATTTATCTTTATGTTAACAATGTTTGATTAGGTTAAGATTAGAGGCAGATCATCCCAATGTGAAGCTTGTGGAGAAAATTCAACATTTACCCAAGATCACTTTAGAAATTTTGATTACGAGAAGTTCACTCAGTCACCTCTGTCTACGGTACTTGTTTCATTCTCTCTAATTGAACTCCCAATATTATTTAATATTAGCTGAATCTGATGCTCTGACCTTCCAATTTTATGCAGCTTCCCTTGAAGTTGAATTTACTGTCAGCAGATTCCAGAATAAGCAGTAAAGAGTACAAAGAAAAAGTTGTCAATGAGGAAGCCCATGTATTAGTTGATGTCCGGCCAGCACATCACTTCAAGATTGTCTCTCTTCCGAACTCCATAAACATTCCTCTTGCAAATTTGGAATCCAGGTTACCTGAAATTTCATCGGCAATGCAAGAAAAGGAAGAACACAAAGGATCTAATGCCTGTTCCGGTGCTGGCCTGTATGTAGTATGTAGAAGAGGCAATGATTCACAGAGAGCTGTGCAAGTTCTTCACAAGATGGGTCTCACTTCTGCTAGAGATATTATTGGAGGCCTGGAGTCCTGGGCAAATGATGTGGATCCAAATTTTCCTACCTATTAATTATGACTCATCATTTATCTTCTCCGAGACGAACTTGGGTGTGCAAAAATTTATCTTCTTTCGAAGTTGATGCAGCTTTAGTTTTTTGACCAAGAACTGTAATTGTAATTTGTAATGAAATTACCTTTCTGTATATGATGTTTCGGAGTGATGTTTAAATTTGATCTACGACTTTGTCCATGCATGCATGCAATTGTGCATGGGAAGCCAATTATATACAAACAAAATCTTTGCATTGCTATTTTGGAGGCACATGGAGATGGAGGGACGGGAACTTGAAAATTAGGGTTTCCGTACAGTCTGCCTGGGAAAACTTATCACCAAATGCTTTTGCATGGCTGCCATGGGGCTGACGAAGTGAATGCGAATCACCAAAAACACTATTATTTATGAAAGTTATATTATATGATAACACATTAATTAGAGGGCATAATAATGCTAATAGCTCAATGTATACGAGAACCATATATATAGCTAGAGAGATGATTGAGGACGATAACTTGCTCAACAAACCAAGGAAACTTCATGGCATTGGAGGTGGCTGATCACCTCTTGGCGGGTGAGGGCCCCCCGGCGGACAAGACCTAGGCGGTTTAGGAGGACAAGGAGGCCGAGGCTGCGGCCACGGCCCTGGTTGGCCATATCCACACATACCATAAATGCACCTAACACCCCAAGGGCATTTATTCCCACATCTTCCACAGTTAAAAGGACTTCTATTTGTATTGGTACAAAATCCACGACAACATTGCCAAGAAAATCTACATCTAATTCCACATAAGCCACAGTTATTAACATCAGAAGACACATCAACACAACGATTTCTGCAACATTTCATTCGGATCCCAGGTGCTTCTCCTTGTCTGCATATCCATGGCCTGTTCCAGCACCCGGATGGACGCGGCCGCGGGTCCCAGTTGGCTACCTTGTTGAGCCATGGTGATGATGATGCTGATGAAGAGACATTTACAATGGCATTTGGTTGAACTTTGTATATTGAACTGGCTTGTGCCAACACTATGAATGGTAACAGTAAGAGTTGCAAGACTGCTATTAGGGCAATGGCTAGCCGGGTCATTTGAACTTGCAATAGAAGTAATAAGAGAGCTAAATAAGATTTATATAAGAAATAAAGTGATTTTCAGTTACTATTATTGTTTTTAGGAGCTTGAGATGTTCATGTTTTTCTTCCAGGTTATTATTGAAGTCTCGTGTTGTAGGAGGTGGTAAAATTACTAATTACGTGACAGGCAGGCGATTTATGCTATGCTTTGTGCATGTAGGTGCTTTAGCTTTAACTACTAATCTTCTCGGTATAGCCTTAACAAATACTAAATTAATAAAGTGGGTAGTTATTAAATCCCTTGAATAAATTGGACAGGCTTCGCTTTTTACTTGGAAAAATTTGTCCTCATTTTTGGAGGCCCATTATTTTCCATAGACCTCGTGAGAAAACTACCGGAAGCAACCTAATTATAGGCAACACATTAAGAGAAATTTCGGTCATTAAACACCAATTCTTTTTTAAAAAAAAAAAAAAAAAAAAATTGGAAACCACCCCTTCCAAGCTTAAACGGAACAGGTAAAATCCCCGGTTGTTCTAGGCTCTTACAAAAAATGTACTTCCTGAATTCGAACCTAGGGTCTCAAAGTGAGATCCCGAACCCTACATTACCAAGTCACATTCCTTGGGGATCTACGGTAACAGCTACTAAAACAATCAAAATGAAGAAATAGAAATCTGTGACATAAAAGTACCAAATGTGCATGCAGTCACTATCTGATTGATATTGCACAAAAACTTTAGAACTATTGTTAAAATTCGATAGAATCGTCGAAATGGAAATGTGTACTTAATAATGAAGCTATCAGAGAGCAGCAAACGAAATGTGTTTTAGAGCGCAAAGTTCATGCTTATTTCTCATTCCCACATAAGATTCTCCATGTGTTTTAGATCCCTCATTTGTCACACATTCTCCTGCTGCTCATAACGTCGCTTCAACTTGGCAACTTGTCCAATACTTTCAGCCATTTGCCCTAAAATGGTAGACTTTGCCATATTTTTGTCATCATAACATGCATCAATCTACCACTCTGAGTCACATACGATATCCATTGCATCTGAGGGTGCAGTCCTTTCTTCATTTTCTACAAATCTGCAATTCAAAAACGAAGCTTACCAAAAGAACTTTACGCAGAAAGAGTATCAAACAATTTCCCATTTTTTTTTTTAAAAAAAAGCGAGCCTTGCTGCTAAACAACATAACGAGGATAAATGTTTTACCAGTCTCAAAGCAGTCAATGAACTTATTGTTATTCATAATTGTTGTGATTGAACACACAATAATAGAGGTGATTGGAGAGAAAATTCTTCTTTTATATCAAACAAACAAAAGAATTTCAAAGCTTCAATACCCAAGCTTTACAAAAAACTCTCACACCACTTTACTCTCTAATACTCTCACGTTTGGGATTACTGGGATGATGAACAATGGACTCAAGGCTCCATTTTATAGTGCCCAAACCGCGTGGCATTTGGCACATGTTTACAACTCATACAGACACACACAGCTTGCAAACAAGCTGTCCACAACTTCTCTTCAAACTTTCAGTGGGTTTGGCTTTTACTGCATGAAGTCTTCATGCACTTTGAAGCTGTCTTCAACAAATCTCCCACTCGGTGAAGATTTCCCCAAAATCTGAGCCGACCATCAATCATCCAAAACCGAATCCTCAAAAGGATCCTCCTCTGGCTGCATCTGTATGACTGCCTACGTACCCTGAGTTGGGATCAAGCCAATCGTAGTTCTCTGAATCTCCCCACTCTGACTATGTGGAGAGTTTTGTCATCCCGGCTATGGCACGACAGATTTCAAGCTTCTCATTCGGTAAAACCTTCGTGAACATATCGGCACCGTTGTCGTCGGTGTGAATTTTCCTGAGTTCTAACAGCCTTGAGCTCAGGACGTCCCGTATCCAGTGATACCTTACATCGATATGTTTTGACCTCGAATGAAATGTGGAATTTTTACCGAGATAGATAGCACTCTGGCTATCGCAGTACAAAGTGTACTTCTCCTGCTTGAAACCCAATTCCTGGACGAATGTCTTCATCCACAGCAATTCCTTGCAAGCTTCTGTAACTGCAATGAATTCTGCCTCTGTTGTAGAAAGTGCAACACATCTCTGTAACCTCGACTGCCATGCCACAGCTCATCCTGAGAGAGTAATCAGATACCCCGAAGTAGACTTTCGGGTATCCACATCTCCTGCCATATCTGAATCGGTGTAGCCCATCAACACTGGTTTGTCGCTGCTTCCAAAACATAATCTCATCTTGGATGTGCCTCGAAGATACCGCATAATCCATTTGATAGCATTCCAGTGTTCCCGTCCTGGGTTTGACATAAACCGGCTGACCAATCCAACTGCGTGTGCTAAGTCTGGCCTCGTGCACACCATGGCATACATAAGACTTCCCACTGCTGAGGTGAATGGAACCTGTTTCATTTCCTCATTCCCTGTCTCAGTAGAGGGACTCTGCTGTGTACTCAATCTAAAGTGGGTAGCAAGAGGAGTGATAACCGCTTTAGCCTTGTCCATCTGGAATCTCTGAAGTACCTTCTCAATGTACTCCTCCTGTGACAAGTATAATCTTTTGGCTTTCCGATCACGACCAATCCTGATGCCAAGAATCTGTTTAGCTGGCCCCAAGTCTTTCATCTCAAAAGACTTACTCAGTTGCTGCTTCAAATTATCAATCCTCGATTGATTCCGGCCAACAATCAACAGATCATCTACATATAGCAGTAAGATGATAAAGTCATCGTCAGAAAATTTCTGAACGAAAACACAATGGTCAGAAGTGGTCTTCTTGTATCCCTGCTCCCCCATAACTGACTCAAACTTCACGTACCACTGCCTCGGTGCCTGTTTCAAACCGTAGAGGCTTTTTCTGAGTCTGCACACAAAGTCATCTTTCCCTCTGACTCTGAAGCCTTCTGGTTGCTCCATGTAAATTTCTTCTTCCAGATCTCCGTGAAGAAATGCGGTCTTGACATCTATTTGCTCAACTTCCAGGTCGAGGCTTGCTGCTAAGCTGAGTACCACTCTGATGGATGACATCTTCACAACTGGAGAGAAGATTTCATCGAAGTCAATGTCTTTCCTCTGATTGAATCCCTTGACAACTAGTCTGGCTTTGTACCGGGGTTGTGAAGTGTGCTCATGTTGCTTCACCTTGTACACACATTTGTTCTTCAAAGCCCGTTTGCCTCTTGGCAATTTCACAAACTCAAAAGTGTGATTATCATGCAAAGATTTCATCTCATCTTGCATGGCTTCCTCCCACTTTTCTCTGTCATCTGTTTCCACAGCCTCCTGGTAGCTCTCGGGTTCTCCCCCGTCAGTAAGCAGCACATACTCATATGCAGAGTATCTGGTTGAAGGTCGCCTCTCTCTGTCAGACCTTCTCTGTGGAACTATTGGTGTAGCTTCTGGTACTGGTGGTTGATCATGATCATCATCTCTGTGAGCTTCATCACATGTACCCTCATGTCTGGGAACCTCATATTCAACTCGTACTGGCACCGGTGTGTGAGGTTCTGGATTCACATCTCTGTATTTCTGGGGCATTGTCTTCATCTCCTTTCGGATATCTTCTATGGTCTGGTCTTCGACGAAGACAACATCTCGGCTTCTGACAATCTTCTTCTCCACAGGATCATAGAGTTTGTAGCCGAAATCATCCTGACCATAGCCAATAAAGACACATTGTCGCGTCTTTGCATCAAGCTTGGATCTCTCATCCTTTGGGATGTGTACAAATGCTTTGCACCCAAAGACATACAAGTGTTCATAAGACACTTCTTTACCTGTCCAAGCTTGGTTAGAAACATTACCTTTCAGTGCGACCGCTGGGACATGTTCAAAACATATACTGTTGTGTTGAGTGCCTCCCCCCAAAATGTATTCGGTAGCTTGGCTTGTGACAGCAAGCTTCTGACCCTTTCGCACAAGGTTCTGTTCATCCTCTCAGCTAGGCCATTAAGCTGAGGTGTCTTCGGAGGTGTCGTTTGATGTCGGATTCCTTGCGTCTTGCAGTACTGATCAAACGGACCTCTGTATTCTCCACCGTTGTCTGTTCTGATGCATTTGAGTTTCTTACCGGTTTCTCTCTCCACCAGGGCGTGAAACTCCTTGAACACTCCCAACACTTGATCTTTTCTCTTCAAGGTGTATGCCCAGATCTTCCTTGAATGATCATCAATGAATGTCACAAAATACAGTGACCCACCAAGTGTTCGTGTCTGCATCGGACCGCATACATCTGAATGTATGAGATCTAGTACCTCCGGTTTCTGTTGAGGCGGGGAGCTCTGGAATGACATTCTGTTTTGTTTTCCAGCCATGCAGTGTTCACACTTCCGTAAGTGTGAGTTCTTCAATTCCGGAAGAACATTCCGCCTGCGTAGTATCTCCATCCCTATTTGGCTCATGTGACCGAGCTTTTTGTGCCATAGCTCGGCTGCCTCATTACTGTTAACTGTATTTATGCTACTATTTGAAATCTTAGCATGCATCAAATACAGAGTTGAATCTTTCTTACCTCGTGCCACGACCATTGATCCTTTAGTGAGCTTCCAGGTACCGTCACTAAAGGTGCTGCAGAAACCTTCATCATCCAGCTTGCCTGTTGAGATCAGGTTTAACCGGATGTCTGGAATGTGCTTGACTCCCTTCAACACTAGTCTTGTCCCGTTGTCTGTTTTCAAGGCAGATGTCTCCAATACCGACGGCTTTGGACTGGCCGTCATTCCCCATCCTTACAGCACCATAGTCTCCTGGTGTGTAAGATGAAAAGAAGTCTCTGCGAGATGTGGCGTGTATGGATGCGCCACTATCTATCACCCAACTGGTCTCGTGGCTGGCAAGATTCACAACATCTTCTTCATATATTATGCAGAAGTCTTTGGAGATTTTCTCGGTGGTAGTAGCAACTCTTTCTTGGTTAGAGTCACCATCTCTCCTGGACTGCTCGTTCTTCAGTTTGTAGCAATCCCGCTTCATGTGGCCTTTCTTTTTGCAGTGATAACACTCAATATCCCTCGTTTTTTATTTCCCCCGATTCTTGTCTGATTTACCTGGGCCTCGTCTTTTACTCCTCCCCCTTCTGGTGTTCTTCTCTGTCACTAAAGCTTCTGAGGTTGAGGTTGATGCTGACTCATGCATTCTCGTCCTCTTTTCTTCCTCGAAGATCATGGTCTTTGCCATCTCCATAGTGACTTTCCCATCGAAGATCCTGGTCCGCCACAGCTGTACCTTCATGGTATTTCAACCTCATCATCTTCTTGATGTAGTACAGCTTGTTGTTGCCAGTCTTTGCTCGAAAAAGCTCCTCCAGCTTTCTCCATAAGACATGTGCATTTGTCTCTTCACTGACATGGTTCACGATACTATCGTTGATCCACTGACGAATAGTACTGCATGTTTTCCGGTGAAGATTAGCCCACTTATCATCGGACATTCCTTCTGGTTTCTGCTCCAGAAATACCGATCCATCATAGTCCTTCACATACAGAAGGTCTTTCATCCTTCATCTCCATGTGAAATAGTTTGTACTGGTTAACAAAATCATTTTTCCGTTGCCCCCATCCATCATAAAAATTCTAAGCAGAATTTCAAAAAACGGACCTCACCGTTGCGTCCGGAATGGTCGAAAATGGTGGAAATGGCACTTCTTTTGTCAAAATCCGACACAGGGACCAAATTGCAAATTCCAGAAATTACAGGGGTCAAAGTGCAATTTCCAAAAGTTCAGGGGCCAAATTGCAATTACGGAAAAGTTCAGGGACTAAATTGCAATTTCCAAATAGTTCAGGGACTAAATTGAAAATTTCTGAAAGTATAGGGGCTAAATTGTAATTTCCAGAAAGTTCAGGGACTTATCTGAAATTTACCAGGCACTGCTGACGTGGTACTGCTGACTGTGCGCTGACTGGACGCTGACGTGGCGCTGACTTAGCGTCTTCAACCTTCGGCTGGTGCGTGGAGGCGCGTGGAGCGCGTCGGGTGCGTGGGATGCTCACTGGTTGGCGCGTGCGGCTCGTGAGGGTTAACCGGAGCTCTGTTCGATCGCCGAAAAATACTACCGTGCTCGTCTCGCAGTGAAAAGTCCGATGGTATGCTCAAAATCGATTTTCGACAACTTTCGTCGGAACCGACTTTCTGAACCGAAGCTCTGTTATTGAGTTTCGGGATCCCTCCGAGTAACCTTAGCTACTGATACCACTTGTTGTGATTGAACACACAATAATAGAGGTGATTGGAGAGAAAACTCTTCTTTTATATCATACAAACAAAAGAATTTCAAAGCTTCAATACCCAAGCTTTACAAAAAACTCTCACACCACTTTACTCTCTAATACTCTCACGTTTGGGATTACTGGGATAATGAACAATGGACTCAAGGCTCCATTTTATAGTGCCCAAACCGCGTGAACAGTGCCACGCGGTTTGACACACGTTTACAACTCATACACACACACACAACTTGCAAACAAGCTGTCCACAGCTTCTCTTCAAACTTTCGGTGGGTTTGGCTTTTACTGCATGAAGTCTTCATGCACTTTGAAGCTGTCTTCAACAATAATGAATATAATGCAGAAAACAATATTTATAAATATCTGCATGTAAATTGGATCGGACTTGAATCGGTAAGATATTAAAATTAGATATATTAAAAATTGATATATGTGGAGCCTAGTTGGGGCACACATCTTGGATATTATATTGCCCCGTTGCGGCATTTGCTTGTGTGGAGTCTTATTTTGGCCCACCTTATTGATCCCGGTTATTCCATTGCGCCAATTGTTACGCGGCCTCGAGTGGCGCTATTTGGCCTGTGATGACGCGTCCCGGGTGAGAATCCTGAATCTGGGTAAGGTTTATTTATTATTGCCTTGTTGTGGCATTTGATCATGTGGAGCCTTTCGTGACATATTGTCATATTTGTTATGTGGCCCCGTTGTGGCACATTGATTATTTACAGCTCCTGTTTGAGGTGACCGGTTATGTGGTCCCATGTGACACATTATTTGTTTACAGCTCCCATGTTGGGAGTCTAATTATGTAGGCTCGTATGACATTTCACTCGCATGTTTTTATTTAAATGATTAATGTTGTTGAGGATATATATTTTATTTATATTGATAAAATATATAAATTATAATTATTTCTTAACTCGCATCCTCGACATTGTTTGATTGGACATATATATCCATATATCTTACTAACCATGCAAGATTTCCGTAAAACCAATTAAGATGAGTACATTAATCCCTACTGAGCACATGATTTCGTTCATCCCTCAACTTAACATTTCAGATTAGATCTTGGAGCTTCGAACCTTGAGGGTGCGTTCTTGATTTTGGAACTTCGGAAAGCGAGGAGTGGGTTTGATTCCTCGAGAGTGTTCGATAAACTTGTTACGACTCGTATCGCTATTTAATCCAAGTCTTATATCAGTATCTTCCAAAGTTCCAAACTCGTATTTGCATTTTCCTATGAAATAGAGTTTATTAAATCAATCTTTTGTCCTTATTATACTTTTATCATTAATTTTTTTTTAATTAAAATCCTTGTTCTAAAAATTAGAACAAGTTTATCTCACAATAAAAGCTGAACCAAAATAATTTTTATAGTGAAAAAGAAAAAGTTTGAATCAAAGGATCAAGAAGTCACAACTAGCAAGCACTTTTGTGGCATAAAATTATACAGAAATAAACCCATGAGCATAGACACAGGTTGCTCATATCATCAAATGAAATATGTTACAAACATCACAGTGCCCGTGGGCAGATCAGACTAAACACAACGGCAGTGCAAACATAGTTTGCTTATTTAGGCTACTGCCACACTCCATAAAATAGTCACACAATTAAGCTATCATACATGAACCAGACAAACACGACCAGTCTGGTCATCAAACCAAGAACTTACTGAAGAAGTAGGCATCCTGGAGTCCCTGGCACCATTGCAGGGCGGGAGCTTTTGTTATTAATGGTATCCACATCGCCCTGTGATTTGGGTTTCACATCTGACACCCCAGTTAAGCTCTCAGCAACACCTCCATTTGTGTAATCACCACAAGCAATGGCTTCAAAGATGAGAGCATTAACTTCTTGGAACCTCTCCTCAGAGAGAGAGACCTCGGCAAGCAGCTTCCAAGCATTTTCCTCAGATGCCTCTTCGAAATCCTTCTTCCTCTTTAAAACCATATGCCCACTAATTTCCCACACAGCAGGATTCACTTGGGTGTCCAGAAGCTCTGGACTCACTTCCCCAAGAGCTTGTTTCTCGGCATAACACTGTTTGTTCATTAACCAAATTGTCAAAAAAGTGAATGGAAAAAGGTCAGCATGCATAACATGGAAAAAACAAAATTACCTCGATAATGATTCTAAATACCTGGGGTAAGATAAAGATGCGCTTTCCACTATCACAAATGAGCACATTATAAGGAATGTTGTTAACTTGAAGACAAATGCAAGCATCCGAGACTGTGTTGGACAAGTCTTGCAGAGAGTTTCCACCTTCAAAGACAAGGCCTCTGACAGGATAGTTTAAAAGCTCGGATATCTTCAGGCCACCACCCAAAGTTGTTATCGTCTTGGTGGGAGCCTTCTCAATTGGAAAGGGCACAGCCAAGTAGTAGGCCTGTAGCAATAGAAATCAGTAAATTGCATTTAGACTACCAATGTGACTGGGAATGGAAAACATAACCCAAATTCCAATTTGAGAAAATTAGCTGAGAAATTAAATAGTTATAAACCTGGAAGTGAAGATGGTTGATAGTAGCAAATGCACCCAAGCTATTGTAACCCAACCGGAAGTACGGATTCCCAGCTTCGGCAGCCATGTAAAGTGCGAGCAAGAAGCTATCACGGTCAATCCTCTGTGGCAAGCACTCAAGAATGCGCGGGATCAACAGCACATGCCCATACTCAATAGGACTAACCTGTTATATAGCACACCATAAGAGCAAAACTATTAGAATACTTCCTTCGCTCAATTAGCTTCCTAAGATCTCTTCATAATCGTGCACAAGAAAAATGTATCTTATTGGATTCTAGCTGTATGTCCTCTATTAGCTATTAGAATTAAAAACAAAGAACATACATTGATGGCAACAACACTTGGAGAATTCTCAACATCCACAGGGGCACTTGGGAAGAACCGGACTTCACCATCTTCGCTTGCTTCAAACTGGAAGAGCACTTCTTCTTGCCCCACTTTGGTAAAGTTAAATTTGTTCCCATCAAAAGGCTGGAGGACCTTATCAACACAGAATTCAGTTGGTCTCTTCTTTAGGTGGCGGCCCTCATTCAGCTGAGCAATGAAACCATACTGACCAGGAATGACCTAAATCAAGATATAACATAGAAATCACAATGAAAACCCAACATGCAAAATCAAGCAAACGTTCATTTTACAAAGGAAAACAAGAGGAACCAAAAGGAGACCTTGGTTTCACAGGCAGTGACGTCATAGCGAAAAAGTCCTCTCTGCATGCGATCCTCCCACTACAATGAAATTGTACACTATTTATCAGCTGTTACAGGTAAACAAAAGCTAAAACTAAACACACAGCATAAAGTCAATGTAAACATTCATCTTTTCATCACATGCTTAACAAAATTTACCTCCCCAAGTAAGAGCGAGTCGAGAAATTCAACTGGAGGCTCCCTATTCTCAAGTCCATGAACATCCTTTTCGGTTACAATCTTGTTCACCCTCTTATATAAAGGAAGCTTTGCTCCTATTGAACAAAATCCCAGATAAAATCACTCCCCAAGCATGTCAAAAATCCAAAAATCAACAGAAAACAACAAATTAAATTTCACATAAGCATTTAAACAAACACCTTGAATGCAACATTTGTTCAGGCAATTTCTCCCGCACCCGCCTCCACGACTAGCAGCAGCCTCCTCCGCCTCCTCTTTCTGGTAGTTTGAAACAACCGTTGGCACCCTCTTGATCCCCAACATCTTTTGAATTCCCCAATAAAAAAACAAACAACAATAACAACGAAGGCTTTTTTTTGTTTTCTTAACTGCAATGGCTTAATTCTCTAATGATTTTACTTTGTATATATGTAATCTACAGCTACGCTAATATAGAGATGAAAAGGAACGAGAGAGACCGCCGCCGGCAAGAAAGAGGAGATCAGAAGGGCTGCCGCCTTCGGAAGGCAAAGCGCCACGCCCACCGTGCGGCGAAGGGTTGCTTTCAATCACACATCCCTTGCGTCGTACAGTTCGGACATGAAGCCGCGTTACTCTGTGTATAGCCGTGATGTCTACAACGTGCCTTCACCGGGTTTTACCCCCCACAAAACCAAAATGTTCTTCCGCAACAAACACAACTCTCCCACTTTCAAACTTTCGTCGAAATTTTGATGGAAGTTGAAAAGAAGGAGAATTTATTTGAATTGTAGAGTACTTTTGATGTCGGGTGAGTAAAGAAGAGGCTCAACGGGTGGTGTTTATAAATAGGAGGGGAAGATAAGACCCGAGTGAAGGAGAGGCTTCCAAGGGGATGTGGCTCTGGATGTGCCGTGAGGTTGCAATTATTGAGCCCAAATTAAACTTCCCAACATATTTTAGCAAACTTAAAATTTAAGCTCGATTGAGATTCGAAATTTTTAAATTTTTTGATTTAAAATTTGAGATAATTTTTATTTTTTATCAAAAAATTAATCGAAATTTATTATGATTTTTTTTATCTTGAACCGTAATTGAGATAGAAAGTGACGAGACCAATTATCATTCCTACCTCACATGTTATAATAAAAATCAAATTATTTATAATAAAAACCTATATAATTTTAAAAATTTTATTAACTTGACTAAACATCCAAATAATTTTAATATTTTCCCAATTAGTTGGGAAGGTTAAAAGAATTGCTATTCCCACGCGCTCTTTGACAAAATTAGTGAACCAAATGGTCCTGTGGGGCTGGAATTTTCCAAGTAGTTTCATCTGGGCCCAAACATAGGCACAAAAATACACCAAACGGAAATTTCTCAAAGATAAAATAGCCAGAAATATCTCCGGCGAGTTGTTGGGCCACGTCCCCATTCGATAACACCACTCTTTCTTTCTCCTGATAGTAGATTTAGACAAACCTTTTTTCTTTTCTTTCCCTGACGTGCAAATAAACACGTGGGTTGTTGATGAAATATTAAAAATTAATAATTAAAGAAAAGTGATTTTCTTCCACTAAGTGGGTGGGATGGGACTTTGAAAAGAGTAATTTTCCCATACCTCCGGCAAAGTCAAGTATCGGACGACGAAGTTCACACCAAAATTGATCATCCCACCCCGACACACTGACACATTCCTCTCCTCTTTACTTCATTGTAAATTTACTAAATTATCCCTCTCATTATCAAATTTGACTTTGCCAATAATTATTGATCAAAAAATAAAATAAAAGGAAGGGGAAAATCCCCCAAAAGCGTCTCGTCCAAGGGATTAGTTTTTTTTTTAATTCTTTTTTTAATTCCGAAAAAGAGGTTTTATAATTTTTTTTAAAAATATATTTTTTATTAAAAATTATGTTGATTTTGATTCCGATTCTAATTTTATATTTTATTTATTAAAAGTTATTTATCTTATTTATTTCGAAATCAATATCCATATTTATTTTTACTTTCTTTTTAAAAAAATATTTTATTAAAAGTTGTGTGATTCTGATTTTATATTTTCTTTATTAAAAGTTGTGTTGATTCTGATTTAATTTCGTAAATCAGTATTCATATCTACTTTTACTTTTTGTTTTTAAAAAAATATTTTATTAAAAGATGTGTTGATTCTGATTCTGATTTTATATTTTCTTTATTAAAAGTTGTTTGTCTTATTTAATTTCGTAAATCAGTATCCATATCTACTTTTACTTTTTGTTTTAAAAAATCTATTTTATTAAAAGATGTGTTGATTCTGATTCTGATTTTATATTTTCTTTATTAAAAGTTGTTTGTCTTATTTAATTTCGTAAATCAGTATCCATATCTACTTTTACTTTTTGTTTTAAAAAATATATTTTATTAAAAGATGTGTTGATTCTGATTCTGATTCTGATTCCGATTCTGATTTTATATTTTCTTTATTAAAAGTTGTTTGTCTTATTTAATTTCGTAAATCAGTATCCATATCTACTTTTACTTTTTTTAAAGTTATTTGTGTTTATTTGTTATATAAATAGATAGTTTGTAAGTTTGAAGGTAATATCATTTGAGCCTCTCTCATATCATTCTCTTTTTCTCCTTCAACATATCATTCTCTCTTTTTATAATAGAGTTATTATCTTCGGGAAACATTATGGATAACTGTAACTTGGGCTCATTTTCAGATAGTTGGTCAGGCGAGAATGAAGTTCGAAGTGGGGAAAGCATCTACAGCAATAGTCGTGATTATACAACTGAATTTACTACAGACCAGGTTATTTTTATGTTTGTATTATGTACATTCGTTATTTATTTTTAAAGTGTAGAAATTACGTATATTTGTTATTTATATATCTTCATTATTTTTTATATAGTGATTAAAAATTCTGCTAATTTGAAAGGCGGCAAGCTGCCAAAGTGTCATCTTATGTGTGAAAGATGAGGAAAGTACAAACCACCGCGGTATCTTGTTGAAGGTCAATCCATAGTAAAAAATAGTGGGACAAAAAAATGTGAATGCCCATTTGAGCTGCGAGGTATACCAAAACCTCCAGACGGTATTATGTGGGGATTAAAGGTTACATGTGGTTTCCATAACCATCAAGTAGCAGAATATCTTAATGACCATGAATATCCGTCTAGGCTAAAACCGTTAGAGAAACAATTTGTGCTTGATATGGCCAACAGCACTGCACCTCGTGAAATTCTTAGTGTTTTAAAAGAAAGAGACCCGTCAAATAATACGGACATCAGAAGCATTTACAATGCTATTTCCAGAAATAAAGAAGCAAAACGGGGTGGTCTAACTGCTATTCAATATGTTTTGGATCAATTGATTAAGAAAAATTATCTTCATGATTACCTTACAAATCCAAACACCAATGAAATTACAGATATTCTTTGGGTTCATCCAAAAAGCTTAGAGCTGTATGTTAACTTTCCTTCTGTGTTAATCATTGATGCAACATACAAGACCAACGAGTATCGGATACCACTATTGGAGGTTGTTGGTATCACATCCACAATGCGAACTTACTCGCTTATGTTCGCATATCTTAGTAATGAGACGGCTGGGCAACTAACATGGGCATTATCAATCTTGAAGAAATGGATGGTTGAAAAAGGAGCATCATTGCCATCAGTTTTTGTTTCAGATCGAGATTTGGGGCTTATTAAAGCCATTGAAACATGTTTTCCAATGGCTCGTCACATTCTTTGTATTTGGCACATAAATCAGTGCGTAATGAAGAAATGTAGTCCTATGCTTGGTATACAATGGAAACATTTTTATTCATCATGGCACTCCCTTATTAATTCATCAACACAATGGTCTTACCAACAGAAATAAGAGGTGATGCGCGAGGAGTTTAGACAATTCAATGATGCTCTAAATTACCTTTGGGAGACATGGTTACACCCTTATAGAGACCGATTTGTTTCAGCATGAATTGATACATGTATGGACCTGAGAAGCAATTCAAGTCAGAGGTACAATTTTTTTCTTACTATTTAAATTATTGATCATTATTGTAATTTTCACTAATGAAAAATACAATATTTTTTAAATTACAGGACAGAGTCTGCACATTCGAGACTGAAATTATATTTGGGAAATACCATGTCATCCCTATAATTATCTTTTGAAAAAATACACAAGATGTTGAGAAATCAGTTTGGGGAAATTCAAAAGTCATTCGAGAAATCTTTGAACATTCCACGACATACACATTTGCGTGTGGAGATTTTTAATGAAATAAGGTGTCGGATTTCGTTAGAGGCGATGGAGTTTATTTATGATCAGCTGAAATGTGTTGATGAAACATGTCACCAACTAGCCGGCATGTGCAACTGCTCGTACAAAATAATATATGGATTTCCATGTATGCACGATATTGCATATTGTCTTCATCTTTCCATCCCAATTTCGATACAAAGTGTTGACGCACATTGGAGAATGTTATCAATGCACGTACACCAGTTCAATTATAATGCAACACGGCCTAACAGGATATCAAACGTTGTTGAATTATTACATGAGATGGATCCATGTATACGAGAGCATATGATAAACAAGTTTCTTGATATGGCAGATCCATCTCAAAGCACAGTTCGAGTCCCTTCGTACAACACTGAACATAGAGGTCGACCTACAGGCAGAGATGAGCAAAGCAAATGTCGCATACCTTCTTTTGGATATGTTTCCACTTCAGGATCTAGGGTCACTCAACCAACTGTACCGACTGTAGGGAGAGGGGGCCGTAGGAGGCGATCAACTTATGACCATACTAAACTTCCACCGATGTGTGATACCTATATTCAGAAATTACCTGTGGCATATCAACGTTATATTTCTCACACTATTGACGTTCAAGCTGATGGTCATTGTGGATTCAGAGCAATAGCTGCACTAATCGGTTATGGCGAAGAAGGTTGGGGTCAAGTACGATGCGACCTTATTGAAGAGATTCAACAAAATAAGGATTTATATGATCGACTTTATCCATCAAACGGATGGGCTGACAATCTATTACATTTACTGCATTTCTTCCAGTCACCGGCACCATAGTTACATTGGATGGACTCAATGAGTTTAGGAATTGTCATCGCTTCGAGGTACAATCTTGTACTGCATACATTTGCTGAGAATGTTTGGAGTTGTTTTACTCACTTGCCATTAAGGTCCCCTGCAATTCCAGAGCAAGAGCGTCAAGAAATAGCTATTGCTCATGTTGGCAGACATTTTGTGCAAGTTTTTTTACACCCTCATTATCATGTACCACTCATCCCAATGTGGTGGTGAGAACATTCATCGTATGAAGCTAAAGAATGGGCCACTCGGTATATGATTCGTAATCAATTATGGTACGAAGTATTGGGTATATCATCAAGTGCGCTAGGATGAGACTTTGGAGGCAACATAGATTAGAATTTATATTTTTATATTTTTAAGTGTAACTTTTTATGTTGTTATTTGTACTATTTTTAAATAAATATTTTTCTAATATACATGAGAACATTTTTATAATACATAAGTAGTGTTAAATTAAATTATAAAATATATTTTTTTGAAAAAATTTTTAAAGAAAAAAATTAAAAAAAAAAGAGGACCTGAAGAAGGGGGATCACCCTTCTCTTCATTATTTTTTTATTTTTTTATTTTTTTTTTATTTTAAAAAATTAATCAATATATATATATATATATCAAAAAAAAAAAATTAGATATATATGTTTATTTGAAAATTGAAAATAGAATTTTGGTGAAAGGAAGAGGGCAAATAGGGAATTATGGGGGAGACAAAAAAGTCAAATGTGTAAGAGGGAGGGGGAAGATAAGCCCTCTGTTCACACGGACAGTGGATTCATTTATGAAAAATTAATATATATTATAATAAAAATATATATACTTTTTATCCGTAGGGAGCGTACTCTAAAACTTTGGACAGTTCCGAACCGAAAGCGAAAACCAAAATTTAGAACCGAACTGAACCAAACAGTTCGATTCGGTTCTGTTTCAAATTTCGATTTTCATTATGTTCAAAAACATAACCGAAACCGAAAATGCCCACCTCTAATTAGGGCGATAAATAATGAGACATTTTATTTAAAGGGCCGGACAAGGGCTTTTAAAATAAAAGCCCCGACCCAGCCCTTTACTACATATAATTTTTTAAAAAATTATGTGTTTGTAGAGAATTATATGTTTACATTTTAGAATTATTTATTATTAGTATTGTTTAATGTACTAGTGTAGTATTTTATGGTTGATAGTTTATTAAGTCTATTTAAGCTATATTAGTATTACTTGTTATTTTCTTAGTTTTTTTAAAAAAATATTTAGAATTTGTTGACGGCTAATTTTCGTTCCAGGGGTAATTCGGAAAAATCACTCCTCGAACAATCCTCCATCAACTGTGAATTTATTTGGTTTAGGGACCAAATACAAACTTAGCAAAAGATGAGAAAACACACAGACAAAACAGGTTCGACGGAGTAGATCCAACCTACGTCCACATGCATAATGAAAAAAAAAGTTTTTATTACGTGGTCGGGTAATGATCGACTTGTCTATCTCTCAAGCTCGGCAGGCCGACCCCTTACAAGCTCACTCTCACACTTAAGCTTTTTCCTATTACAGATGAAGAATGAAATAGAATTAGCCAACCCTTTAATGAATTCTCGACCCTTTTATATACTAGGGTAAATTCTACTATTACAACGATCTCATGACGTCAGCCACGTGAATCTACCATTAATACGATGGCTCTCTTCTCCAACTGCTCTGCTGAAAGTAGTTCTGCCACCTCACATCTCTCTAAACCAAGCAACTATACCCTCTGCTACACGTTACCTCACAAAGCCAGCCTGTAACCTATCAACCCTCATGTGATAGTGTGTGCTAGAAGATAAGTCGGCCATATGTTCCTGTCATGTCAGACCTCTTTGGAATGTGCAAGTTCTCATGTAAGGCTTATGTCATCTTGACTTGATCACACCATTAACACCCCGGCTCGACCAACTGGGTTGGGCAACTGAAACAACTGTCAGCCTGCCTTACTGTACTACCATGTCGGGTTGTCTCTGAGGCCTTCACTCTGCTTTGCTCTTGTGAACATCTTTCCAACTCGGGTCATAACCTTCTCTAGGTACCACCTCGTGTCGGACATCAAGTGCAATCCATTGTTGACCTCCTCGGTGGGCTGTATGTCTCAGCTTATTGGGCCTGGGCCCTTGAGGCTTAGAAATAGAAATCCCGTCTATACCTTTACTCGAGATTCTGACTTCTTGAGGGGTGAAAACCACCATCAATATTTATTTCCTAGTTCTCGGTATCAACGAGTAAGCAAGTTGGTGCCGACAACTATAAAATGATGGTGGTATATGAAGCTGGAAACCGATCTGGTGTCCTCGGGCTGATACTATGTTCTAATTTAGTCCAAAACCTCAAGTCTGCCCCATCTCCCAGCAGGTATCACAACTGTAAGCTTCAATATTTCTTCCACGTCGGGTCCATATGTCAGATCTAGCACCTATGCTTCAGATCCATAACTTGGTCATCTCTCCCACTAGTGTTTCTCCAACTGAAGGTTGATCCGAGCTAATACTGGTCAGCTCATCCACCGTCTTCCGCACTTGAAGGAACTCATCTCGAGCTACCCCAAGCTGATGTATGATCTTGACATGCTGCAATCCCATAGGGATATGATCTGCAAGGATCTGCACAAATAGAAAACAGGTCGTGAGGGAAAAGTGACCTCATCGGGCTATTAGGAAAATAACAATGATCTCGACGGGACGTACCCCAACCCCGAGCCGATCTGACAAATAGTGGCATTGGGGGAAAGATCATTCCCAAGCCATCTAAGTCACTTGGTCGCAAGGGAATGAACCCTCATTGCACCAAAACTCAATAATAAGACCTCGACGGGACATAACCCAGACCCGAGCCGATGCAATAACTTAGCCACAAGGGAAAAATCTGCCATTGTGCCACTACACATTTGACCATGGGGGAGAAACTCTGACCCCATACCAACAAAGATAATAAGACCTCGGTGGGACGTAATCTGACCCCGAACCATAATAACGAACATTTGGCCACAACATAATGTTCTCTCATTGTGCCATCAAATATGATGAGGCCTCGGTGGGACATAACCCGATCCCGAGCCTGAGCCATAATAATGAACATTTGGCCACAAGAGAATGTTCCCTCATTGTGCCATCAAATATGATGAGGCCTCGGTGGGACATAACCCGACATCGAGCCATAAAAATGAATGTTTGCATACATAAAGCTACAAAATGGGATAGTCGGAGCTATGAGGGCATTCTTCATGGAGTTTGTGCTTGGAGTGCCAATCCGATTTGTATATTTTATTATTTATAAAATAATTATATTTTTCATTTCATACATTATTAATGGTATTGTCATTATACGTATTAGATTGATGTATAGATATTCTAAGAATGACATCAACCTTATAACAGTCTTGACACTAGGTGTAAACTATTCTTAAAGTAAATATTTCTAGTCGTTGGTTTTGAAATACGGTCGAATCCATATAACCTAGAAGACTAGCACATGTCGTATATTGGAATTGGAGTTCCAATAGTTTAACCCGATGTACTATGAGTTTTTGGAAACTCGTATAGACATGTAGGTATTCATTGAAGTGAATACTGAATGACTCATAGGCGATTCCTAATAGTTGGAAGTACACACCACCGTCAATAGGAATCTCCTCGAGTCGAATAGCATATGTAATCCTTTGACTATATGATAACATTGATTTTGTGTGAGATCTTCCACATTTTGATGCCATGCATGGTCTGGCCTCTAGATGTTCGTTGGGTGTGGACCGATGCACTTAGTAATCAAGTGCGAAGTAAAATATGATCTGTCGGCCCGTATATGTACCATAAGGGGTTTAGGTATCCATGTGATTTAAGTCACGATTCTTAAAGACTTTGGCCAAAGTTGATCACTTATGGTGGATCGCATCAATTGTAAAGAATCGTGGACATGTCGACATGAGATGTGCGCCTTGGAAACTTGACGATGTATTTTATGTTTCCTAAACACAACTCGAGTAGCCTACGACGAAAGGATTGTTAAACATATGTGTTGACCTCAATTTGTATAGTTCATAAAGGTCGTTCGTGTTTTTCGCGAATTCGGAGGTGGCCGAATTGCGTACATATTAACTAGGCTTATATGACGAACGTGTCTGAACTTAGAGAGTCTCAATATGAAGTGTACTCGTTAAGCACTTGGGTAGCCGATTAATTTTGATAAAAGATAATATTCGATATTAAAATTATCAACTAAGATAATCAAGTGTTATTGGATAACATTGATTATTTATTTTGACCTAATTTGATTAATTTGATTAATTCAATAATTACACAATGACTTAATTGTAAAATCATAATTATCTCTACCATTTGAGGATATTATGGTAATTGTAAGTATGTAATAATATGTGGTTTTGGCTTGATTTAATTGGATTAAATCAAGGTGGCAAACATTTAACTAATCCATTTCCTAATCATTGGCTTGATTTAATTGGGTTAAATTAAAGTGGGAGACAATGGAGATTAGTCACACTTAATTATACATATTTGGACAAATTAGATTAAGCCCACTTAAAAGTTGATTACAACTTTTATTAATTAAAAATTGCCTAACTTTTGCTATAAATAGCAAGCTTTAGGAAGATTTTAATTATAAGTACAAATACAAGTAAATTCTTAGAGAGATTAGCCTAAATTAGAGAAGTATTTAGAGAAGCTTATGAGGTCGCTACAACATTTCAATTAGGAGAAATCAAAATTAGATCTTGAAGTGAAGCTTGCTAGCATTGGAAATCAAGGTTGGATCTTGAAGTCAAGCTTACACACCTTTGATGTTCTTTGACGATATCAACAAAGGAGAGGTAGATTGGATCTTACATCAACCTTACTAGGTAATGTTTGATCTTCTCCTAAGCTATGTTTATTTGTGTATTAGATGCATGATCACATAGCTTAATGTTGAAATAAGGCTAATCAATTGTGTTAGGATATTTTAGAGGTATAAACACAACATGCTTATGTATTAGGTCAAAGATGTTCATGTTGGACATGGAACAATTAATAAGAGTTTGGAACTTTATATTAAACCTTAGAACTATGGCTACCATTCTAGAATCACTTGACCACCTTTGGGTGATGTAGGAGCGAAGCGGGGTTTACCGTTATGCCTATGATGCTCGGCGACCACGACACTGTTGGGCTCGCAGCCCATAGAGAGTACGGAGTAGCTCGCGGGGGACTAAACCGGAGAATAAAGGATTCACCACCTAGTGTGAACTGGGAAATGATTTAAGGTCCCACTCACCCCTCGCAAGGGAAGACCTCAAACCATTGGGTTCGGAATGATCCCTTACTTATGCCAGTATAATGGACGGGTTCACACAATGGTATAACCAAGTCTTATGCATCACATGCAAGATAATTCAAATAAACACCAAAATTTGCACACACATAAACATGAATATAAATAAAAGCAAATAAAAAGCATATTAAATAAAGAAATACGATTATAATGATAATCAAAAGCAGGAAAAAACGTTAATAATAAATGCAAATAATTAATCTCAAACGCATAATACAAAATAAATAACTAAAGAGGCAAAAAAAAATATAAAGAAATATGTTGTCCAGTGTGTGTGCGTTCGTGTAGCGTTCGTAAACGCGTTCGAACATTTTTACAAAAAATAGCACCAATAAACACGCATATGTGAATATTTCCCGAGTGGTACGTGGAGTTGTATCCCAAGTACAGACCGCACTACCATCCATTCAGATTCGGCTACGAAATTTATGTTTGGGTTTCCATCCAATATACCACAAAGGATAATATCACACATAATCGTCAATGCAATATAAGCGAGGCATACAAAAAAGGCGAAATAATAAAATAACAATGAAAGTAAATAGACAAAAAGTTAAATGATAAAATAAATGCGATAAATAAAAAGATAAATAACAAATTAAATGTGAAATAAAAATAAACACTAAAATAAATGCGAAATAATAAAATAAGGATAAATAACGAAACTAAATGCGGGATAATAAATAACAGTAAATAGACAGAAAGATAAATAATAAAAATAAAAGAAAGAAAATGTGACCAAAAGATTTGGCTGTCTTTAATGTAGGACTTCGCATATCCGGTTGGACGTATTGCACGTCCAACCAGGCATGCCTTGTCCGGAACTATAAAAATAAATATAGTAAAGGGTGCCATCAGGTCTTACATTTTAAGTTGCTTCTCAGAAGTGCGTTAGGCCGTCGCCGGAAGGATTAAAGCTTACTGTTTTTCTGGTTTTCTTGTTCGCTGTTTCTGCTCACTGTTTCGTCATTTCTGCTCGTTGTTTCACTATTTTTTTTACTGATGTTTGCTGTTTTTGGGCTGCTATTTTTGCGGTTTTTGGGCTGTTGTTTTTGCGATTTTGGGGGCTGTTTTGCTGCTATTTTTTTTACGGTTTTTGGTTGTTTTTGGACTATTTTTTAGGTTGTTTTGGGTTATTTTCGGACTATTTTTGGACTGTTTTTGGACTGTTTTTTGGACTGTTTTATGAGCTGTTTTCTTCACTGTTTTGTTGGTGATTTGGGGGCTTTGGTTTACGGTGATTTGCTGGTTTTGGGGACTTTGGTTCACAGTTTTGTTGGTGATTTGGGGGCTGCTTTTGTGGCTTGGCTTTGTTGTTAGTGAATGTGATGACAGTACTGTTTATTGCTTAGTTTTGTTGATGATTTGTTCGGTGGAGGGATTATTTAGTTGCTTTATTTTTTGGTGGGGGGCTGGTGTGTTGGCTTGGTTTTGTTGCTTTGTTATTCGGTGAAGATAGATTAAGAGAGCTAGGGTTTTTTTTGTTCCAATTGCCATGTAAGTCTCTCCTCCCTTAGGGTTTGGTCAAGCCTTCTTTTTATAGTGACAATGGATCTTCAAATCATGGAAATAAATAAAGCAATTTTGAGAGATGTTTATTTTGGAATGAATCTTATGAATTTTTGGTGAGGATGGGATTCACAATCTTGTTAAATTGGAAGGTGATTTGAGGGATTTTGCACATGTGTTTTGCATGGGATTTTTTTTATTTGGGAAGGCCATGGGCGTGTGGGCTTTGTGGATGGGTTGTATGGGCCTTGTATGGTGTGGGCGTGTATGGCATAGATTGCAGGGGTTTTGGGCCGAGGCTAAGGTTTAAAACAGTGGCTGAGCGAATTCACGGAGGGTTAGTGAGTCTGAATCCAGTGAGGTGCTAATTTTGGAGTTTTTCCTTCCGATATTCGTTTCCCGCGACTTCCGTAACTTTTCAGGTAGTGCCTCCATACGAGGCTCATCATTGGGCTTCATGCAAAAATACAGTGTCTACAGTCGCCCCCACTTTGATGGGGCTTGTGCAGTGTGTGATAGTGACAATCCTATCAAAGTCATGCATGTATTTTTGGCTTACATGGTTCGTCGGCCACTGCCAGACTTACCTGTTGTTTCGCTGCTGCTGTGAAATGCTTTGATCTCTGGGGTTCATCCCTACGAGATGCTTCGATCTATAAGATTCATTACCGAACTAAGTTGATTTGATGGTGAGGTGTTGCGACCCCTGGGTTTTATCTCTGTGAGATGCTTCGATCTCTAGGATTCATTACCGAACTAAGTTGATTTGATGGCGAGGTGTTGCGACCTTTGGGGTTCATCCCTGCGAGATGCTTCGATCTCTATGATTTATTCCCGAACTGAGTTGATTTGATGGCGAAGCACTGGGCTTTGTTACCGAACCACCAAGTGTGAGATGCTTCGATCTTTGGTTCATTTCCGAACCGTTCCTAGTTGAGTTGATATCGATGTGCTTTGACCCCTAGGCTTTGTTCCCGAACCACCGAGTGTGAGATGTTTCGATCTCTAGTTCATTTCCAAACCGTTCCTGTGTGAGATGCTTCGATCTCTGGTTCATTTCCGAACCGTGTTGAGTTGATGGCGATGTGCTTCGACCCCTGGGCTTTATTCCTGAACCATCCTGGTGTGAGATGGTTCATTCCCGAACCGTTTCTGGTGTGAGATGGTTCATTCCCGAACCGTTCATGGTTTGAGATGGTTCATTTCTGAACCGTTCCTAAGTGTGAGATGGTTCATTTTCGAACCGTTCCTAAGTGTGAGATGGTTCATTTCCGAACCGTTCCTGAGTGTGAGATGGTTCATTTCCAAACCGTTCCTGAGTGTGAGATGGTTCATTTGTGAATCGTTCCTGAGTGTGAGATGATTCACCGTTCCTGAGTGTGAGAAGGTTCATTTCCGAACCTTTCCTGAGTGTGAGATGGTTTATTTCCCAACCTTTTCTGAGTGTGAGATGGTTCATTTCCGAACCTTTCCTGAGTGTGAGATGGTTCATTTTCGAACCGTTCCTGAGTATGAGATGGTTCATTTCCGAACCGTTCCTGAGTGTGAGATGGTTCATTTTCGAACCGTTCCTAAGTGTGAGATGGTTCATTCCCGAATCATTCATAGTGTGAGATGGTTCGATCTCTGAGGCGCATCGACTTCTGGGATTTATTCCCGCACTGATGGGTGATGGCGTTTTCGTCCACATGTGTGACTCTTCGATTCGCTGGGGAGTTTTTTCTATGATGATGAGGTACTTCGACCTCAGGGATTCCTTCCCAAACTATGATGATTGTGAAGGTTTCGACCATTGTGATTCCTTCCTGACCTGTCGAACTAATGTTGGTGAGGCACTTCGCCCCCTGATCTGTCCACCTTCTCTCGCCCTCATTCCCGAGGTTGTTCTCCATTCCCGGAGTGTCATTCCCAGCTTACTCGTCCTCATTCCCGATGAGTTGCTCATTTTCACCGTTTTTTTTCTTTTTCTTCAAAGCCTGTGAACAAAAAAAAAAAAATTGTGTGTATGTTACGTGTATGCATGTATGCATGGATACATTCCCTATTCCGATGGGTTTTCTTTGTCCTATTGGCTTGATGTCATCCTTGATTAGGCCTTCATTGCGCTCTTTGGTTTTCTTCACCCCTTTAGGGATCCTCTTGGCCTTTGGTGCCCTCTTGCCTATAAAAGCTTTGGTCGCCCCTGGGCTTGCTTACAGTTTCCTCCTGTCAATTCTATTCCAGTGATTGCTCAGTTCTCTTTGGTCTCATGGCTCAAGGTCCTGTCGTGTCCTTTATTCGCGGGGTGGTAGACTGGTCATCCTCAGACCTGGCTCAGCTTTCTGCCATTTGCTACCTGCATCGGGTCAATGTGGATTACGCCTTTTTGAAAGTGACTTCATCCTTTTGGGATCATGTCTTCCGATTCCCAGATTTTGAAATATGCCATCTCTCTAAGGAGTTTGCTGCCATTCTCGGCTTGCATTTTTCTCTTAAATTAGACTTCATTGCTCGTCACTATGTGATGTGGCATTTCGTATCGACATACTATATTACGGGCTATGAAATAGTCCCAATAGTTGCACATATTATTGTCCTCAAAGAATGCCCAGTAACGAAACTAGAGAACCTTCAAAACACTCAATGCAACTCAAATCCAAGTCTTTGAATAGATCATCTAAGCTAGACTCATAGTGTGTGTGTTCATTTATAGCCAACTCAATGATTTCGTTTCAAAAATTAGGATCGATGGGTCTAACCAACCTAGATATCTCAATTATGCTCTGCAATTTCTTTTTCTGTGCTCAATATGGTATGATTTTCTTTTTTCTTTTCTTTTGTCTCTTTTTTTTCTCAACACCCTACCCTTTAATGTAGTATTTCTCCTCATGGTGGTCCTAATACTCGCCCAATGATAGCTTCATGCTTATCAGTTATAGGTGGTTTAATATTTTTTTCTTTAGAGACTTTTCTTTTATTTTCAACCATACCACACATCATAACACAAGAAAATCAGGATAGACATCTAAGTAAATGGTCATTCATCGACCTGCAATATCTTCAACTAGTCATTTTGCTAACTACTTAGGTTTTCACTGCTAAAAACTTATAATTAAGTGCTTACGAGTCTAGCATAGATCAACTACTCAAAGTATCAGATAAAAGTACATCAAGAACTTATCGTTTCTAAGATTTCACCCTAAAGCAAACAATTTCGTCATTGGACTTATGCTTAACTATTAAGGACTAAAAACAAACAATCTTTTTTTTTCTCTGGCAGAATTTTTTTTCTTTTCTGTTTCATCTTCACTGCCGCGTATCCCGATGAAAGAAGCCTGATGGTTGAGAGTTTGAAGGACAAAGCTTTCGGGCAGGCCGGAGTTGATCATGTAGGTGAGGGATTTTGTGTGTGTTGGGTTGTTCTTTTTCCGGGTCGGGTATTTTATGGGTGTCAATGAGGTTTTAGATCTCATGCCTAAGGCGAGTGCAGTTGTTAGTTTCGTGGCCTTTTTGCTGATGGAAGTAACAATATAGGTTTAGGTCGAGGTAGTGTGTCACAGGGTTTGGAAGTGGTTTAGGTTCTAAGGGATTTAGGAGTCATTGCCTCTTCAGCTCTTCAAACACCTCTGAAAAATGTCTACAAAAATTGGAGAATCTCCTGTTTCTGATAGCGGCAACCCCAGAAGGAACGGGTTTGGTCCCTAAAGGCCCCCAATGGTCTTTCTATTCTGGCCGTAAAACTTTTTATTTCTCACTATACAGGGTACTGTCAGACTGGCCATAGCGTTGGTCAAAGCTTGTAGTTGCTCGATAATTCTGGTGATGTTGGGACTCCTAGGGGTGGGCAAAAAAACCGACCGAACCGAACCAAACCGCAAACCGAACCAAACCAGACCGAATTTACGGTTTTTTTTTCTAACGGTTCAGTTTGCGGTTCGGATTGGCCCACCCCAAACGGTTTACGGTTCGGTTCAGATGCTAAACCGAACCGCACTTGTTAAACCGAACCGAACCGTTATAATTAAAAAATTATATATTTTTATAAAAAGATTTACATTTTTCTTTTAATTTTACTTTATGTTTTCTTTTTATTAGTATGTTAATACTCTTATACTTAATTTTTTGTTAATATATTTTTAATACTTTTATTCTTAAATTTATTTGTTAATAATTTTATTCTTAAATTTTCTGTTTTATGGTTTATTCTTGAAAGTAAGCTGTTGGATTTGTCTCTTAATTAAAATGACGGTAGCATCATTATTCGAGGTAATTTTTAAAAAATACAAGAATTAATTGTGCCTCATTTTTCAATCCTCTATTGAGTGCATGTGTTCTCTGGAGTCACAGCTTACACCGTAGCACTTCATACTATTTGTTCGCTAGACTAGTTAAGTGAATTTTTTTTAAGTAGAATAATCCGTAAACCGAACCGAACCAATCCGTAAACCGCTGGTTTAAAAAATTTTCAATCCGAACCAAACCGTTATTTAATGGTTTGGTTTGAGAGATAAAAAAACTGGACCATAAAATATGGTTTGGTTTGGTTTTTAGCAAAAACCGAACCGCGCCCACCCCTAGGGACTCCACTTGATCCATGCGAGAATTTTCAATGCCTGACGCATCCATGTTTGCTAACCTCTTCTTGACAAGTCTTCCTTCTTCTCTACCCCAACAAATATCTATGATGGCTTTTAAAACAATGGATTAACATGATGCATGTATGCATGTGATGCATGAGATGAGATGCATGTGGTTATCAAAACAACATATATCCTTCCGACTTTATTCCTCCCACACTTGTGGTAAGTCAATTTTTGTCCTAGGTATGGCTTATTTTATGCACCAATGTGGGGTACACAAAATCGTTCTCTCCTATGCTACAAAGGTGAACCTTGGCTACCTCGGTCCATTTTCATCGGTAAAAGACAAAGACCGTCCATTTACAATATTGACTAAGCCTATTATGGGATCGTGCCATTGTCTAGAAATGACGAATTGGGCCCTCGTTATTCACGGTTGTGGGGATGGACTTGGAGATATCCAAAAGTATAAAAATATGTCGTAACAAGGCGTGTCCTTCCTGGACGAAAGCCAGTGCGGATATCGGACTCATGCATTTGGCATATTCGAATCATGTTTGGACCTTCTAAGCCCATCAAGGTTTTCATACAAGTTGGCCCGTTATTATTTTAAAGCGTTCAATCAGATTATCGCGATGTGTAAATTTGTCCCAGTTGAAAAGGCCCAACAGGTTTACACTTTTGCGATAAAGTGGCTAAACAACTTCAAATTATAGGGGGCCCAAACACAAGGTGGCCCATCGTTATTTTAAAAACTTTTGGTCCAATCATCATAAGATATAAATTCGTCCCAGTTTAAATGGCCAAATAAGTTCGTATCCTATGACGAGAGGCCCAAATGGATCCAAATGATAATGGTCCCAAACACAAGTATATGGGTAGCTTCTATAGGACATATAACTATGGTTCATATATGGGCTTATAAGGGTATGGATAAAGGCTCCCGTCGATGAAGGGTTGCTCACAACTAGGTCTCCCAACTCAATGGTTCGAGCGACCAAGTGAGCGCGCCTTTTTTATACCCTAGGGTACGTGCCAATGAGTGATGGTCATCACATAACGATCCACCACCTTGAGTGAAAGCGAATTCACGATACATGACGCCATCGAGGTAAAAAGGATATGCAAAATATATGAGACTTGGGTAACCAAAGCCAAAGCCACAGACACTACAAGGTATTGTTTCGAGGCCAATTCTCTATCCCCAGTGGAGTCGCCATTTGTAGGAGCGAAGCAGGTTTTACCGCTATGCCTATAATGCTTGGCGACCACGACACTGTTGGGCTCTCAGCCCATAGAGAGTACGAAGTAGCCCGCGGGGGACTAAACCAGAGAATAAAGGAGTCGCCACCCAATGTGAACTGTGAAATAATTTAAGGCCGCACTCACCCTTCGCAAGGGAAGATCTCAAGCCGTTGGGTTCGGAATGGTCCCTTACTTATGCCAGTATAATGGACAGGTTCACACAATGGTATAACCAAGTCTTATGCAACACATGCAAGATAATTCAAATAAACACCCAAATTTGCACACTCATAAACATGAATATAAATAAAAGCAAATAAAAAGCATATTAAATAAAGAAATACGATTATAATGATAATCAAAAGCAGGAAAAATCGTTAATAATAAATGCAAATGATTAATCCCAAACGCATAATGCAAAATAAATAACTGAAGAGGCAAAAAAATATAAAGAAAAAGGTTGTCCAATGTGTGTGCGTTCGTGTAGCGTTCGTAAACGCGTTCGAACGAAGTGTTCCAGAGAGTTCACGTTCGAAGACGTGTTCGAACGGAGTGAGGCAGAATACTTGCGTTCGAGTTGCGTTTGAAAATGCGTTCGAACATTCTTACAAAAAATAGCACCAATAAACACGCATATGTGAATATTTCCCGAGTGGTACGTGGAGTTGTATCCCAAGTATAGACCGCACTACCGTCCATTGGATTCAGCTACGGAATTTATGTATGGGTTTCCATCCGATATACCATAAAGGATAATATCACACATAATCGTCAATGCAATATAAGCGGGCATAAAAAAAAGGCGAAATAATAAAATAACAATGAAAGTAAATAGACAAAAAGTTAAATGATAAAATAAATGCGATAAATAACAAATTAAATGTGAAATAAAAATAAACACTAAAATAAATCCGAAATAATAAAATAAAGATAAATAACGAAACTAAATGAGGGATAATAAATAACAGTAAATAGACAGAAAGATAAATAAAAAAAATAAAAAAAATAAAATATGACCAAAAGATTTGGTCGTCTTTAATGTAGAACTTCGCATACTCGGTTGGACGTATTGCACGTCCAACCAGGCATGCCGTGTCCGGAACTATAAAAATAAATATAGTAAATGATGCCCTCACGTCTTACCTTTTAAGTTGCTTCTCAGAAGTGCGTTAGGCCGTCGCCGGAAGGATTAAAGCTTATTGTTTTCTGGTTTGCTTGTTCACTGTTTCTGCTCACTGTTTCGCCATTTCTGCTCGTTGTTTCACTATTTTGTTGGTTGCTGTTTGTTGTTTTTAGGCTGTTGTTTTTGTGATTTTTGGCTGCTATTTTTGCGATTTTTGGGCTGCTGTTTTTGCGATTTTTGGGACTGTTTTACTGCTATTTTTTCGGTTTTTAGGGACATGTTTTGGGTTGTTTTTGGACTATTTTTTGGGTTGTTTTGGGTTATTTTTGAACTGTTTTTGGGTTGTTTTTGGACTGTTTTTTGGACTATTTTGGGGGTTGTTTTCTTCATTGTTTTGTTGTTGATTTGGGGGCTTTGGTTCACGGTGATTTGTTGGTGATTTGGGGGCTTTGGTTCACATTGATTTGCTGGTTTTGGGGACTTAGGTTCATGGTTTTGTTGGTGATTTGGGGGCTGCTTTTGTGGCTTGGCTTTATTGTCGGTGAATGTGATGATGGTACTGTTTATGGCTTAGTTTTGTTGATGATTTGTTTGGTGGAGGTGTTATTTAGTTGCTTTGTTGTTCGGTGGAGGGCTGGTGTGTTGGCTTGGTTTTGTTGCTTTGTTGTTCGATGAAGATAGATGAAGAGAGCTATGGTTTTTTGTTCCAATTGCCGTGTAAGTCTCTCCTCCCTTAGAGTTTGGTCAAGCCTTCTTTTTATAGTGATAAGAGATCTTCAAATCATGGAAATAAATCAAGTAATTTTGGGAGATATTTATTTTGGAAAGAATCTTATGAAATTTTGGTGAGGATGGGATTCACAATCTTGTTAAATTGGAAGGTGATTTGAGGGATTTTGTACATGTGTTTTGTATGGGGTTTTTTTTTTATTTGGGAAGGCCATGGGCATGTGGGCTTTGTGGATGGGTTGTATGGTCCTTGTGTGGTGTGGGCGTGTATGGCATAGATTGCAGGGGTTTTGGGCCGAGGCTAAGGTTTAAAATAAAGGCTGAGTGAATCCGCGGTGGGTTAGTGAGTCTGAATCTAGTGAGGTGCTAATTTTGGAGTTTTTCCTTCCGGCATTCGTTTCCCGCAACTTTTCAGGTAGTGCCTCCATACGAGGCTCATCATTGGGCTTCATGCAAAAATACAGTGCCTACAGGTGACCTAGAATTGTTCATGAGACACTTCTTATTGGGATTCTAATTTGGTTTGTGTATTGGATTCAAAATTTACGCAAATACGTATTTAGAATAAATTTATGTTTTTGTAAAAATATTTGATATTTTGAATAAATTGATTTTTATTCTATAACATGTGTTGATGTTGGTTTTGAAATTAAAAATTAATTTTAGGTATTTTTGAAGTGTTTAGGGAGAGCCGAAAGTAATTAGGGTAAAATACCCTAATTCTTTCAGCTCACTTTCCAGTGAGCTGAAGGAAGCAAAAGAAAGGAAATAAAAAAAGAGTTGTTGTCTGGCGCTACAGTGCACGCGCGTATGCGCTGCGCGTGATAATCTTATTTTACTTCGTTCTGGAGCTTCCAGACTCCGATTTAGTCCCGGTTTTTTCCTATACACCCATAATAGTATTTCATTAAATAATTTAAAATTACACACATACTTGATAACCATGGGTTAGACCCATTTCCGCTGCGCGGGGCACCGATCCGACCCTAGGGATTCCATAATTGTCCCAACAATTCTCCCTCCCCGTGATCGGCATACCCGAAGATACAAAATGAGATATCCGCAACCACGGGGGCATTTTCCCTCCCCGTGTTTGGCGTACCCGATGATACATAATGAGATATCCGCAACCACTGGGCATTTTCCTCTTCGTGCTCGGCGTATCCGATGATACATAATGGGATATCCATAACCATGAAGGTATTTTCCCTCTCCATGCTCGGCGTACCTGATGATACATAATGCGATATTCGCAACCACGTGGGCGTTTCCCTCCCTATGTCCGGCGTTCCCGATGATTTATAATGGGATATCTGCAACCACGCAGGTATTTTCCATCCCCGTGTTCGGCGTACCCGATGATACATAATGGGATATCCGCAACCACAAAGGTATTTTTCCTCCCCGTGTTCGGCGTACCCGGTGATGCATAATGCGATATCCGCAACCACGGGGGCATTTTCGCTCCCCGTGTTCGGCGTACCCGATGATACATAATGAGATATCTGCAACCACGAGGGTATTTTCCTTCCCCGTATTCGACGTACCCGATGATACATAATGGAATATCTGTAATCACAATGGTATTTTCCCTCCCCGTGTTCGGTATATCCGATGATACATAATGGATATCCACAACCACGAGGATATTTCCCTCCCCGTGCTCGGCATATCCAATGATACATAATGGGATATCCGCAACCACATGGATATTTTCCCTCCCCGTGCTCGGCGTACCTGATGATACATAAATGGATATCTGCAACCACGAGGGCATTTCCCTCCATGTGTTCGGCGTACATGAGCCATCAAACTACTAAGGCCTCGTCGGTACTAAAGCAGACCCGAGCCAAAAATCTCAAATAATAAACAAACATGGATAAATAAGTTTTTATCTGAGAAATGAAGAGTTTTACTCATTTTCCTGGGATCTACTACCCATCTTACAACTCTTTGTGGGTCATTTTAAGAGAGACTTTATTGATAATATCCCCTCAGCACCTCAGCATTCCAAGTAACCGTCCTAACAACAGTCGCTAACAGCGCTGGTCGGCCTTCGTAGCCACTTGGTCTATGTACTCATTTAGATAACCGTTTTTTACCAAGTCTTCCACCTGCTCTTGCAGGTCTCTACATCTTTTTGTGGTATGTCCTTTCAGATTATGGTGCATACAATAAGCATTGTCGTCTCTCTTATCAATGGGAAACTTCACCGGGTCGGGCTCAGCCAATGACCGGCGTAAACACACACGTATAACGCAAGCGCACGTATCGTTCAAGTAGTATAAAAATATCGATTCAACGAGGACTTAATTCCTACTATTGCTATTAATTATTGAATCTATTTATTTACAAATATTTAATTGAGGGAGAAGAGAATGATTGCTTGATTGATTTGGTTGATTGTGGTTTTGCAAAATAAAATAAAAACAGACTCAAAAGAAAATACTAAGGAAAATAAAAGAAAAGTCTCAAGGATCTAGGGTCGTGACTCCACACAATATTATTATAAAGATGAATTGATTCTCTTCATTATGTGTAATAAATCAATTTGCTAACCTGGAACACGAAAATATGCAAAAGCCTCTGTCGATGGTCAGACGCAAATACCCAGTATAACCCAATTGAACCATATGTCTATGTCAACCAAATTACATGGATTCATTAAGATTAAGTTCCAATTGTGGTTACCCCCGCCCGACAAGTATATTCCTATCCCGTAAGGAAATCTATTAAAGGGTTATCTATCCTCAAGGAAGATCGTGGGCTATTGAATCTAAGGCTGAAACCTAAAATCCCTATGTCTAGTTCATTTTATGTTTACCAAATCAATCTTATTAATGGCCAGTTAACAAGAAGCATTAAGCTTAAGACTCAATAAACAAAGTAAAGAACTACCCATAAAAAGAAAATCAATTATTAAGTGTGGATATTGTGTTTCATCACTTCCCTAGAATAAAAATAAAATACTGGGGTTAGAGGATCCACATTTAATATTTCTTATATAGGAATCTCACTTATTATAATATATAAATTATTTTATGTTCTGCTTTCTCAGGAATTAATAATGTTAAACATTTAAAACCAGCTATATAGGCGGTGATCCATTTAGTCCAATTACACCAGCCATGTAGGCGGTAATTATCTGTCACATTGTTTGGGCCAAAATTGACCATAGGGGCAAAAATGACATTACGAGACCAGAAGCCCATTAGCAAACTGGGCCCACATACGAAGACATCACACAAGGGTCCAAGCCCGTTTAACAGACACCCGTTACAGAAATCAAGAGAGAATCTAAATTCATAAATACCGCCATGAAGTCAACAGTTCCGGGAAGAGGAGAAGATTGTCAGTTATCGAACATGAAACACCTGAATTAAACTCTCATTAATAACGACTCCAACGGGAAAATCTGGAAGACCATACCGAGAGACCTATAAAAGAAGAAAGAATAACGACAAAGAGGCATGCTCACTGAAGCTACCGCTAATACTAAGGCAAAACACATACGCACCGCCCTCACGGCATACAACCAAAGGTTGAGGTATCTGAAAAGCCTTGATCTATTCACTCTACATTGATTATTGCTTAGGCTAACTTGAGCGTCGGAGAGCATACGGTCTCCACCACACCGGTGGGCAGTAAGCTCCTTCTTTGCTCTACTTATTTTGCAGGATTCGCTCACGCCCTATAAATAGACAATCTCGATTGTGGACCTCGACCAAAATCAGGCTCCACAATTTGGCGCCCACCGTGGGGCTAACGAGCGAATCGACCAGAAGTAGAACTTATCAACGAAGAATGGCCTCAAGTAACGAACAAATCCCAGATCCACTAGCAGAAGGGAAATGGTGAATTCAAAGAAGCCATTATGTCACGACTACCAACCAGGAGTCAAGCTCTCAGTCAGGAAAGCAAAGGGCCGGAGCAATTCAGATACCCTCTTTTGAGGAATCAATTATAGCAGTAGAGCTGCCACGGAAATTCAACCCACCTGAAATGAAGCTTATAGACGGACCAGAACGATCCAGACGACCACGTCATTTATTATAAATTCAAGATGATAGCTACCAACCCCCCCACCACCGGCCTGTCTCCGAACCAGTGGGAAGCTGGAATGTGCAGGTGCTTTGGAGAAACTTTGGCGGGACCGGCCTTGACGTGGTTCATCAGTCTTCCGTACAGATCAATCAAATCCTACCAAGAACTGGCAGATAAGTTCGTGCAGCACTTTGCAAGTTCGTGCAAGCTGGAAAGGACAACGGACGACCTTAACTCTGTACAACAGAGAAGAGGGGAATCATTACGGAGCTACGTGGCCCGGTTCAACCGTGAGAGGATAACCATCCCGGATCTCCATCAGCCCACAGCAATCGAAGCCTTCAGAAATGGACTCCTTTATGACAGCGGGCTCTACAAGAAATTGACGAAATTCAGGTGCTATACTATGGACCAGGTCATGGCACGAGCCCAAATAGAAATAAGGTGGGAAGAAGACAAAAGAAACCAGAGAAGAGTGGATGAAACAAATGCACGAGTGGACCGAAGGCCAGCTGCATCCAGGCGACACGAAATGGACTCCTCCTCTCAAACCGAACGGAGGAACCACGGTGGGGGCGAACGTCGACCGTTCTACAGGAATGTGGACAAACGACCAAGGCCATATAAAAACAGGAGGAATTACCGGCTAGCAAGCCTCGGCTTCCAGACTACAATTATCACACGATTTCTCCAGGAGAATTGGTTTCGGTGCTAAAGAGATTGGGGAATGAAGTAAAGTGGCCTCCACGGACTAAGGACAGTTCATCCAAGAAGGATACTAGGAAATGGTGTGAGTTCCACAGGGATTATGGTCATACAACGGCGGAATGTGTTGCCTTGAGATTAGAAGTTTTGGAACTACTTAACAAGGGCTTCTTGAAAGATTTGCTTACGGACAAGGGGAAGGCCACATTGACACGAAGAGATGAAAGAGACAGACAGAGAGAAACTCCAACCCCGCCACCCCCGATTGATAATACTGTCAATGTTATTTCTGGAGGATCGGGTGTTAGCGGAGCAACCTATTCAGCAGCTAAAAGGCATTCAAGGGCATTGGCCACCAACGCCTCTCACACCTTGATGTCTGTAGAGGAAATCACCACAGGTTTGGTAATTGGGTTTCCAGACGACGGGGATTCACACGATTTAAATCCTCACCATGACGCTCTGGTCATTTCCCTACAAGTGGCGAACTTCATGGTCAAACGTGTATTGGTCGACACGGGCTCCTCAGCCAATATAATCTTCACCAGCGCTCTAACAGACATGGGTACGGAGTTGGATAACATCAATAGGCGAACGACAGTATTAATCGGTTTTAGTGGAGAACAAAAATTCACTTTGGGGGAAATACGGCTCCCGGTTTATGTTGCAGGAGTAAACAAAATGACTACTTTCCTGGTATTGGACAGCCCTTCGGCCTACAATCTGATTATGGGCAGGCCCTGGATTCATGACTTGAGAGCGGTTTCATCTACCTATCACCAAGTTATTAAATTCCCTACTAAATGGGGGGTTCAGGAGATAAAGGGAGATCGATTGGCGTCAAGGAGTTGCTACCAAACTACATTGAAGGCTAAAGCTGATCCGGCATAGCAATTACCGTCTGGGCCTTGTGCATCAGAGCCTTCTTTACCAAATATTGAGAAGCTCGACGAGGTCCAGATTCACCCTCAATTCACAGATCACAAGGCTTTGGTTGGAGCGGGTTTAGGTCCGAAACTGCGAGCCGACCTGGTAGAGTTCCTGAAAAAACGACACGACACATTCGCATGGTCACATAAAGATATGATTGGAGTTGACCCAGAGCTCATCACTCACGAATTGCATGTGGATCCAGACCACACACCTGTCAGACAGAAAAGAAGGAAGTTCGCTCCAGAAAGAAACCGGATCATTGACGAGGAGGTGCAGAAGTTACTACAGAACGGAGCGGTTAGAGAAGTGCAGTTTCCAGAATGGCTTGCCAATGTTGTAGTAGTGAAAAAGAAGAACGGGAAGTGGAGAGTTTGCATCGACTTCACGGATTTGAACAAAGCCTGTCCAAAGGACTCGTTTCCTTTACCACATATTGATTCGATGGTGGATGCGACTGCAGGGCACGAGTTATTAAGCTTCATGGATGCGTATTCGGGCTACAATCAGATCCTCATGCATCCGCAAGATCAAGAGAAGACAGCTTTTGTCACAAGTCGAGGAATATTCTGTTACAAAGTCATGCCGTTTGGCTTGAAAAACGCAGGAGCAACATACCAGCGAATGGTCAATAGGATGTTCGACCGACAAATAGGGAAGACAATGGAAGTCTACATTGACGACATGTTGGTGAAATCCGTCAAATCAGAACAACATCTCAGCCATTTGGAAGAAGCCTTCGACATCATGGACAGGTACGGAATGAAATTAAATCCAACTAAGTGTGCGTTTGGTGTCGCTTCAGGAAAATTCTTGGGGTACATAGTCACTCGACGAGGCATTGAAGCAAATCCTGACCAGATCCGATCAATCCTCGACATTCCGTCCCCTTCCAGCCCAAAGGATGTCATGCGACTTACTGGGAGGATCGCGGCGTTAAACAGGTTCATCTCTAAATCCACCGATAAGAGCTTTTTATTCTTCTCAGTTTTAAAAAAAGCAAGTAAATTCGAATGGACTCCTGCTTGTGAGGAAGCACTGAAGCAGCTCAAACAGTATTTGACTTCACCACCCTTGTTATCAAAACCACTCGACTGTGAGAGGCTCTACCTTTATTTGGGAGTCTCGGAGCACGCGATCAGTGGAGTCTTAGTAAGAGAAGAATCAGGAAGTCAAAAACCAGTGTACTATGTAAGCAGAGCATTGTTGGAAGCAGAGATCCGTTACCCGCTGATGCAGAAGTTGGTCTTCGCACTTGTCACGGCCGCAAGGAAACTCAGACCCTATTTCCAAGGGCATGCGATCACAGTATACACGACGTACCCTTTGAGGAGCATTCTTCATAGACCTGAGTTATCTGGGAGACTGATGAAGTGGGCCATTGAATTAGGGGAGCACGACATAGATTACCAACCCAGGACGGCAATCAAATCGCAAGCTTTGGCCGATTTTGTGGCCGACTTTGCTCCAGGAATGATGGCTGCAGCCGAAGCAGAAATCAATTCCATTCAGCCGACAAGGACTTGGAAGTTGGCGGTTGACGGATCGAGTAACAAAAAAGATGCGGACTCGGAATGGTAATCACTACCCCATCGGGCGAGGTTCTGCAGCAGGCAGTCAAATGCGGTTTCAGAGTAACCAACAACGAAGCCGAGTACGAAGCATTGATCGCAGGGTTATTATTAGCCAAGGAAATGGGAGCAAATGAGATTGAGGTGACGTCAGACTCTCAGTTGATTGTCAACCAAATCGAGGGATCTTATCATGATCGGGGACATGCAATGGCTTCTTACTTACAGAAGGTAACTGACATACGAACAGCATTCGACAACTTTTCCATAACCCAGGTACCAAGAAGCAGAAATTCCCAAGCAGATGCATTGGCGACCCTCGGGTCAACTCTGGAAGGTGACAAACCACGAACAATACCTATAGTATATCTGAGCTGGCCGGCAATCTGGAAGGAAGAGACAGCTGTGGCCGCCATCAGTTCAGTCGACAGTTGGATGACACCGATCGTTGAATATTTGCAAAAAGGGCTGCTTCCAGAAGACAAAGTGCAAGCAAGGACAATACAGAGACGATCCGCAAGGTTCGTGATATACGAAGGTCAGCTGTTAAGGAGATCATTCTCGGGACCATACTTGAAATGCTTAACACACGACGAAGCTCAGCATGTGTTGTCTGAATTGCATGAAGGAGAATGTGGGAACCACTCAGGCGGAAGAAGTTTGGCTCTCCGTGTCCATTCGACAGGATATTACTGGCCAACAATGAGACTGGATTCGGCTGAATTCGCAAAGAAATGCAATAAGTGCCAGAGATTCGCACCAATTTCTCATCTACCACCAGAAAAGCTGAACCCAATTCTATCTCCGTGGCCGTTCATGAAGTGGGGAATGGATATTGTTGGGAAACTCCCAGTCGCCTCGGGCCAACGTGTCTACATGCTAGTCATGACGGATTACTATTCGAAGTGGATAGAAGCTGAAGCGTTTGCCAGAATACGCGACAAGGAGGTTCAAACGTTCGTATGGAAGAATATCATATGTCGGTTCGGCATCCCAAGTGAAATTGTGACCGACAATGGATCACAATTCATCAGCCATCACTTTCAAAATTTCTGCAGGAACTGGGGCATCAAACTGAACTTCTCGACGCCACGCTTTCCACAAGCGAACGGACAGGCAGAGTCGTCCAATAAGACGATTTTGAACACTATGAAGAAAAGGTTGGAGAAAGCAAAGGGGGCTTGGGCGGAAGAATTACCTGGAGTCCTATGGTCGTACCGAACAACCGTGAGATCTTCCACAGGCGAAACTCCATTCTCATTGGCATTTGGGACAGAAGCAGTAATTCCATCTGAAGAAGTCATTCCTTCTCCACGATTCCAGTGGCTTGACGAAGAAGGCAACCGACAGCTGATAAACTTCTCTCTCGACACGATTGATGAGACTAGGGATACAGCTTCCATTCGATTAGCTGCTTATCGACAGAAGATGGCCAGATATTTCGACAAAAACGTCAGGACCAGGGCTTTCCGCACTGGTGATTGGGTCTTGGAGAGTGTTCCAGAACACAAAAGAAGCTGGAGATGGGAAGTTGGGCCCTAATTGGGAAGGCCCCTATCTTATAGCTGAGGTTGTTGGGAAATGAGCCTACAAGTTAAAGACCATGGAGGGAAACTCTGTTCGCAACAGCTGGAACGCGGTGCACCTTAAAAGATTTGTCCGGTAACATTTATGTTTTGATAGTTAATTCCTTACCAATTATTCTTTAGAGTTATCATACTTTTAGTAAGGGAAGACATTTGTAGAAGTTTTTCGACAAATAGCAATAAAATTGTTCAATGGACTTTCGCTCCATTCTTCACATTCGTCATTTCAATATATAACATAAACACCAATGGTTCAAAATACTTCTTTGTGCCATCCTTACCAATTCTAAATACAAGCTTTACAAAAAGTTCAAGATAGTTCCTATACAATTCGCCTTCAAAGACTAGCTCCATCCACGTCGGTCGTTGTTGGAAGGCTAGCAGAGACATCTCCTTCATTCTCCACATTCACGGATTCGGGTTGAGCAGCGGTTTCTGATTCTTGTCCGACATTTACCTCTTCCTCTTCTGTATCCTTTTCGACCTCCGTCACCTCTACGTTGGTTGGATCTGGCTCAGCCTCTTTCTTCCTCATCTCTACTTCTGTCCCTAATTCCGCATCGTCTTCCTTCGTCGACGAAGAGAAACCAGCGACACGCCTTTCGTATTCACCAATCCATTTCTCGGGCTTCCATTCAACATGTTTTCCAGCAATATATTCTTTCATCATGTCATATCTATTCTTCATCATAGATTCAATGGCGATATGCTCCACTTGGTCCAGTAGCGACTCGTTTTCCTTCTTTAAATTTTCAAAACCTGCCTTGTAACCTTCAATTGACATTTCGGCAGTTTCCTTTTCCAACTTCAAAGTTGCCTTCACTTCCTTCAGCTCCCTTTCAAGAACTTTTTCCTTTCTCTGCGAAGCAAGCAGTCCAGTTTCAAATCAGACGACTCCTTCTTTACCAATGATAAAGTCTTCTCCAGCTCTTTGACCCTCCTCTGGTTGGACTCAGCATTCTTCCGCAAGAACAAGCTACACTCCAGGGCCTAAAACACTCAAATCAGAACGTCATTCAAAAAAAAAAAGTTAATGATACTCACTTGGTAGTTTAGAGCGATGGCTTTCTTCATGGCCTCCGCCGGTCTAATTTGTGCCAATCTCACTTCATCCCCTTGGAGTAGAAGTCCCTCCACGAATGAGTCGATGCTTGAAGGGTCATAAATTGCGGTCGACTCTTTTGGAACTTTCAAGATTATGGTGTCAGAGTCTTCTTCAGTCTCCACCTCGGCGACAATCTTCTTTTTCTTCGCTGTTGAAATAATCTCTGTCGACTTCATTTTTCCTACGACAGCCCCACTTGAAATTACCTCCCGAGTTTGGGTGCCAGCTTCTTTTTCAACATCTAGCTCTCTCTTTTTCAGTTTCCTTGACTTCTTTCGACTCTTCATTTCGTCGAGCGAAGCTACTGTAAAGGGCCCAGACATCATCTCATCTGCGCATGAAAATTCCTCAATTTTTAAGGGCTCTCGATATTTTTTATTCACCCCATACAAATTTTGAATCGACCACCTACAGTTTATCACGGCCAAAACGTCGTTAGAGAGGGCCAGAACTTTACCTTCACGCTGATAAATTTCCTTCCACAAAGGAGTCGCCCTTAGTCTCTTCTCCGCCAAGATAGCCTTACAATTTCTTACGTCGTCCGACAGAGATAGAATTGCCTCAACGTTTGATGTAGAACGTACGGTTGAGATGAACGATCTATTTTGGAGAGGATCTGCAAACGACAAACCCTCGGTTAATCGAAAAACACAAAACACAGTTACAACTTACAACTTGTTAAAAAAAAAACGTCACTCACTCGACAAACACCAAAACTCTGGGATTCGACCAGCCCCAGTCAAACCAAATATACCCTCACCCTTTGCGAAGAAATAATAGGACTGCCAATTTCCCCTATCATTAGTCGGCAATCCAATTACTAGATGCTTCTTTCTTTGTCGAAGAATCATAGTATATCTCCCTTTCTCCTTCAAGTGCTCCTTTAAATAATATGTCTCTAGGACATCATTCACCTCGAAGAGTACACCCAACTCGAAGGCTAAACACTCAATCGACAGAAGGATCCTCCACGCGTTTGGCATCAATTGAGACGGAGCAATTTCGAAGTGGTTTAACACTTCCCAGACCAGTCTCGGGATAGGAAACCTCAATCCCACCTGAAACGGACGAATGTAAAAACCCATCCACCCCGGGACCTTGTAGTCAATTCTTTCAGTCGACGAAGGTACCCGAAGTTCTAGAGAATCAGAGAATCTATACATACAACTTAGTTCCCTCAGCATTTTCCCGGTCATACGACTAGCAGGATTTCTAGACAATAAGTTGGTCGGCTCACTGGTGCAAGGAATGTCACTCTGCTCCTCAATAGCAGGCATATATCTTAGTGGTATGGCCTCGGTAAGAGTCTCCCAAGGAGACATGGCCAGGGTAACTACTCCACTCTCAATCAATTTCTCATACGACCAGTCTTTATACGCTACATCCTCCTCGGTCTCACTTGATGATTCGACGTAACTATCTATCTTGGCGCCTAAGCTGCCTAAAGACTCTCCTCACTCGACATTCTCCAAACAACAAGCATATAAACACTTAAACTAAGGCGTTAAAAAAACCACAACCAGGGGACTTACCGATGACTCATGTCGAGTCAAATCAGAGGTTATGGGACTCATTCGTCCCCCCATACGACAGTGTCGAGTTGAAATCACATCCTGAACCACCTCCTGTTCAGTCGAACAGGGGAAATTTCCCAGATGACTCACGTCGAGTCAAATCAAGTTTGGTATTCACTCGTCCTTTCGACAATGTCGAGTGAAATCACTCATGAACCACCTCCCGGTTCAGTCGACAGGGGATATTTCCCAGATGACTCACGTCGAGTCAAATCAGAGTTATGGTATTCATTCGTCCCATACGACAGTGTCGAGTGAAATCACTCCTGAACCACCTCCCAGTTCAGTCGACAGGGGACATCCCCCAGATGACTCTTGTCGAGTCAAATCAGAGTAATGCATTCACTCACCCCATACGACAGTGTCGAGTGAAATCACTCCTGAACCACCTCCCGGTTCAGTCGACAGGGGACATCCCCCAGATGACTCTTGTCGAGTCAAATCAGAGTTATGACATTCACTCACCCCATACGACAGTGTCGAGTGAAATCACTCCTGAACCACCTCCCGGTTCAGTCGACATGGGACATTTCCCAGATGACTCATGTCGAGTCAAATCAGAGTTATGGTATTCATTCGTCCCATACGACAGTGTCGAGTGAAATCACTCCTGAACCACCTCCCGGTTCAGTCGACAGGGGACATCCCCCAGATGACTCTTGTCGAGTCAAATCAGAGTAATGACATTCACTCACCCCATACGACAGTGTCGAGTGAAATCATTCCTGAACCACTTCCCGGTTCAGTCGACAGGGGACATCCCCTAGATGACTCTTGTCGAGTCAAATCAGAGTTACGGCATTCACTCGCCCCATACGACAGAGTCGAGTGAAAACATTCCTGAACCACCTCCCGGTTCATTCGACAGACGACAACCCCAGATGACTCATGTCGAGTCAAATCAAAGTTTGGTATTCACTCGTCCCTTTCGACAATGTCGAGTGAAATCACTCCTTAAATACTTCTCAGTTCAGTCAACCAGGGTCGTTCCCCAAATTACTCGAGTCGAGTCTAAACTTAATACGGAATTCACTTATCTCATACGAACAGTGTCGAGTAAAGATACTCAGGAAAACCGGTCCAATCACCCAGGGACTTCCCATGGCCATGTCTGGGCAAAGAATATTCCCAATCTACACGACATGTCAATGGTCACATATGGATTTTCACTACCTGCACAACATGCTTAATAATGTTTCTCCCAAAGCTACCACCGAGTCTAATCAACCGAGGATTATCTCCTGACTACTTATATCGAGTCAAGTAAACACCACGATACTTATCAGCACTACACGACATTTAAGCAAATCTATTCCTAACCACTATCCGATTCGGTCGTCCAAAACCATCCACTGGATCCATACGACATGCCGAGTACTCTCCAAGCCTAGGATTACCAGACTTAGAGAGTATGGGACAAACTGTTTGGGCCAAAATTGACCCTAGGGGCAAAAACGACATTACGAGACCAGAAGCCCATTAGCAAACTGGGCCCACAGACGAAGACATCACACAAGGGTCCAAGCCCGTTTAACAGACACCCGTTACAGAAATCAAGAGAGAATCTAAATTCATAAATACCGCCATGAATTCAACAGTTCCGGGAAGAAGAGAAGATTGTCAGTTATCAAACATGAAACACCTGAATTAAACTCTCATTAATAACGACTCCAACGGGAAGATCTGGAAGACCATACCGAGAGAACTATAAAAGAAGAAAGAATAACGACAAAGAGGCATGCTCACAGAAGCTACCCCTAATACTAAGGCAAAACACATACACATCGCCCTCACGGCATACAACCAAAGGTTGAGGTATCTGAAAAGCCTTGATCTATTCACTCTACATTGATTATTGCTTAGGCTAACGTGAGCGTCGGAGAGCATACGGTCTCCACCATACCGGTGGGCAGTAAGCTCCTTCTTTGCTCTACTTATTTTACAGGATTCGCTCACGCCCTACAAATAGACAATCTCGATTGTGGACCTCGACCAAAATCAGGCTCCACACACATAAAGACCAGCCATATAGGCGGTAAGGTAATTTATATGTAAACCAGCCATATAGGCGGTAATAAAGTCTGACATAATTAATCCGGTTAAAAATTATAATTTAAATATTATAATTAAGTGAGATTTACCTAAATAATTATATAAAAGTTTCACCTTTTTACCCCAGCGGAAAATTAACTACTAAACATAAAAGAAAAGAGAAGAAGAAGAATTATTGTTACTATTACTGAAAATTAAATACATAATTAAAAATTATTTAAAAAAGATAAAAATTGATTTAATTTACAAAAAAAATGAATCAAAATAGATGCTTCTAAAAATATTGATTTGGTTGATTGTGGTTTTGCAAAATAAAATAAAAACAGACTCAAAAGAAAATACTAAGGAAAATAAAAGAAAGTCTCATGATCTAGGGTCGTGACTCCACACAATATTATTAGAAAGATGAATTGATTCTCTTCATTATGTGTAATAAATCAATTTGCTAACCTGGAACACGAAAATATGCAAAAGCCTATGTCGATGGTCAGACGCAAATACCCAGTATAACCCAATTGAACCATACGTCTATGTCAACCAAATTACATGGATTCATTAAGATTAAGTTCCAATTGTGGTTACCCCCGCCCGAAAGGTATATTCCTATCCTGTAAGGAAATCTATTAAAGGGTTATCTATCCTCAAGGAAGATCGTGGGCTATTGAATCTAAGGCTGAAACCTAAAATCCCTATGTCTAGTTCATTTTAAGTTTACCAAATCAATCTTATTAATAGCCAGTTAACAATAAGCATTAAGCTTAAGACTCAATAAACAAACTAAAGAACTACCCATAAAAAGAAAATCAATTATTAAGTGTGGATATTGTGTTTCATCACTTCCATAGAATAAAAATAAATACTGGGGTTAGAGGATCCACATTTAATATTTCTTATCTAGGAATCTCACTTATTATAATATATAAATTATTTTATGTTCTGCTTTCTCAGGAATTAATAATGTTAAACATTTAAAACCAGCCATATAGGCGGTGATCCATTTAGTCCAATTACACCAGCCATTTAGGCGGTAATTATCTGTCACATAAAGACCAGCCATATAGGCGGTAAGGTAATTTATATTTAAACCAGCCATATAGGCAGTAATAAAGTCTGACATTAATTAATCCGGTTAAATTATAATTTAAATATTATAATTAAGTGAGATTTACCTAAATAATTATATTAAAAGTTTCACCTTTTACCCCAGCGGAAAATTAACTACTAAACATAAAAGAAAAGAGAAGAAGAAGAACTACTGTTACTATTACTGAAAATTAAATACATAATTAAAAATATTATTTATATATACAAAACTAGATGCTTCCTATGAAATCAGGGAAAAGCTCCCAATGAAAGCACACCAAATGAAGTGAAGAGGAGCTGAATTTATAGGCAGTTTCGGCTTCTGGCGTCGCAACGCTGAAGTACTTGGCGTCGCGACGCCAGCACGCGTTTTCAGTCAACGGGGCTTTTGACCACGTGCATTGTCGGCAGAATCTGGTGATGACACGTGTCACACGGTAAAGGTGGTGCAATGAGAAGACGACACGTGGCACACGGTGATTGGCTGAGCTTTCGGTCCAATGATCATCTGACACGTGGCACGCGTTTAGGATTGGTCCAATGAGAGATTAACACGTGGCAGCATCTGATTCGCCGGTGATTCGGTCCAATGACAACTCGACACATGGCACGCACTTGCTTTGGTCCAATGAGATTTTGACACGTGGCAAACGGCGTATTTTAGCTGATCTTCTGTGATGATGACACATGGCACGACGCACGTTAGCAAGGTCGGCGCACGTTAGCAAGTCTAATTTCTCAGATTCTGACACGTGTCCCTCGGCGCACGTTAGCATGTCCGATGCACGTTAGACGTCGCGACGCGTAGGGTCCTGGTGTCGCGACACGGCCAAACCGAATTGCCCTTTTGTCATTTTTTCTCTATTTTGGCCCCAAATTGCTTCCAATGCTTTCCCAACTTTATTTATCTGCAAAATAACACAAAACACATCAAAACGTTCACAAAACTCAAGAAACTATACAAAATATTAGATTAAATGAGTGGAAAATAGTGATAGATTTACCACTCATCACACCCCCAAACCTAACATTTTGCTAGTCCTCGAGCAAAACACAAAATAAATAACATTATAAAATTTAACTAAGCCACTTTCGTAGGGATCACGGTTGCATTTAGCGTATGCAACAAGCCTTTAAACCCCTAGGTGTCCCTAGTGGACGAGTTGTAGTCTCGTGAGGGTTTACAGCAATGATACCCACAAATATTTTACAAAAGTAAAATGTAGTAAAACTAATGCACACAAAAGCAAAAAGACAAGCGAAAAGAGAATAAAGAAGTTAGTGACTAATCATGTGAAATTTCTACTCCAAGTTATTAGTTGTTTTGTTTCTTCTAAATTACCGAATAAGTAAATTCTCCGATTATATTTACCATTCTCCATATACACAGCCAACAAAATATTAATCAACTCATTTTTGCCCACAACAGTCATAAGTGCAGTTGATAAAAGAGTAATATTTTTGTCCTAAAGTTCTATCAGATTTCACACATTTTTGTAGCAATGGAATAATTTTTCTGATTTTTTCTTGATTTTTCACTATTTTTTATTTTATACAATATCTTCCATCTATGTAACGAGCGGGGCGTGTGGCTCCCAAACCAGTTGGCTTTAGGGCACCAGGTGTTAAGACACCCATACGGACTTAATTACTCAGACTTCAGATATATATATTTTTGCAGCATCTTCGATCCATGTAACGAGCTTTGCGCCAATGACTCCCAAACCAGTTGGCTTTAGGGCACTAGGTGTTAAAACACCCTTACAGACTTAATAACTCGGATCTCAGTTTTTTTTTTACTCCATCACTTTTTGAGATGCTTCCTCCAATTAAACTAGAGCACTGAATATTACAAATTTTTCAAATACAGCTCATGTCCGTATGTTACTATGCATGTTGATAATACCTGCCAACTGAGCATATGAAGGTCCATTTTAGTCAGTGTTAAGGAGAATTTACAAATTAAATAATTTAAAATGAAATAAACAAAAATTAACTTGTTCCGAAATAAATGGTTTGAGATACGTATCAGGAGTGTGAACTCCTTACTCAGCTATCTCTCACCAATTTCACATTTTTAGTCAAAACACAAAAAGCAAAATATTTTTGTAATTTTTGAAAAAATTTCAATTTTTTTGTATTTTTCAAAAAATTTGGACTAAAAATAAAAATAACACACAAACTAAAAACAAGGTACTAATCAACTAATTTCCTCCCCTAAACCTAAATGAGACATTGTCCCCAATGTCTTAAACAGTAAAAGGAGAGTTAAGAAGGCCGTACCTGGTTAGCTGAAATTCTACACGAAATTAAAGGTTAAGATCCGATTAATTCGACGTCTCTTACCACGATCGTCCTCGGACCAATTTATCTTTGAAAGGATAGGGTCAACTTGTGGTTCATAGGCTATGAGTTGGTTTATTAGATCTGGAGCAGTTCTGGCAGTGAATAAGAGTTCTTTCATAGGTTTTGACAAGAACCCATTTCTCTGGGCATCATCAAGAAACACACAAAGAAAATCATAAAATCCATCAACGTTAAACATTCCAAGCGGTTTCTGGTGTACGTTCAGGTTCGCCCAAGATAGAACTATAAAAATTTCCTCCAATGTGCCCAAGCCACCTGGCAAAACGATAAAAGCATCAGCACGGTTAATCATTTCTACCAGTCGTTCAGACATACCTGGCACGATCAGTTCCTCTCCGTTTGATGATCCAATAAGATTTGCCTCTGCCAAGGGTTTTGGGATGATTCCCAAAACACGACTGCCTCCTTCCTGTACAGCCTTTGAAACGATCCCCAAAAGTCCGAGATTGCCCCCGCCATATATTAAGTGCATATTCCTTGCAGCTAAGACTCGACCCAATTCATGTGCTGCTTCTACGTATTGTGGTTTAGTTCCAACACTACTACCGCAAAACACACAGATGTTTTCAACTAGTCTTCTCGAAGTGGCTTCCATTTTTATATGTATTTCTTTTTCAAATCAGGATGCCTTCAAAAGTGCAATGACGGGCTGAATTTATAGTACTTGAAAAATGGTGAGTAATAATAGCACTAGTATCTTCCAGATGACGTTTGTTTGCTAAACAACAAAATGAATCGTGAAAGGTCAAAAAGTCTGGATCATGTCTACGAAATAAAGATAATTACAACAGAAAAGCGAATCAAAGCAATAATTAAGGCAACGGAATTGTGTACGCAATACGCCACTTGTTTGGTATATAAATCCATTAGGATGCGTCTTAAGATTTCATTCTTTACTCAGCCATCGCTAATGAATTGGTTCTCATCTTTGTGATTGCCAAACATCATTCCTTCTGTCTTAAAATGCCCCGTTTGTGCTTTTCCCTACAAAAATAACACACAAAATTAAAAACTCTACAACATGTATACACAAAATATGAAAACAGAAATTACAACAAATTACATGGGTTGCCTCCCTGCTAACGCTAAATTTTACGTCTTCAGCCAGAAATGACTGAAATTCATATGTTAAAGAGGTTTCAACGTCGTTTTGGATGTCCGATTAAAGACAGTCTCGTGAGCGTTGCTTTTGAAGGGTCTCTTCCAACGGTAAGATAGCAGATATTTTTTTGTCTTATTTAGTGCTTGTGCCACCTTTTTGCTCCTTGTTGTTCCAGTGGTTCCTACAAAGAAAGAAAGAAAATCAGGAGGTCTCGTATGGTGCTTGACTTGGAATGGGAGTTCCATTCTGTCAAGCTTTTGGGCGATATTTTTGATTTGTACTCCCCAAAACAGCGATGTTTCTCATGAATGCTCTGGATCTTTATTAAGGTCATACATTTGCTCTGTTTCTTGCTCCACCTTTTCTTCACAGATGTATTTGAAAATTTCTGTATTCAGTTCTTCATCTATTATCTGTGAAATGCATGCTCCATAAGTATATGCCTGAGGATGAAAAGATGTGTCAGATTTTAGGTCTTCATCATCTGATTTGGGTGAAATGATTGGCTCAGGTAGATCTTCTTCAAACATCATGGTAAAGCATGCTCCAGGATCTTCATTTTGAGGATTGAAAGTTTGATCCTCCGTTGTTGGTGCAATTAGTACAAATAGATCAGCTTCATCCTCGTCAGAATCTGAATAATAAAAGTCAAATCGAGACTGTGCCGGTTTGGGCTCCTGAACTGATACCTCTGGTCGTTGATACTACTCAGCCTCATCGTCTGTTAAGGTGTCATTGTGAAATGATTGGTACTCGAAGGCTTCATCAGTGTTATCTGAAAATGGTTCTTGAGGTATGTAGCTCTGGTTCTCTGTTGATTGCCTCATTTGATCTGTCATATTCTGAATGGATGCTGATTGTCTCTGAATACTTTCGAATTGATTTTGGCATGTTTCAAGCATCGTATCTAACTCTTCGTCTCGTTTCTTGAACCAATCTTTGAGCATGTCAATCATCTGATCTTCCTCTGATGGTTCTGGTTCTTGATGAAAATCATAAATGGATGGTGGATAAGATGGAAAGTATGATGGTTCTTTGTACTTTGAATGATTCCAATAATTCTGCCACTCTGAAAGGTATATACATTGATCGCTCGGGTGGTTACCATCACATATACACATCTCCTCATTTCGTTCTGATGAGCAAATATAGTATTGCTTGGTTCTGACATCCAGTGATAATTGTTGGGCTGGACAACAGGCCTCAGAAAACTGAACTGTTGCTCCCAGATTTGGGGTGTATCTTCTTGTAAAGCTCGTAATCTCTCAATCTCCCAGTAGTGTTCCATTTTTCAACCACCTGAAATAAAAGAAAGAAATAAAAATTACAGATAAAAATAAAGAAAATTAGATACAAGTAAATAGATAGCTTCAAAATTAATAACTCAAGAAAAATAAGTCACCGGCAACGGCGCCAAAAACTTGACCGGCGTAAACACACACGTATCGTTCAAGTAGTATAAAAATATCGATCCCACGAGGACTTAATTCCTACTATTGTTATTAATTATTGAATCTATTTATTTACACATATCTAATTGAGGGAGAAGAGAATGATTGCTTGATTGATTTGGTTGATTGTGGTTTTGCAAAATAAAATAAAAACAGACTCAAAAGAAAATACTAAGGAAAATAAAAGAAAAGTCTCAAGGATCTAGGGTCGTGACTCCACACAATATTATTAGAAAGATGAATTGATTCTCTTCATTATGTGTAATAAATCAATTTGCTAACCTGGAACACGAAAATATGCAAAAGCCTATGTCGATGGTCAGACGCAAATACCCAGTATAACCCAATTGAACCATATGTCTATGTCAACCAAATTACCTGGATTCATTAAGATTAAGTTCCAATTGTGGTTACCCCCGCCCGAAAGGTATATTCCTATCCTGTAAGGAAATCTATTAAAGGGTTATCTATCCTCAAGGAAGATCGTGGGCTATTGAATCTAAGGCTGAAACCTAAAATCCCTATGTCTAGTTCATTTTAAGTTTACCAAATCAATCTTATTAATGGCCAGTTAACAATAAGCATTAAGCTTAAGACTCAATAAACAAACTAAAGAACTACCCATAAAAAGAAAATCAATTATTAAGTGTGGATATTGTGTTTCATCACTTCCCTAGAATAAAAATAAAATATTGGGGTTAGAGGATCCACATTTAATATTTCTTATCTAGGAATCTCACTTATTATAATATATAAATTATTTTATGTTCTGCTTTCTCAGGAATTAATAATGTTAAACATTTAAAACCAGCCATATAGGCGGTGATCCATTTAGTCCAATTACACCAGCCATTTAGGCGGTAATTATCTGTCACATAAAGACCAGCCATATAGGCGGTAAGGTAATTTATATTTAAACCAGCCATATAGGCAGTAATAAAGTCTGACATTAATTAATCCGGTTAAATTATAATTTAAATATTATAATTAAGTGAGATTTACCTAAATAATTATATTAAAAGTTTCACCTTTTACCCCAGCGGAAAATTAACTACTAAACATAAAAGAAAAGAGAAGAAGAAGAACTACTGTTACTATTACTGAAAATTAAAATACATAATTAAAAATATTGTTTATATATACAAAACTAGATGCTTCCTATGAAATCAGGGAAAAGCTCCCAATGAAAGCACACCAAATGAAGTGAAGAGGAGCTGAATTTATAGGCAGTTTCGGCTTCTGGTGTCGCAACGCTGAAGTACTTGGCGTCGCGACGCCAGCACGCGTTTTCAGTCAACGGGGCTTTTGACCACGTGCATTGTCGGCAGAATCTGGTGATGACACGTGTCACACGGTAAAGGTGGTGCAATGAGAAGACGACACGTGGCACACGATGATTGGCTGAGCTTTCGGTCCAATGATCATCTGACACGTGGCACGCGTTTAGGATTGGTCCAATGAGAGATTAACACGTGGCAGTATGTGATTCGTCGGTGATTCGGTCCAATGACAACTCGACACGTGGCACGCACTTGCTTTGGTCCAATGAGATTTCGACACGTGGCAAACGGCGTATTTTAGCTGATCTTCTGTGATGATGACACGTGGCACGACGCACGTTAGCAAGTCCAATTTCTTAGATTCTACACGTGTCCCTCGATGCACGTTAGCATGTCCGGCGCACGTTAGATGTCGCGACGCGTAGGGTCCTGGCGTCGCGACGCGACCAAATTACCGAATTGCCCTTTTGTCATTTTTCTCTATTTTAGCCCCAAATTGCTTCAAATGCTTTCCCAACTTTATTTATCTACAAAATAACACAAAAAACATCAAAACGTTCATAAAACTCAAGAAACTATACAAAATATTAGGTTAAATGAGTGGGAAATAATGATAGATTTACCACTCATCAGCCAACAGACCTTTGTCTTGAAATTCCCCAACCATCTAGGTCAATGGTCTGTTCAGGGGGGTGTACATTGTCCCTATGACAACATGGTTGACCTGAACATGCAGCCTTCTCTCATTTACTTGCTTATTCTGAGCTATTGGCCTGAATTCTTTTTACCTCGGGACTGGTCTCCTTACATCTCTGCCAAAATCCCGCTGACTATCTGGCCTGAGTACTTTGTTCCTTTATCGGGCAATCTCCTCATCTTCCTCCATTAGCACAAACTTCTGTGCATGTTCCAAAGCCGTGACATAGTCTGATATCTCTTGGATCCTCTGGTGGGACCATAATCTCCCGACCCTGAGAGCTCCCTTAAAACTTTCCAAGGCCTTTGGGGATTCGTATGCCCCGACCTCTAACACCAAGCTATGAAATCAGTTAACAAAACTTTTCAAGGGCTCATCATCCATATGCTTCATCATTCTCAGCGATCCCACCGTCTTCCTAGGTATGCACGCTTCTTGAAAATGTCGTACAAATGACTTTCTAAACTGGGCGAAACTGTCGATGCTCCCCAGTATCAAGTTCTTGAATCACAAGTTAGCGGACCCACCCAAGGTCACACCTTGCAGATGGCCTCTCCAGCCATCCCTTGGATTTCCATCAACAAAATGAACTTCTCAATATGAGACTTGGGGTCCGTGCTGTCTTTGTAAATATTCATGGAAGGCATAATGAATCTCCTCGGAAATCCCATCGCCAAAATTTCCTCCGTGAAAGAGGACGTTGTCTCATGTCTTGGTCATCCATTGGTCCGTCTTTTATTTCTTCTTCCCATGTTTTCATCTCCTTCCGAAACCAGCTCTTCATTCTGTTCTCGCAGCTATCATGCTCCCGACCTCGGGTTTCCCGACATCTTCCACTCATGGCACGATGTCCTTTGTAGCTGGGGACTTCATGCCCTTCCCCCGGATACCATCCCGGATTGCTCTCCGCAAAGCATGGGCTATTGCTGGAAGACTCCAGCGTCTGCCTCCCTTCCTCTTCTTCCCATAACTCCTCTGCTGGTAAGGCTCCATCAACGACTACAAATTTCAACCCATGAGCACTTCTCTTCCCATTCTCGCTGACCTCATCTACCCTGGCAACTTGATTACTAATTAATTAAAAGAAAGCTCAACAGTTAATTATAAGTATGCATGGCAACGGGCCGGGGTCGGGCCGGGCTTTGCTAAGCCCGGCCCGAGCCCGGCAAAAAAAATTTGGCCCGGGCCCGACAAAACCCGGACCGGGCTGTCATCGGGCCGGGCCGGCCCGGTCGGGCTCGGGCCGGGCTTGGCCCGGGCCCGATTTCTATATTATAAAAAATTATAAAAATAAAAATTTTATTATATAAATATATATATTTTATAAATAAAAATATTTATTTATTTATTTTAAGTCCGGACCCGATTTTTTTATTATAAAAAATTATAAATATAAGAAATTTATAATATAAATATATATATTTTATAATTAAAAATATTTAATTAATTATTTGAAGCCCGGGCCGGGCCGGGCCCGAGATTTTTGGGTTGAGCCCGGCCCAGGCTTTTTTCACCTCGGGCCGGGCCGGGCCTCGGGCTTTTTTGCCATGTATAATTATAAGCTTACTTTGTTTAAACACACATGCAACATCTTTCCAACAAGTCTCAAACCAATTTAATTACATACTTAAAGAGTAGAGAAAATTCTAAGCAATACATGTTAAGGCTTAGAAACATGGAAATAATTTTCTAGTTGAAGAAAGTTGGAAAAACACTTACAAAATCCAATTTCCTTAAGCCTTTTCATTTATTCTTCAAGTTTCTCTCAAACTTTCATTTGTAATTTAATTTGGTAACTTGTGTAAAAAAATTTGAAAATGAAACAAAAAACAAATTATATCCCCCCTCAAAATGGCGTGAATGAGGAAAGCAAAATACAATTTTTTTTTTTCAATTTCAAGTTACTTGTTCCATTAGGTAACTATTACCAAAAAGTAAATCAACAAGTGTATCCAACCAAAACATGCCATTCCCTAACCATAATCATGGTAAATATATTTATTTTTAAATTAATTTAATTATTTAACAATTAAACAATTAAATAAATTAAATACAAATATCTTAAATATATGAATTATATTTACATTAAATATCTCAAATACATATATTAATGATATATGTCAAATATCATAATTTGACAATTAATTAATGTGTAGTTAATAATATCAAATATTAAATACAAATACACATTAATTCGAAAATGACCGTTAGATCCCGATTGCATGTATTTTTCGTTTAACCATTAAACGAGTTATAAATAATCAGTATTATTCATAACAGTTGCCATAGTGCTCTACGAGTATATTTCATTAGTGAGACTCTATAGATTCAGACATATCCGTCATGAAATTCAATTTCGTGTCCATAATTCACCCACCCGTAAATTATGACGACCACAGATAAACTCGCTGAATCATACAGGTCGAGGTCATTGCATACATATAATCCCCCGTCATAGGTATCCGGATTATCCCAGAGATATAGATATAAACGTCAAATCTGTATAGGAATAATCTCGTCGACGTATCTTTTTACAATCTCTAAAAAACATTCGGAACTCACTTCCGAAGTATACTATGGCCATAGATTTAACATATTGCTAATCACAAATGGACTACCTTTGCTCTGTACATAGAACTGATGGATCATTTCTTGACACTCACAGGATATCATGAGCATGAGTCTACACCCAAAGAACATGCGGAGGTCTGATTTAAATAGATCAATGATGTGACTGCCATCTAAGTGTGGATGATAACTCATATATCAACAGTGGTATCTCAAGTCAAAGAATCACTATGTTACCCAACCCGAGAAGATTCATATTGACGTTGGTGTACCATTTATTAGGAAATCTTCGGTGAGGCGTTCAGTGTTTATTAAATAAACACCTACACGTCTATACGAGTCTCCCAAGACTCATGGTTCATTGGGATAAACCATCGGACCTAGTCCGATATACGACATATACTGATCTCAGCGAATTTTACTAACCGACCTATGTCAGTAAATCTTTACCAAGAACTTAATTTAAGGATATGCAGCTTATAATGACACTTCCCAATGTCAATTACAAACTATGTTGTAACTGCGCACTACGTTGTAAATCTTGGGGTCTTTGTCTAATATATATACATATCATTAAACCAGATTTAGTTTCAATCTAATCAATCTAATCGAAATTAGATCGAATACGTATATAAAAGACAAGAGGTGCTACCATTTAAATTAGTAATATTATGGAAAAAATGTATTGCTCGTATTCATGAATAGGGATGGCAAAATCCGGATCCGGAAGTAATTTCATTACCCCGGGTCCGGTTTCGGACCCGGGTAAATATACCTGGGTCTACCCGGTCCGTATCTGGATACCCGGTTTACTTTTTTTTTTAATTTTTTAATTTTTAACTTTATTATTTTATATTTATATTTATATTTATATTTGAATTTGAATTTTGTCAATTTTATTAGTTTTATTTCAATTCTTTTATATATTTTCATTATATTTTATTATATATATGCATATTATTTTATATTTTTCATTATATTTTAATTTATTATATTTTTTTTTTCCGGACCCGTGCGAACCCGGGTCCGGATTCGCCCGGGTCTAAATTTTTAAGACCCGGATCCGGATTTTTTAATCCCGGACCCGGGCCGGGTCCGGGTCTTATTGTCATGTCTATTCATGAATCATACATAAATACGATCCGGATTGGCGCTCAGAGCAACAACCCTAACAATTTCTCCCACTTGCTCTAGTGTCATTCCATGGTATCATATACACATCCCATTGTGTATCACATACTCATGGCCCTCAAGAACTCACCTAACGCTCAAGAGGTAGGTAACAACAAGTAAGTCCGCTATGATAGATTGAGTTTGTCCAACAAACACAATCATTTTCCTTAGCAAGCATCATTCATATTTTTGTAAAAACTGAGTTCTACATCAATATGACTTAGATGCCACATCAACATTGTGCTTCAGCTATTAAGTTGTCTAAATATTTACGGATCAAATCTAAAATACTATGTAGACAACCGCAAACACAATACTAATAACAAACTTCTAATCTACGAGGTCACTATACAACTTCATAAGTCAATACTTCATAAGTTGCAACTAATTTCACTCATACAGTAGAATCATCTGTGACACTCTCACTGCATCTTTTCTGACTCTTTATGACGTAGACTGTCTAACGTCATAACTAGACTCAAAACTAATCTGACCCTAATGGTTGCGAACTTTATTCTCCATTAATTAGAAACTCGTTCTTAATATCTCAAAGATGATAAAGAACATGTTTCAATACACATCTTTTGGTCTAGAGAATATCAAAATAACTCGTAATAATTACGATTAAATTAATATCTCTAATCGTACTTAATATAGTATTCATTATGCCATCATCCTATGATGCATATGATTGATTAGACATTTTAATCAATATCTCTTTTGAAAAAGGAATCATCATTTACGAATGATGAATACTATACATAAGACACACACTAACTGTCAAACAGTTATACTAACTGTCATACATATAGTCTTGTTGTGTCCTTTATTAAATCATATCTAATGTACGATTAATGAGAGCATCTCTCCAGTCTCTTAGTTTTATATCATATATAAAACTTTATATCGAATATAATAGAGACCACTCTCACTGCTTTCACGGAGAAAATAAGACTCAGGTAAACCTTTTACCTCATTAAAATCTCACTATTACCTTAATAATGATAATGACATTATGATGTAAAATATTAGAAAGAAATTTGTACGCTCCCACTAACCCTTCTATCCCATATGTATTTTCTATGCTTTGATAAAATCAGACAATCTGACAGATATCAAAATTAGAGAACACAAATTTCCAGAAAGCTCATCCGAGTCCACAATAGGCTCTATAAGCTAATATACTAAATTGTAATGTTAGCATAATACAAACTCCAGGGCCATTCCAAAACGAACTCTTCAAACTAAGAAATCACAATGGATCTCTTATCTGAAGAAACCATTCAAAAACGTCACTTTGTATTCTTTAGCTAAAATGTACAATTTAATATCATCATTAACCAACAGATCTTAAATTATTCAATCAGTGCGACTAGAGACAAGTTTCCTCAGAATCTATAATAGATTACTGAGTATAACTTTTCTCACTGTCATACTATAAAGGTCAAACCTTTAATAAGCTCATTGTGCTTTTGCTGCGTAAACCATTTGCACATTTTATGAACGATTCATAATGAAAGCTCAATCTAGTTCCAAACTTGATCGCAGTAAGCTATGAATAATCTTAGATCTATGATTTAATGTTAATTTCCGGAATCGATATCAAATATCGTTCCCACTATAAGTTATAGGATAATTTTCTTCAATAAGGAAACAACAAAACCATTAAGTATCAAATACTTTGCGAATGATTCTGACATCATATATCACTTATATGGAAGTAATTAAAGGGTATTTTCATCTTATTAATTATGTAGTTCCATTTACAATTTATCACCGTATTTGACTACAATAAGTCAAGTCTTTTCAACAATAGTCAACATCCAATGTTACACACTAAGTAATAAACAATTTTATTACTCGAGATTTCGTAGAAAAAATATTCTATTAAATAGAATACAATATTATATTAAATGAAATAAATGATAAACTTCTACTCGTACCTCCGAGGCGCAAGTAATATCAATTATATAACCATTATACAAAAGATAAATTCAAATCTCAAACATTTCAATATTCGAATTTTCTACTTATACACATCATATACGTAACTGTAGAAAATAATGGAACATTAATTAAAATGATGAATTAGTTTTACTGGAGCATATCCCTAAGAGTATTGAAACTAATTCGGTAACTCTCAATATCAAACGAATCAAATCGCATAAGATTCAATTTCTTCCACTAACCAATTCCATCAATATGGAATGGTGGAAGAATAATATTGATGTAAGAAATATATTCTTAGAATAACCTTAGAACAAATTGCCATAAATTCATATGTTTGATCGTATCAAACATCTTTGAACAATTCAAAGACTCACGATGAATTTTAAAGATAAAATTTTCAAAACTTCAGATCGAATATCTTTGAACCAGTCAAAATATTCTATTCGTGTTTCATCAGAAACATGTAACTAAGTCACGACAGTTTATTGACTAAGTTACGAAGTAAAGAAAACTACCTTAAGTAATTTACAATTCATTAAATTACATACATCCAATGTATCAATTTAATAATTTTTTTTGTTCCAATGACAGTCATTGGTTAAATGAGATTTAGTCACCTTCCCGAATACAATATTCGTTAAATGGATAAGGATATGTGGTGTGATCTCATATCAGACCATCCTTTACCATATGGAATAAGCATCCAATACTTAAGTGATAAAATCTCATAAAATAATGTTCCAAGTTATTTACTTAACCGAATATTTTTCTTAATGTTTATCTATTCGTTAACGACACTACCAGTCGTTATAAAATATGTAACAACTGTTTACAAAGAACAAGTAAATATCAAATAGTCGCAAGTTCTGATATCAAATATCGAAACAATCATTCAACAATATTTTAAATAACTAGACGAGAGATCTGATATCCAATATCTACAGTTGTCGTATTGTGAAAATCAATATTTTCTATACACAACTATACGCATTTTCTTTCTTTAGCTTTATTATTTACTTTCAAATTATTTACAACGTTTGCAAATAATCGAAAAACAAATAGTGTCTGACATGTGACCTCTGAATGTTACTAAAGCCAAGAAACGTCATTATTAGATAAACAAATACCTAATGGGGTTTTCTTAATGTCAGTGAAGAATCTCGAGACATGAACCAATTCATGTCAATCTTTACTCCATAAGAAACTATTCTGTCTAGAAGGATTATATCATTTTCTATTCTAATCTAGAACCTATTCTAGAAATCTGCAACCATAATTGAAGTCAGAAAACATATATAATATGCATGCAGTGGATAAAAGTTTAATTCTATCAAAATAATAGAATAAGGAACAACATGAGCGATAATTTACATAATATTACACACCGCATAAGTTAAGGATTTTTAACCTAGCAGTGTCTCCCACTACTTTACGTAATACCGTAATCCCCAACGGAAACGAGAATTCAATAATTAAATTGAATTCCATAATGGGAAGTGGACCCCATGAATATATTTCGACTCACAGTTTTGGCACGTTCTCGCCTGCGTATATTCATTAGGTAGATAACTCATTGTCAATCACACTCACTGTGACTCATGGGTTCGGTCCTGATCGTTTCTCGTTATGACAGCTTTGGCACGTTCACAATGAGGCATATCAAGGTTAAACTTGTCAATGACAAACTCAAGCTACCGATGTAGTCTGACAGCTTTGGCACGTTCAGGATTTCCACTTTCACTTGATTTTGTCTCTTATCATATAAGTTCTACCAGCGCAAATGAACTACCTTCAATCATAACTGCACAGCTTTGGCACGTTACAACCATAACATCATGAAAAAATTTACATCCCTATTGATAAGGCGGACGAAGAAATAAGTATTCCTAATACTAGTCACTTTCTTAAAACCTTATTTAAACGAGGATTTTCCAACAAAAGATGTTTTTACTTTATTTAATCAAATTAAATAAACACATGCATGTTTTAAGTAATGATTAAATTAAACATTGAATTTTAAAGGGCTAATCATATCGGGTGTCCAGGATCAGACTCGCTCTGATACCAATTTTGTTGGGGTCAAATCAGGGAGGCGCAGCGGAATGAGCGCTGTTCGGGCGAAATCGTAGTTTAAAATTTTTAAACTTACAAATAAATTATTCAATATTAAATATTAATAATTCATTCATATTTCACCTAAACTTATTTATTCGATATCATATAACGACATAAATAATATAGAAACACCGCGAAATTTTGCGAAAATATTTTTCCGCAAAATAGCATAAAATGCGTTTCCGACCGAACCGACTGACCAATGCTCATGGGGACTGCCCAGGTCAGCCCCAAAAATATTTGGACAGTTTTTGGGCTGCCCAAACAGTACCCAGTTCACTGTTTGGGCAGATGTTACCCGGTAACGCCGTTTTTCACCATTTTCACGTATTTTCACTCCAAAATAATTTCCAATAAATATTTTCCTTGGGCAATTAAAATAAACCAATTTATTCTAATTACTCAATAAATAAAAATTGAATTTTTATCTGAAAAATCAGATTTATCATTAATTGCTATGAGACCCCTACACTTTGTAAATTAATCATTTTGGTCCTTAAATTGTCAAATACATATTTAATTGATTCCAAATCAATCCCAAAATAATTTATATAATTTGCAACATAAACCAGAAACTTTTCCAGAATTTCGAAACTGCCCATATTTTTCCAGAATTATGAAAACAGCCCAGATTTTGTATTAATTACAATTTGGCCCAATTTGTTCAAAACACATCAAGATCAAATCCAATCAATCCCAAATTTGACATACATCAAATATACATCAAATTATATCATATATATATATATATGAAAACCCCAAAATTTAAATGGGTTAAGAACCCTAATTTCACAAATTACTCAAATTGGATAATTTACATTAAATTGACAAAATTCAACACTTTAATCATCCAATTACCACACCAATCAAGTCTCACCATCATGAAATTAATCAAGAACAATTATAGGTTAATTATGAATGTCTAATCAACTCTAGAATGACAACTTGATTACTAATTAATCAAAAGAAAGCTTAATAACTAATTATAAGCTTACTTTGTTTAAACACACATGCAACATCTTTCCAACAAGTCTCAAACCAATTTAATTACATACTTAAAGAGTAGAGAAAATTCTAAGCAATACATGTTAAGGCTTAGAAACATGGAAACAGTTTTCTAGTTGAAGAAAGTTGGAAAAACACTTACAAAATCCAATTTCCTTAAGCTTTTTCCTTTATTCTTCAAGTTTCTCTCAAACTTTCATTTGTAATTTAATTTGGTAACTTGTGTAAAAATTTTTGAAAATGAAACAAAAAACAATTTATATCCCCCCTCAAAATGGCGTGAATGAGGAAAGCAAAATACAATTTTTTTTTTTTAAATTTCATTTCAATTTCAATTTCAAGTTACTTGTTCCATTTGGTAACTATTACCAAAAAGTAAATCAACAAGTGTATCCAACCAAAACATGTCATTCCCTAACCATAATCATGGTAAAGATATTTATTTTTAAATTAATTTAATTATTTAAAAATTAAATAATTAAATAAATTAAATACAAATATCTTAAATATATGTATTATATTTACATTAAATATCTCAAACACATATATTAATGATATATGTCAAATATCATAATTTGACAATTAATTAATGTGTATTTAATAATATCAAATATTAAATACAAATACATATTAATTCGAAAATTACCGTTAGATCACGATTGCATGTATTTTTCGTTTAACCATTAAACGAGTTATAAATAATCAGTATTATTCATAACAGTTGTCCTAGTGCTCTACAAGTATATTTCATTAGTGAGACTCTCTAGATTCAGGCATATTCGTCACGAAATTCAATTTTGTGTCCATAATTCACCCACCCGTAAATTATGACGACCACAGATAAACTCGCTGAATCTATTAGATATAGATATAAATATCAAATCTCTATAGGAATAATCTCGTCGACGTATCTATTAGCGATCTCTAAATAACATTCGGAACTCACTTCCGAAGTATACTATGGCCATAGATTTAACAGATTGCTAATCACAAATGGACTACTTATGCTCTGTACACAGTACTGACGGATCATTTCTTGATACTCACAAGATATTATGAGCATGAGTCCACACCCAACAAACATGCGGAGGTCTGATCTAAATAGATTGGTGACGTGACTGTCATCTAAGTGTGGAGGATAACTATATATCCACAGTGGTATCTCAAGTCAAAAAATCACTATGCTACTCAACCCGAGAAAATTCCTATTGACATTGGTGTGCCATCTATTAGGAAATCTTCGGTGAGACGTTCAGTGTTTATCAAATAAACACCTACACGTCTATACAAGTCTCCCAAGACTCATGGTTCATTGGGATAAACCATCGGACCTAGTCTGATATACGACATGTACTGGTCTCAGAGGATTTTGCTAACCGACCCGTGTCAGTAAATCTTGACCAGGAACTTAATTTAAGGATATACAACTTATAATGACACTTCCCAATGTCAATTACAAACTATGTTGTAACTGCGCACTACATTGTAAATCCTGGGGTCTTTGTCTAATATATATACATATCACTAAATCAGATTTAGTTTCAATCTAATCGAAATTAGATCGAATACGTATATAAAAGACAAGAGTTGCTACCATTTAAATTAGTAATATTATGGAAAAATATATTGCTCGTATTCATGAATCAGACATAAATATTATCCGGATTGGCGCTCAGAGCACCAACCCTAACAGACCTGCCTATCTCTCAAGCTCGGCTGGCCGAACCCTCACAAGCTCACTCTCATACTTAAGCTTTTTCCTCTCTATTATAGGTGAATAATAAAATAGAATTAGCCAACCATTTACAATAAATTCTCGACCCCTTTATATACTAGGGTAAATTATACTATTATAACAATCTCATAACGTCATCCACGTGAATCTATAATTAATGCGACGAATCTCTTCCACAACTGCTCTGCTGAAAGTAGCTCTGCCACTTGACATCTCTCTAAACCTATCAACTATATCCTTTGCTATTACTTCACAAAGCCAGCCTGTAACCTATCAACTCTCATGTGATAATGTGTGCTAGAAGATAAGCCAGCCATTTATTCTTGTCATGTCAGACCTCTTGGAAGGTGCAAGTTCCCATGTAGGGCTTACGTTATCTTGACTTGATCACACCACTAACACCCCGACTCGACCAACTGGGTCGGGCAACTGAAACAACTGTCAGCCTACCCTGTTGTGCTACCAGGTCGGGTCGTCTCTGAGGCCTTCACTCAGCTTTGCTCTTCTGAACATCTTTCTAATTCGGGTGTCATGACCTTCTCTAGGTACCACCTCGAGTCGAACATCAAGTACAATCCATTACTGACCTCATCGGTGGGCCGAATGCCTCAGCTTCTTGGGCCTGGTCCCTTGAGGCTTGGAAATGGAAATCTCTTCTATATCTTTACTTGAGATTCTGACTTCTTGAGGGGTGAAAATTACCATCAACATAATTTATAATATATTTTACAATGTGTACATTTTTGAACGATTCATTTTACAGTGTGAGGTTATATCATTTTTTTTAAATACTAATATTTAATTAATAATTTTTTTAAAATTTAGGGTTGGGCTTGGTCTCAGTCATGCCCCTTATCAAGCGAGCTATGGTCGAGTCTGGCCTTCTCCAAAGCTCGTCCCGACCCGACCCATTTCCTACCTTAATCATAATAAATGCGTACGCTTCTCAACTTTCTCATCAATCGCCTCACATATGCATGTCTAGATCCCCCACCACACACACACCGAGCCTCATCCCCACACTCATGTCTGTCACAGTTCCCTTGCTCAAACAACATTCCCACCATAGCTCTCCCATGCATAACCATATGAAATAGCACCACCAGAACAGTCCTTAAACTATCAAGAAAAATTAGAGGTTTGAGATGTTAAATGTTGAATTTACTAATAATAAATTAAATTGATTATCATCAATATCATCAATAATGTTTATATTTTTATTTTTTGTAGAGATCATTTTTGCACATCGTATATTGCTATTTTATTTTATATTAAAAAATCACTACAATATAATGATTTGATAAAGATTCATTTATAAGGTCATCTCTCCCTCATAGGGATGACAATTTTACCCGCAAACCCGCAAAAACCCGCCCGCAATGGGTAGGATTTGGTAAATATATTAGTGGGTGCGGTGCATGTTTGGTAATTTAAAGCAGAACCCGATGCGGGTGCGGTGCGGGTTTGGTATTTAAGAAAAAAATGCGGGTATCCGCTGCGGGTATCTGCATACCCGTAATATTATTTTTTATTAATTAATATTTTTAGGACAATATAAAAAAACCTTCATATAAAAACAACTAACAAAACCTAAAATTAAAACACTAATCCACAGTTCCACACTCCCACTGAGCCGCAGCTCGCAACCTGCCAAACTGAAGATTTTTTGCATGACTATTATTATTATTTTTTTAATCACACTTGTTAATAAAATTATAATACAAAAAATTGGATTAAGTTCAGATGATCAGAAACGGGAGATGAGCAAAATAAGCTAGTGTTTGCTGCAACTTCAGTAGCTTTCCTGCTTCTTCATTACACTTACACCATTTGAGCCTTGTAAGCATCACTTTCATTACACGTAGCATAAAAAAATATGACCAAAAGTTGGTGATTACTTTTTAGCTTATTGTCGATTGAGTTGGCTAACTTAGATCATTATAATTATGAAAGGAAGAACTCGTTTTAATAATGTTTATGTGAAAAAATTAACATATGGTACTGAGTCTTTAATTGTAGACGCTGGTTTTCTCCCGAGGCCTACAATTGAGATTTCGTGAGGGGGCACTGGCGATCCTGCAAAACTGTAGACGCTGGTTTTCGCCCGAGGCCTACAATTGAGATTTCATGAGGGGGCACTGGCGATCCTGCAAAACAAAGAAAGTAGGATGAACGGAGAAGGTTTACCCACCGGTATGGTGGATGCCGTAAGCACTCCGATGCCCAAGTCAGTGAAGGGACTAAAGAAGTAGTTGTAGGGAGGGCAATGTTAGATGCTACCTTGGATTCTGTAGGATGCCGTGAGGGCGGTAGGTAGGAGGTGTGGTGATCTTGAGAATGTCCCAAAGCTGTAAGTAGGAGAGCCAGAAGTTGAATCCCCATTCCTCTTGGAGCCTTGTTCCTTATATATTCATGCTATAGTAACATGTGCCTTTATTGCCTTTTGATTAATCGTCCGTTGGATCATGGTAACAGTCAACTTTATGAGGAGCTATTACTGCGTTGTATGCTGGAACAGATGGGTTGTGAATGACATTTATGAGCCTAAGCGTTATGTGGACTGAAGTAGGGTGAGCCCCGATTATGCTTTGAGCACGTGACGTCTCACTGGGTTTGGGCTTATGAATCTCTAGGCCTCTATACACTTTAAACATTGGGGCTTCCTTTTGAGGTAGAAGCTTGGGCCTGGAGTAAAAGGACGAAATTGCCCCTGGACCAAATTTGGCCCATACAGTTTGTCCCCTACTCTCTAAGTCAATGAGTCATTGGCTTGGAGAGTACTTGACGAGTGTGTCGTCTCGGACGAGGCCATAGTATGTTGGTGTACTCGAGCGTTGATGCTGCCTATTGATTGAACCAAACGAATGTCGAGTTATGAACTTGACTCTACAAGAGTTATTGGGGAAGTACCCAATCAACTGAACCAGATGATGGTCGGGATAATGAACTTGACTCTATTATAGCCATTGGGGAAGTACCCAATCAATTGGACCAGATGAAGGTCAGGTTATAAGTCACACGATATGTGTGTTCCATATCTACAACTTGACTCGACATGAGTCAATGAGGATGTCCCCGGATGACTGAACCAGATAATGGTTCATGATATAAATCATACGACATGTGTAGTCCATGTATACTCCTTGACTCGACGAGAGTTCATGGGGATGTCCCCGGTCGACTGAACCAGATGATGGTTCAGGATATAAATCATAGGACATGTGTAGTCCATGTCCTTGACTCGACGAGAGTTCATGGGGGATGTCCCCGGTCGACTGAACCAGATGATGGTTCAGGATATAAATCATATGACATGTGTAGTCCATGTCTACTCCTTGACTCGACGAGAGTTCATGGGGGATGTCCCCGGTCGACTGAACCAGATGATGGTTCAGGATATAAATCATACGACATGTGTAGTCCATGTCTACTCCTTGACTCGACGAGAGTCCATGGGGGATGTCCCCGGTCGACTGAACCAGATGATGGTTCTTGAATGTCTTTACTCTTCAAACCTGATGAAGATCCAAAGGTCTTTTCTTCTCATACTACTAGACCTGCTGAAGGTCTATGAAGGTCATCAACCTTCGCTCTACTGACAAAGGTCAATGAGAGTTTACGGTTGAATGAAGTCTGTAGTTGGTGGCAATCCATCCACGTAGTATGGATGAAAGTTCATCTTGTCATTTGAAAAATACAATAATCTATCATTGTCGCTTAAAATGTGTGTGAAGTCTCATACGTGTAATGTCGAGTAGGTCATTCATCTCATGCTGAGAGTAGTGTCCAGTGGGACATTCATCTCATAATGTTTTTTTTTTATTTGAAGCTTCTTCGTTGAGCCGAGACTACATCAACGTAGTGTCAAGTGGGATACTTATTGTATCATCTTCTAGAACATTTTCTTTAAGTCAAGACTATATCATCAGTGTCGAGTGAGACAGTTGCAGTATCTGGAGTCATGTTTCTTAAACCACATGGACCTCTCGATCATATTATGGAACGCGGCACCATCACATTTCTCGCTTGCTAGACTGAGAGTGTGAGACGCGAGGCGATTTGCAAGGCTTTGGCGATGTGAGATTTTGCTTCATGCCTCGATTTGGGCTATGGGCCTTAGCAAGTGGGCTCTCGTGATTATGACATGGCTTGTAGCTATCACAAGGAAGGGAAAATCAGTTTGAGCCTTGCTCACAACCGATGTCTTGTTTTTGGGCTTGGTTCGTCCACATGTGGGGGATATTAGGTTGAGTTTTGTTTTTTGACTAAAGTTGGGCCGGTCAAAAAAATGGGCTCATGCCCTGCGTTATAGAGGCTGGGTTTCTGGATGTATATCTGGAACATGGATCGAGCCAAGCCATGCCCAAGCGCGTGAATGAAACGATCGCATGTTCTCCAATCACCTTAACGACTGCGACAAACCTCAGCCGTCCAATCCTCTTCTCTAATCCAATTCATCATCATTAGGCTCGACTTTAGGACTCATCTTCTTATACATGTGTATCGATGGTGGTGATGTGAAGCAGACAAGGAGTTTCCAATTTGTTTCTTGATTTGGGGGAGGGTCTGATGCGCCTAATGGATGGAGAACATGCGAGACCATTTATTCTCAGAAACCCTGGTGAACTCACCATGGTTGAACTTGAGGTTTTAGACATGACATTACTCTGTCGCCTGAGCTAATGAGATATCTTTCATTCGCCTGTTGTGTCGACTATGCAGGAGGTGGGTAATCACGGAGGATGTTCCATTATCGCCTGTCACTTAGGTAATCGCAAATGACTCGTGTCGCCTGGACAATCCCTAGTGATGCGACATCGATTCAAATGATGTTGGTTGTGAACCAGTGACTACTGGATTCTTGGCTAATACTTAATTCTTTGTCTCATATTCATCGTGTCGAATGCGGGTTTCACATGGCCTTTTATGAATGTCTGAGATAATATGTTAGTAAACATGGGTGATTTCATACCTGTCGTCTGAAGATATTGTCCAATGAGCTACTTGGAGACCGTTTTGATGAATCTGCTTTGTCGGCTAAGACAGGTGATGGCCAACCAATCAATTCTTGAATGGGAGAAGGTGACACATCATTGCCTTTGTAACTTAAGTGTCATCTGGGGCGCTTGGTGATTCTTCGTATCAGCGGCTCGTGCTGTCGAGTGGGGTTTTATCATTGTGTATCAAGCTATATTTTTGACATCCATCAGAAACATAGCTTGTGAGAATAGAAGAAACATATCTTTTAAGTCCTTGTGTCGCTTGTGTCGAATGAAGCTTCTGCCAAGCATTCTTTGTATCTCGTCGAATGTGGTTTTCAACCAAAACTGGGCATATATGCTTGTCGTGTCAATTGGAACCTCTGCCAAGTCGAGTAGGGCACTTACTCTTTGTATGTAGTTTTGTCGAACGGGCATAATTTTGTTTTTGGTCGAGGCTGTTTCTGGTATTTTGTGTTGCAACAGGCGATGTGGGACTCCAAAAAAGGAATTTTTGTTTGCTGAATTTTGTTTATGAATTTGCTATAGCCGATGTGGGTCAAGTGAATGGCTAAATTGGGCTTGTTTGGCTTTGGGCTTTTCGGGTATTGGGCTTTGCTCGGTGTATATTTCCTTACGGGCTGATTGGGCATTGCCTTTTGCTTCTTTGATTGGTTCCTCTTGCTCTTTCATGAGCTCTTGTTCCCTTTGGAGCCTACATATTTTTGCTCATGGTGGGCTGACTCTCTCGTGGTCCGCGCTTGGCCACGAGGCAGAGAGCTTCTTCATGACTTGCGTGTGTAGACTGGATACGTCTAATTGTGCAAGCCGAATATGGAAGCGTTTGAAATCATTTTTTTTTGACAGATTGGCTTTCATGTCTTATGAAGGAGATAATCCTTCAATGTAGTCTGGAGGGGACGGTAGTCATTTTTAGTAGTCTATCTGCCGTGTCGAATGGATCTTTAGCTGGTAGTTAATCATTCCTTCATTACATGCCGATTGGAACCTTAGCCTCTAGCCAAGACTTCGTCCTTGTTGTGTCGAGTGAAATCTATTTCTCTTGCTTGAACTTCTTCATTGTCGTCTGGAATGAAAGTCCAACCATCTAGCTAGGATTTCTTCATTCTCATGTCAAATGTGATCTTGAACATTGGGGGTCGAGTGGAATCTTTAGCAAGCGACAAGCTAGATACAAAGTAATGTCAACTGGGACATCCTCCTCAACACACTTATGTCGAGTGGGACATCCCTGGTAAGGTTGATCTGGATGTCCACGTCAAGTCTTCATTCGGGTACTGTCGACTGGGACATCGCTCCATCATGTGAGGTAAATGATAGGAAATATAATTCCATTGAAGGGATGTGTCTTGCTCCTGATGTAGGTCCATGAATCTAAGGTCTAATGGAGTCTAGAGTTGATGAAACTCCATTCACGTAATCTTTCATGCCACCTGGAGGAGACTACAATCCTCTTTCGTAGTCTGAAGGGGATAATATTCTATCCATGCCACTTAGATTAGAAGGTAATCGCCCTAAGTAGTTTCGAATAGATTTCAACCTTAAAGAATACTTCTTGGTTGATTGGGTATGTCGGGAATTATGAGGGTATTCTCATGTCGACTGGAGGAAGTGTGTAGAATGGTCCAAGTGGTGGTCCATTTACGTCGATTGGAGCAAATGGACTTCTCATTAAGAGTGGAACAAATGGGACATATGACAATCCTAATTTATGTAATTGTTCTTGGAGGATGGCCAATTAAGTAACCATGAGATATGGTATTTGCTTATTGTGTGACGCCATACAAGTAGGGTTGTTTGGAAAGATCGTAGTTTGAGAGATCTTTGCACGCTATGAATCACCAGGGCCCCACGGTGGGCGCCAAACTGTAGACGCTGGTTTTCGCCCGAGGCCTACAATTGAGATTTCGTGAGGGGTCACTGGCGATCCTGCAAAACTATAGACGCTGGTTTTCACCCGAGGCCTACAATTGAGATTTCGTGAGGGGGAACTGGCGATCCTGCAAAACAAAGAAAGTAGGATGAACGGAGAAGGTCTACCCACCGGTGTGGTGGATGCCGTAGGCACTCCGACGCCCAAGTCAGTGAAATGACTAAGGAAGTAGTTGTAGGGAGGGCAATGTTAGATGCTACCTTGGATTCTGTAGGATGCCGTGAGAGCGGTAGGTAGGAGGTGTGGTGAGCTTGAGAATGTCCCAAAGCTGTGAGTAGGAGAGCCAGAAGTTGAATCCCCCTTCCTCTTGGAGCCTTGTTCCTTATATATTCACGCTATAGTAACGTGTGCCTTTATTGCCTTTTGATTAATCGTCTGTTGGATCATGGTAGCAGTCAACTTTATGAGGAGCTATTACTGCATTGTAGGCTGGAACAGATGGGTTGTGAATGGCATTTATGAGCCTGGGCGTTATGTGGACTGAAGTAGGGTGAGCCCCGATTATACTTTGAGCACGTGACGTCTCACTCGGTTTGGGCTTATGAATCTCTAGGCCTCTATACACTTTAAACATTGGGGCTTCCTTTTGAGGTAGAAGCTTGGGTCTGGAGTAAAGGGACGAAATTGCCCCTGGACCAAATTTGGCACATACATTCATACATTATGTTATCTATGTACTGTATATACATATATTGCATGTTGTATATGTCAAATGAAAAATAAATGTGAAAACTACAGCTAGCAATTAAAAATAAATTATTTAATTAAAAAAATTATATTATTAAGAACACAAAGTAATTCAATATTTTAAAAACCCGCAAAAAAATCGTTGGGTACCAATGCGGGTTTGGTAATTTATTTTTATATGCGGTGCGAGTTTGGTAATGAAAATTAAAGCCCACAACGGGTATGATGCGACTTTGGTAATTTATTTACATATACGAGTGCGGGTTTGGTAATGGAAAACCCGCACCATACCCTACCCACTGCCATCCCTACTCCCTCAACACCATTAATAAAAAAAGTGACTCATCGATAATGATATGCTTACATCTTAATGGTCCTTTGTTTCAACGTGTGGTTCAGATTCGATTCAAGTGGTTCACAGTTGAGGCTGTTAGTTTATTGTCATGGGCCTGTTTGGGAGTGGACAAATTTCACGGATTATTATTATTATTATTTTAGAAATATTGGAAATATCATCATCAAATTATTCGATCTGAGCTTAAATTTAATAGATAAAATTACTGACTGTTTCAAACTCTTACAAAAAAATATACCCATGAATTCGAACTCATGATCTGTCAATCAAATCATACGTCTTTTATCACCAAGTCAAATTGAGGCGACAAATTTCATGGATGATGATAAGCAGTAAATTTCACTTATACAAGTTACGAAATCTTATCACAAAACATAAGTGACATTTGATACTTCGAAGGAATCAAATTATATTCGCTGAAAAGCCCAAATGACAATGACAGGAGAACTTTCGTGAACATGTTATTACATCAGTATTAAAGAACCAAAATATGGAAAAAGCCAATAACGTGAAAATTATGTTTGGTAAATTGGAGTGTAGTTAAGAACATTCGCGCACATGAGTATCATTATAGGTTTGGTAATAATCATAAATTCGAAATGAACGAGTTTTGTTAAAAAAAAATTTGTAATAAACCTGCACCAAATCTTACCATTAATATTCTTTAATTTCAAATCATGTTGAAGGACATAATCTTATCTTATGTTAAAATAAAATTAAGGGGGGTGTATTCAATTGAGATTTTAAAAGACTATTTATTAATAATAAGTCCGGTAGATTTTAAAAGACATTTAAAGATTGTAATAGACATTTAAAGAATGTAATGACTTACAAGATTTTATGAGATTTCTTTTAATCAAGATTTTTTACATATTAGATTTTAAAAGACTTATTTCATAAGAATTTGTAAGATTTGAAAGGATCATTATAGTTTTTTATTCATTTTTTAGAATCGATATTATATGGAATGGAACCATAAATAAAAAAAAGTTAATGAAATTCAATTGGTTCAAAATGTCAGAATGTCATTTCTCTGACCTAGGAATATTTTATGAATTTCTATGATAGAATGTCATTTCTCTGACCTATGAAGAAAAAATAACACTTCGGCATCAATGATCTTAATAATTGATAAATAATTTTTTCCTTAAATTTGGGGTTTTTTTTTTAAAAATAAAATACAAGTAAAAAATTAGCGAGAAAATGAAGAAAAAAATCTTTGTTGTGCTAAATTCATTTTGTACATTATTATCTATCCGAATGAAGAAGTTCTGTTGGCCTCAAAGAAAATCTAGGAAATTATTTTTAAATGTGATAGAATTTTCCTCCTCGAAAATGAAATTCATTAAGAAAAATAGTTGGAGAAATTACATTACCAGTTGCATTTAAAAGAAAATCATATTGTTTTATTTGAAAGAAAAAAGAAGAAATTACTAATAAGCAAGTAATCTGTTCATGAAGAACTAATATGTATGTTCATCTTCTATTTTCTAACTAACATGTATGTTCATCTTCTATTTTCTAACTAACATGTATGTTCATCTTCTATTTTCTAACACTCAAAAAAATCTTATATAAAAAGTCTCATGGGTTAGGGTGGGATTTTTTTTATAAAGTTTGATATTTATAATTTTCACTAAAAAGTCCCACAAAATCACACATATAAAAAAATCCTTCAAAATAATTATGTTTTTCAATACCATAAGACTTTCTATTACTTGTTTAAAATCCTGATTGAATATCACTAGATTTGGATACACTCTTTAAAAAATCTTAATAGTCTTATGGACTACCACAAGACTTTTTAGATTATTTAAAAATCTTAATTGAATACCACAAGACTTATTTAACCCAAAAAAATCTTTTAAAATCTCAATTGAATACACCCCATTAAGAATAATACAGTTGAAGGATTGTTGTATTAAATATAATTAACTAGGCAGATAGTTGTTTTCAAATACATGGTTTCATTGATAATTCGAAAACGATATCATATTAGCTCATTTACAAATGCAAGAGTCATTAATTTTGTTTCCAATACACAACCAAACATGGCCTTAGTTTTTAATACGGCACCGTAGAGTTTTATTTCTTCCTTTGCGTGTAATTTAAACGGGCGACGCTTGTACTTGTTTAACTTCCGCCATTTTGAAATTTTTTTTCTTATTTGCTCGCTTCTAAAATGTCGGAGGCACTGAGCCCGAGACAAAGGGCCACGATGTCGAACCGACTCTCTTCTCCGACAAGGCGAAGGCAACTCTTCTTAGGTTCAAACAACGACCAACTCGAGCGGGAACAGGCGCGTGTTGCACGCGCAGCCGCCATCCGCCGTAAAGCCAACTCCACTGTGTCGTCTCCGCTTCCTGATGACACTTGCCTCAGCGAAGAACAGATCGTTGAGTTGTTCCAAAACTGTATCAAACTTGCTAGTGAAAATGTCAGTATGCCACGTGTCATGTTTATTAACTAAATTCATAATTGTTAATTTGATGGCTAATGGAAAGCTCGGAAAGGGGTACATATATAACCTTTTTGGAACCCCAGATAACAAAATGAGTCCAGGTTCTCAAATTTGAAAGCATCTTTTCTTTTTAACTTTGACATGCAGGATCTTAAATTTTCACCTAAATTTTGGGCTATAAATATTTTAAAAAATCAATATTTAAGTGTGTATATATTACCACAGAGTTCATTTTAATAACTTTTTCGGAACTCTCAAAATTTAGGACAATTTAGGACCACCTTACACTTAGCTGTGCGACGTTGTGACCAGGTAATTTATAGTTCATTTTGGACTAATGTATATGATTTTTTTAATATAGAAAATAAATCAGAAGAACAGTTGGGAGCTGAAGCTGATAGACCATCTTAGCGAGATCATTAAAGTTGAAACAGTTGGAGATGCAGAGACTAATTTCCAAAAGGTCTGTCATTTCATGAACATTAAGTGTGGGAGAGGTTATATGTTTATGTGTTTGTTTATGGTTATTAATTATTTTTTAAACGGATAGGCAAGTTGCACGTTGGAGGCAGGGGTGAAGATTTATTCTGTGAGGGTTGATGCAGTTCATGCAGAAGCATATAAGGTCCTTGGTGGAATCACTCGGGCTGGTCAAGAAGATGAAATAGGTATTCATTTAATACAACTGGATATATGTTTGTGTCTTTAGTATGGACAATATGATTCCACTTCTCTTTAGGTATTACTGTAATGACTTTCTCTTTTCAACCAACTGTATTTTATCTCCAAGAGGGATTTACGCTTCAGTCAATTGCTAATTACTGGTTGACAGAGACCATCACAGCGGGTGAAAATGTTGATAGCAGGCCAGATGGAAGTCAACCTAGGAGAGAGTCAGAGAGAAAGGTTGACGTTTTTGTTCTTGTTATCTATTGAATGATTTAACAAATTAAAATTCCAACTCATGTAAGTGGTTTTTGTAGATTTCACCACTTTCAACACTGGAGTCCTCTTTTGAAGCTCTTAATGTGAAGAAGTTAGATGGTAGGTGAACATTCTACGTTATTCTTTGGAATAATAAATTTCTTCAACCTTCCAGTTTTGAATTCATGATCCTGGTTCCAGTTGCATTTGCGGTGGATCCTCTATATCATCAGACATCTGCACAGTTTGATGAAGGTGGTGCCAAAGGTCTCTTACTGAATAATCTTGGAATATATGGAGGATGCAGAGTGGTTTTTGATTCTTTTGAAGTGCCAGGAAGGTGTGAATCATATTCACTCCAAAAGAATGCTTCAGATATGATTAATATCTCGTTTATCAAAGGTGTGCGACTTTGTTAACCACAGTATTTTTTTTGCGTGCTTTAAACATTTGCTCAGTGTTTTTTATATTTATTCCCCTTTGTTCATGTTATATCCATTTTTTTGGTTTCTACAGAATTTATTGAGCAGATGGTAAGTGACATGCATGCAAAGACTGAAATTTCCCCGACTCTCAAGGAGATCATCTGCCATTTTGATGAAGATAATCAAAGGTCTCAATCATTCAATCCTGGCCAGAATATTGATTCTAGGTTAGACGTGTTGGGTGCTAGCACAGATGCAATTGATTCCGAGGAAGACACATCTGTCGCTAATGAAGATGGACTGGATGATAGTTCTTTTGGGAACTATGCGGCATGTCGATATGTTCATCATGGGGGAACATCTGTTATTGATGAGAGCTCCAGTTTAGATCCTACTTTTCATGGTGATCAAGAGGTATTCGTTACATTTTAGGTGCTGCAGTAGTTTGAGCTCCTGCATAGTTTCTACCAATATATTACACTTTCATTTTACTTTAAAAATTCTCTATTTGAATTCATGCTGATAAGCAAAGAGGAGATATGTAATGCGCTTACTAATGGTTGGTTTGTTTTGTGTAGGAGGATGATCCCTATGCACCTTATGAACTTGGTATAAATGACAGGTTTGAGGATGTTGCTCTGTTTTTGTTCCAAGGGCTGGGGTTCACTTCAAAATGGAATGCCTGGGCAGGTCCAGATCATTGGAAGTATCAGAAGTCTAAGGGTAGGTATTAGCAGGAAGTGACTACTAGTGACATTACGAGCTTATGCCATTTGTCCAGGTTATTTATTAGTTTTCCATATAATCTGATACATTTTCAGTAGCGTCGGAGAATGCTTCTTCTACAGAAATTGGATCTACATTCAATCCCAAGAAACAGAAAAAGAAAACTCAAGCAGAAGTTGATATTGATTTCACAAAATCTTTAGATGAAGAAATGCACGATATTTTTGCTCCCCCGAGAAATCCCAAGTCTCTTCTTCGACTTGTGAATAGAGCAATGTGTAGCAACATGCTTCCAGAAGATTGTCATTATCAACCCGATAATCTTGTCAAGTTGTTTCTTCTTCCTAATGTACTGGTAATACGTGTTTATTCATAGTGATGATAAATGGCATGATTGCTGGCATTCAAACGGTCATACCCAATAGTTTTAGGTGGCATGTGGATAAGCTGGTTTTGATATTTTATTTAGCTCAGTAGGAGTAAGCTCACATAAGCTTTTGTTGTTGGTCTAATGACTCAACATCTTAAATTTGCTAAAAAAGTACAAAGTGGCTTGCACAAACAGCCTAAACTTCCGGCTATGTGAGTTAGCATTTATTCCTAACTTGGCTTGCTACAGTTTTTTGTTACCTTCATTCTAACTATGGCAACTTTTATGTTACTACCCTTTTTTGGAAAATTATTTTTGGTACTTCCAATGATTATGGTGGTTTCTGATCAATACCAATAATAATATTCATTGTAGTGTACGGGGAAGAGGAGGAGAAAACTTTCAGGTAGGCATTGTAATCTCTTTGACATTTGTTTATCTTTAATTTTTGATTGATAATATTGGGGAAGTTTATGTTGCTATTTTGCTGACATACAGATTAGAAGGGATACAAATAAATTCCCAGTAACAGGGTGTAAACACTGCAAGATTACAATGAAACTGCTTACTGAGTCTTGTGGTTGAAACCACTGTCACTTCTCTTCCATTTCTGAAATGTTTTAGTGATATAAGAAAGAAAGGAACACAATTTTTATGCCATAGGCAACTGATGTAGACTAAAGAAATAAGAATTGAGGGGCTGATGTGGCTAGATAATAGAATTAGGGTTTTCTATGTCAAGTTAGGAATAGGATAGTCCAATCAAGTATAAATTTTGTTTGGTTTAGTTTGTTTATTTTCAAGATTTTGTATTTGGTATTATGTTGGGTTTAGCGAGGTATAGTTAAGTACCAAGGGCCCAAGCATAGTTACCTGGATAGCGGATTGATCCGGGTCGTGGAATGGGAACGGGATCGAGGGTCGCCATTTGAATTAGATATGTGGTTGGATCGATGGATTTTCGAAACGATATTTTGGATCGAGGAATGATTTTGGAACGTTTACATAATTTTCTTAAATTCATTTTTTAACTGCAAGTTAGTTTTATCAAAAATACTAAAATATAGATAATGAAAACTAAGGAAACTACACGTTACAAAATAAAGCTTGCACCAAACAAGAGTTGCAAGGTAGTAATATATGAACCCTTTTCTTCATTTACTCATAAATCCATTTAAAAAATCTTCAAATTCGCTGGCAATGTGGATTGCCATGTTGGAGGTTCCAATTCCTGTTCCCCATCGATTTAGGTCGGCTTGGTTCCACGATTCGGATCGTGGGATCGATATCTCGGATCCATAGCCTTTTGAGGGATCTTGGTAACTCTCGGCCCAAGTAAAATAAGCTTTATGGAAATTGGGCGTATAATCTAGTTATGTTTTCTTCAGACTGCTTTCGTGTTTAGTGTTTCCTAAATGTTTATGTAGCAGCCTAGCATGACAAAGGTTCTGATGATGTTTGTTCTATATTTTACTTCATCACTTTTCTTTGGGGGAAAACATGGTTAAATTTCTTTTCGTTAATGGCATTAGCTGTCTACTGCTCATGACATCATAGACTGTCAGTGACAATGCTGGTGAGAGCATATAGAATATTAGTGTATTTATCTTTCTACTCTTTTCCAGAAAACAAGGAATGGCAACAAAACTACGAGTATGCTGGAACTTTTCCATCATGGGACAATGAGAGCGTGGTTAGTAACCAATATGATGATGGATATGTTCCTGATGATGTGGGAGACTTAGATGGCCTTATATCTCAGCCTCGTCAGGTTTGTAATTATTCTACATTTTCTCAAATTCAAGTCAATGCTGCTGCCGTTCTGGATTGAATCTAAAGATATTCTGATAGCCAATTTGTGTATTATAGGAGTTAGGATCGTCAATTATGTTACAAAAGTTTTAATGAGAAACAAAATTTGTTAGTGGAAAGTTTTGAGTGAAGTACAAAAAGAGGAGGAAACTTCGTCTTGAGGAGTGACTTAAGTGAATGATGTTTGCTAGATCGGGATTGAGGCAGTTCTGCCAACCTTGCACCGAGCCTCCTTAATAATTAAAAATAAAATGTAATTATTGGAAATGCATATATTGTTATTGTTTTGAATATCTCTATTTCCATTGCTCAATCCATGTGGATTTCTCTGGTGTATCTTGTGCCTGCTAAGATTTGTATCTGTATTTTGTCTTTTGAATGTTATTCCGATAACAAATTGTTCATGGTACATTTCAGGTAGAAAAAATTGAGGTTCGGTATGACAAGACTTCTAAGCAAGTTGATGTTCATGTACTAAAGGAAACACTATGGGATCATGTACAAGAAATTACTGAAGTTTCTGGAACAGTGAGCATCATTCTCTTTATACTTGGTCAAAATTCATTTTCTGAAATTTGATTATATTTATTTAAGTTTGGTCAAAATTCAAAATTCAGCCCATTTCCTCCATTTGTCAATTTTTCAAGGAGGTTGATCTATTTTAGTTTTATTATTCAATTTGCAGTCTAGTAATTTTTTAAGTGGGTTATTGGATATGAATTCTGCTTCCTATCCATTGTGATGTAATTTATCTTGGTAATTTTTAATAGATAGGGTTAATTTCTGTGTTAAAGTTTATAATGATGCTAAAGATCTTTTCCTGCTCCTTAGCATCTTCATTTCTCTAACATTGTGGTGTGACCATAGTTGTTAAAGGCGCAAGGTGCTCCCTTGATCGAAGTGAGATGCATGGCGCACCCCATTTTTTTTAGCTTGTATATCAATTTCTCAATAGGAATAATTCATATAAATTGTATTTAATAAATTCATCCTATAAATGTCAACTGAATGAGTAAAAAAAAATAATCATATCACACAGTTTTTATTATTTCACGTTTTAGTTTTTTTATTATTATTATTATTAAAAGAAATAAGATTAAATGAGGTGCACCTCCAACTTGCCTCTCCAAATAGGAACTACGGCAGCGCCTTAATGAGATGCACACCTGTAATAACTATGGGTGTGACTGGCAATTGTTTTTCATTCAAGTTTTTAACTATCTTGAACTATATTCTTCTCATTCTGGTGGTTTTCCTTGTATCAGAAGGTATGCAAGGACAAGGTATCTTTCAGACATGTATTGGCCACATTTCCAGCTGACTGCCCAGCTGCAGCTCCAAAGGATATTTCACCCCATTTGTGCTTCATTTGCCTCCTGCATTTGGCCAATGAGCATGGTTTAATCATCCTCGACTGCCCCAATTTAGATGATCTCAATATATATCTTCCCTCCACACAGCAAAACACTGATTGATTATGATAGGTCCATGATTCACTATAGCTAGAATGCCGCGTTGGTCTTGAATATGTCTCGAGGTTGCAAGCTTTTTGATGACACCTATAAGAAAAGAAGAAAACTAAAGAAAGATGTGAGCCAAGTGTAGATATCTTTGTTAACATTAGACTGATATTCTGTCACCTGTGCATTTTGTGAATATGGTCTTGATTGATAGTTCCCCAAGTGAAGACGACGAATTTGTTTTTGTCTTTTTGTCATGTAAGCTATCATTTACTACAGAGAAGCATTATGGTTTATAATCAAATCTTAAAGGTAGATCTGTTTTACCAGTTCAAGGATTACCGAAAATTACAGGCAACTTCACCAGTTTGTCTTGCACCAGTGAAGGGATTTGAGTGTAGGGCTTTTGGTTCCAGGAATCTGAAAATTTCAATTTTTCCAACGGAAATTTTTTTTATTTACTTTTATCAAAAAACATTATGGTTAAAAATATAACAACAAAATATCTACGGAACAATTCCGTCAGCATGTTGTGTTATTTATTTTTATTATTTTATAATTAATTATATATTAATTTATTTTAAGATTTTTTATATATATGCTGTCTTGTTGGTGTAAGGAAGAGTGGCAAAAAAGCACGTGAGTCTTTTTTTAGGGTTCGGGTTTAAGGTAAAAAAATTTGGGTCGGGTTTTTATTAATAAAAAATAATTTTTTTAATAATTTTTTCTTTATATATATTAATAAAATAAATTTTATTTATTTATGATAATTTTTTGGACTAATTTTGCTATTTTTTTTGGACTTGTATATAAAAAAATAATTAATATATATATATAACACTTAATTAAACAGTAAAACAATTAATTATACATCAAAATGAAAAACTACATATCATCAAATCAAAGTTTCTCAATACATCATCATGTCTAATATCTCTCACAGAAACCCTAACATCTCATGTAATGACCGCTCCATTCCTTTCTATCGATCTTTCATTCTCTTATGTCGCTCCTCGATCCTCGTCTGACCTTCCTATATCGCAAATACGCGATCACGTAACAAAGTGATAACAATATCCTAAGTTTTATGGACAATTCGGATATTTTTGGTCGTATTACATTCACTTTGGAGACATCAACGTTATATAATTTTTAAAACTTCGGACTTCAAATATTCAAATTACTTCAGATATCCGAAGTTTTAAATAAATAAAGACTCTGAATTCTACTTTAGAGAATTTGAATTCTCCGAAATCTACTTCGGAAAAAATGATCATTTTGACAAAACCCCCAAACATTGTGCCTACGAATTACAAAGTTTTTTTTTTAAAATTAATTTTACCAAATTCTCTTGGTGGAATGCATAAGTTGTACACTTGTGCATACAAAGAAAACACTGTTATCAATAAGTCAAGCCTATAAATACATAATAGATTCGGAATTTAAGGCATCATCAATATTCTCTATTAATCTTTTGATGACAATAATGCTTGAATCCTAACGGTTTAAAACCCTAATTAAGGCAGCAGGCTGCGGGAGTTTCAGCTTTGGTTTGAAATCTTTTAATTGAGTGAAGTTAGTTTAGTAACTTTTCATCCGGATACAAGATAATTTTTTTATTAGTTACATTCTGGTGGCAACCTAATTCTCAATCATTTGTGTGTTGGAACCCCAAATTTCTTATTTTCACTTCAATTTTTTTTACAAGTGCTGACAATCATGACATATCAAAATAATTTTGAATAAGTAGAACAAACAAGGATAAATACCCAACTTTTAAGGTATATGGACTATGGAGGGCCAAATCCCTTCATATATGTTTTTGTGGCTTCCAAATCAAAAGTCAATGAGACGTACGATAATTTCATTTATATTATTTATTGTGAGGAGAATTGATCTATCTATTATTACCTTTGATATATTCTCCAGTTTTATCTATCATTCTTGGTTTTCAAATTCTATTGCATTCAGCTTTGACAACTAGCTATATGATGAGTAAAAGAGAATGCAATAATTGCTTTCACCGACCTTATCAAGCTATATATATAATTAAAGTCTCAGGGGTGTGGTTTGGTGGCAAAAAATATGACATTTGGTGGTTGTCAGGTTCTGAATTCGAGTTCAGGGGATGTATTTTATTGTAAGAGCATGAGGCAGCCGAAAATTTTACCCGCTCCGCTTAAATCGGATCAGATGATTTGACTGCGGATTTTCGAATGTTTATATATATATATATATATATATATATATATATATATATATATATTATATATATATATAATATATATATATATATATACATATATATATATACATATCTTTTAGTTTTGGTGGGATCTTAAATAACAATCTCACTAGCAAAAAGACGAACCAAATCAATCATGCTATTAAACTCATCAGGAAAAAAAAAAAGTTTCTACTTGTGGGTTTTTCTTTGTATTGACATCTGGATTACCTCCAGTAAACCCTAAATTGGGATTTATTGGCCTACTTGTAGCCGAGTTTTATCGGTGAATGATGAAAATATAAAAATCATATTATATATTTATAAATTAAAATTTCTTTAGATTTGAGGGCCAACTAATTGCTTGTGTCGATTAATATTAGATAAACTTAAATCCATGACAAAGTAACCCTAAGTCAGGGATACAGTTTGTTTAAAGATGATAAATCATCAAAATAATTTATTGTTTGATGGTACTAATAGAAACATCATAATATTTAAGCAAGTAGAGCTTAGGTGAAGCTTTCCAGCTGGTGTATCTACGGGGTAAGCATCACTTCAAGTTCAATGGCAATTTGTATATAAACAGACAAAAAAAAGAAGAAGCCTGAAATGACCAATGTTTTACCAAAAATACAATGGTAACCAGTTGTCACATGGATAAGGAATAATTCCCATTTCAAAATTTGTAGCCAAAAAAAAAAAAAAAAAATTGAACATTTATTTTGCTATTTTGTGTACAAAATTGTAGGAAAGCTTATCCAATGTAAAAGAAAAGATGGAAAAAGGGTTCATGTGGATAATACACAAAGTGCAATGTAAATACATTTTCTCTTTTTTTTTTTCGTTCTTCTTTCTTTCTCACTTTTCTTGGGGTCATACGTTTAAAATTCTCCTAGGAATTTGAAAAAAGCAATTTGATTTTGCATTTGCTTCATCTGCGCGAGCGCTGTTTATGATATGGACTGGCCCAAAACCAGGCCCATTCCATGCTACTTTGGCGGACATTTTCTCCGGCTGCTAAAAAATTGAAGATTCTACTACACACGTCAACGGGGAATTGAATTCAGTTTGTGACAATAAGTTAATAATTTAGTGAGACTCCCGTGACCGTGATATATATATATATAATAGAAAATAAATTTCTCCCAATGACGAAAAGGCCGAATCAAAGGACGAAAACGAGTGACGTATCTAAGTACGAAAAGACATGACGGGGGACGAAGAGTGATTCAGTCCAGAAAGGCTTAACCCAGACCGATTCAAAGACTAGGACGAGGATCGTGAAGAACGAAAAACACACTTTCAGAGCAATTGGCCAGTTGCACACATGATCTACGGTTATGGCACAAGCTGGCAGTGACCTCCACGATCTAGCAAGTTACTAAACAGTTGCGCGCATGATAGAGCAGTTGCATACATGATCTAACAATTGCACGCATGATCCAGCAGTTACATGTGAGCAGGGGACGTGGGGGGTTAACGGCGGAACCGATTGAGCGTTTGATAAAGCCATGCAGTTTAAAAGGCTCAAGAGAGCAAGAGGAAAAAAAAACATGACTCGAAAGAACAATTATTTTAATTTCTTAGCTTTTTAATTGTTAGGGTTGTAATATGTGTGCTTGTGCCCCTTGAAGATATTTTCTTGGAATCAATCACCCATTTTTGGGATTGTGTCTCATGAAGTTTGAACCTTACACGCGTGTTAACATAAAATTGTGCAAACAATATATATTAAGAATTGATTCAGTATTTAATAGAAATTCATTTAAATATTAAATTTTGATTCCGTTAATTATGAGATCGGATAATTAAAGTGACGACGTCCCAAATTTTGAATCTTATCGCACATTGATGTATGAATCGTGCAAGAACTACATTTTATTTGACAGAAAATTATTTCAACAAATGAAAAAAAAAAAAAAAAAAAAGAAAACAAAAGTGAATAGAGAGATGACAGAATATGCTTTCACCGACCTTATCGAGCTTCGTCCAATCATGTTCACATCTTCCAACCTCTTCCATGTTCTCTTGTCTCTATATTTCTTGTTCATCTTCACGCAATTCTGTCTCTTTCTAATGCTAAAGTTGATGTTTTATTTAGTTTTGAAATTTATCATTAACTTATCATTTCTCTCTTATGATATTGATTTTATGCACTCAATACACCACAAGAAAATGGTCCAAACATTTAGTGTCGATTTTTTTTCAACGCTAATAAATCATTTAGCATCGAATTTTATTTTCGACAGTAAAAAGTTACACCTTTAGCATTGAAGTAGTTATATGACGCTAAACGGTAGAACCTTCAGCTTCGAAAGAGTTTTTGACGCCAAGGGTTGTACATTTAGCGTCGAAATAAATTTGTAATGATGTTCTTATGTTTTCTAAAATTTAATTACTTTTGTAATGAAATTTAGTTTGAAATTAATTTGTAATGTCAATTTTGTTATAATTAGTTTTTAAAACTAATTATAACGAATTTTTTTATTTTATTTTTACTATTTTCACATTTAGCATCGAAATATTTCGTCGCCAAAGGTCTTATTTGTCGAGATAAAATTTTGACGCGAAAGTTTGGTCGATGAAGGTATTTAGCGTTGAAAATCGATTTCGACACTAAAAGTATTCACTTTTAACGTCGAAAATTTTCAAACGCTGAAGATATATTTTTAACGTCGAAAATTTTCAATTCTGAAGATATATTTTTAGCGACAAAATAATTTTTTGCTGAAGATATATTTTTAGCATCGAAATAGATTTTTGACGTTAAATATTTTCCTCAACCAAGTTTTCGCATCAAAATTTTATTTAGACGCAGAAGACCTTTAGCGTCGAAATTTTGATTTTTAACGATGAAATTTTTCGACGCTAAATGTTCATTTTATTGTTGTAATATATGGATTAGTTTTTCAAATAAATGCATCGAAATGCTTTGTATATAAACTCAATGCCTACCAACATTTTCTGCTCATCTTAATTTTCATTTTTCAAATATATAAATGTAATTTAAAATTAAATAAAAAAACTTGATCAACAACATAAATAGACTCGTTGCTATATGTTATTATCAAGGAGAAAAATATGTCAGGAGAACATCCTTATCCGATAATAATGGAATGAAATATAAATTGGAATTAACGATGGAGAAAAAAGGTTAGAAATACAAATAATTTTAATATGAACATCTTCTATCAAGAATATTAATTTGTATATATGATATAATTAAATAACTCAATAAAAGGTTAATATGCGACAGTTTTTACAGCAACATTCAACTTGTGTTGTTAGACATGTCCCTCATAATTAATGATTAATATTTTGGCCAACTATATTTTTGCAAATATAAGATGTATTTAATTAATAAAAAACGTTAGATTAATATTTCTGCTGGCGAAGAAATTCGCCCTAAGACGAACGAGTCAATAAGGGACGAAAAGCAATTAGGGCGAACATGTACCAAACCACAGAACGATTTGCAATCAAGACGACGAAAGGAAGAGCGGTCATGGAGATTACCATGCATTGCAGTTGATCCCACGACCTAACAATTAGGCCGCAAAGTACCACCCAAGGTATGACAGTTTTCACTCAGAACGCAGTAGTTAGATGCATGATCCAACAGTTACAAGGATTCAGCAGTTAGATGCATGATTCAACAGTTGTAAGCATGAAACGTGGAAGTTCATGGACCAAGAAAAGCGAAACCGTTCAAGCAGTTAACGGAGGCTCACTATAAAAGCTCGAGCGTGGGAAGAAACAAAAGAAATAAAGGACAAATGAAGACTCGTAATGAGCATTTTATTTTCAATTTCGTAGCTTTGTAATCTTTAGACTGTAACTTGTGTGCTTGTGCCCTTGGAGGCTTATTCACTTAATCAAACACCCCTTGCTGGGACTTTGTCTCAGGAGGTTTGAACCTTACACGTTCTTTTGACAAAAAATTATGCAAACAGTTTTTGGCGACCACAGTGGGAGGATTGGTGTAAAAAGTGGAAATGCCTCCGAAAAGAAACACTCAAACTGGCTCGAGTACGGAGGAAGGGGGACTGGAGCAAACCAACCAGCCCCACGTCCCGGCCGTAGTAGGCCATTTCGAGGGTCTGGCAGACGCTAGCCGATATAAAAATATGCGAGAGTTTAGCCCTAACGCGGTTCGCTCCTTGTTCGGCGAGTTCACAAAGATGTTGTCGAACATGATGCCATATAATCTGGACGAATAACGTTCGAAAAAAAATGGCAGTGGACGACAACCCTTTTCCGAAGCCGATTGAGTTAAATATAATCAACTCAGATCTCACTAAAATGAACTTACCAAAATTCAAACTGGTCCTAGATGAAGATCAGTACGATCATTTAGCCGACAGTACCTTGGAAGTTAGCAATCGACAGGTCCAGCAACAAGAAATGTTGCGGTCTTGAAGTCATGTTAACTACCTCGATGGGGGACACTTTGCAACAGGCAATCAAATGCGGTTTTAGAGTTACCAACAACGAAGCAGAGTACGAGTCATTGATCACAGGGTTATTATTAGCTAAAGAACTGGGGCTAGGGAGATAGAAGTGAAATCCGACTCTCAATTGATAGTCAACCAGATTGAAAGATCTTATCATGCCAGAGGTCAAACGATGGCATCCTACTTACAGAAGGTAAACGAGATTTAGTCGACATTTGAGAAATTTTTCATAACCCAAGTCCCAAGAAGCGAAAATTCCCAAGCAGATGCATTGGAAACCTTGGGGTCGACAATGGAGGGTGATAAACCATGAACAATTCCTGTAGTACATTTGTGCTGGCCGGCAATTTGGAAGGAAGAAACAGCTGTTGCAACGGTCGATTCGGTCGACACCTAGATGACACCTATTGTCGAGTATTTACAAACAAGCTCGCTTCCAGACGACAAAGTGCAAGCCAGAAAAGTCCAGAGACAGTCTGCAAGGTTCGTTGTGTTCGACGGACAGCTGCAAAAAAGATCTTTCACAGGACCTTATTTAAAGTGCCTAACACACGACGAAGCACAGCATGTGTTGACAGAGTTGCATGAAGGGGAGTGTGGGAACCATTCTGGTGGCAGAAGCCTGGCACTTCGAGCGCATTCGACTGGGTATTATTGGCCGACAATGAGATTTGACTCCACAGAATTCACTAAAAAGTGCGACAAATGCCAGAGATTTGCACCGGTTTCCCATCTTCCACCAGAGAGACTAAATCCCATTATATCTCCATGGCCTTTTATGAAGTGGGGTATGGAAATAGTAGGAAAACTCCCAACCGCGCCTGGCCAACGAGTCTACATGCTTGTTATGACAGATTTTTACTCAAAGTGGATAGAGGCCGAAGCATTCGCTAGAGTGCGCGACAAAGAAGCTCAAACATTCGTATGGAAAAACATCATTTGTCGGTTCGGCATACCAAGAGAAATTGTGACCGACAATGGCTCACAATTCATCAGCCATCACTTTCAAAACTTTTGCAGGAACTGGGGCATAAAGTTGAACTTTTCGACACCACGCTTTCCACAAGCAAACGGTCAGGCCGAATCGTCCAACAAGACAATAATGAACATCTTGAAGAAGAAGTTGGAGAAGTCTAAGGGCGCATGGGCGGATGAACTACCACGGGAACAGTGAGGTCTTCGACAGGCGAAACTCCTTTCGCCTTAGCATTCGGAACGGGAGTAGTCATTCCAACTGAAGAAGTCATCCCTTCAACACGCTACCAATGGCTCAACGAAGAAAACAATCAATGACTGATGAATTTCAATATCGACACGATTGAAGAGACAAGAGACCGAGCTTCCATTCGACTGGCCGCTTATCAACAAAAGATGGCCAATTACTTCGACAAAAACGTCAGAAGTAGGACTTTCAAGGTTGGAGATTGGGTCATACAGAGAGTGTTCCAGAATACCAAGGAAATTGGAGACGGAAAGTTGGGTCCAAATTGGGAAGGCCCTTACCTCGTCACGAAAGTTTTCAGGAAAGGAGCCTACAAGCTACAGACTATGGAGGGGACTCTCGTGCGCAACAGTTGGAACGCGGTGCATCTTAAGCGATTCAACCGGTAACACTTATGCTTGTGGTTTGTCTGTTTGCAATTATATTTTCTATTAGTAGTTTTAAGAATGAAATAAGGAAATATGTAGAACTCGTTCGACAAGTTGCAATAAAAGATTTTCATTTAAAAAATATCAGTCGACACTTGTACAACACTTCAAAAGACCATTCCTTAGAATATCATACGACATATTCAACACATACAAAACTCGATTGTTCAATTGAAGATTTCCACCCTCCTGTTAAACCATTAATTCAAACTTCATACAAAAATTCAAAGTTCATTTTAGACCCAGAAACTTCTTAGACATTGGCTGGTGCTTCGTCGATAGCCGTATGGTGATTGGCAGGAACATCATCTTGAGTTTCGACAGCTTCCGAATGACTTCTTCTCCCTCTAAATGTCTTTCGACCTCTTCCGCTTCAACAACAGCAAAGTGCATTTGGTTCCACCTCATCCTTCTTCGACTCGACTTCCAACCCTCTCTCTTCACCATCGTCCTCCATCGAAGAAGAAATACCAGCCTCACGCCTTTCGTATTCTCTAATCCACTTCTCAGGCTTCCAGTCTACGTGTTTCCCAGCTACGAATTCCCTAATTAAATCACATATGTTTCTCATCATGGAGTCGATGGCGATGTCCTCCATTTGCTTTAACAGTAATTCCTTCTCTTTCTTCACATTCTCGAAACCTTCTTTGTAGCTGTCGATTGTCAGCTCAGCCATTTCTTTCTCCAACCTCAATACAGCTTTAACTTCCTTCAGTTCTTTCTCAAGTCCTATTTCCTTCTTTTGAGAAGCAATCAATCCGGACTTCAGCTCTGATGACTCATTCCTCACCACCGACAACGATTTCTCCAGCTCATTGGTCCTCCTTTGATTGGACTCCACATTCTTCCGCATGAATAGACTACATTCCAGTGCCTGATGAAGTTGAGTCAGATCATCATTCGACCAAAAAAATAAAAAAAATGGCTCTACTCACTTGATAATTTAATGCGATGGCTTTCTTCATGGCCTCTACCGGGCCAATTTGTGCCAACCTTACTTCATCACCTTCAAGAAGAAGACCTTCCACGAATGAGTCGATGCTTGAAGGGTCAGATATTGCAGTCCACTCTCGTGGAACTTTTAAGATGAGGTTATCAGAGTCCTCTTCCACTTCCGCTTCAGCGACAGACTTCATTTTCTTCCCCGCTGAAATCATTGCAGTCGACTTCACTTTCTCTGCGGCACCCTCACTTGAAACAACTTCTCTTTGTTGAGGCCCAGCCTCTTTTTCAGCCTCTAGCTTCTTTTTTCTTCAGCTTCCTTGACTTCTTCCGGCTCTTCATTTCATCGAGTGAAGCTACGGTGAATGACCCAGTCATCATTTCCTCTGCGCATAAAAATTCTTCGGGTTTTAGGGGTTTGTGGGAACACAGAAATCTGGGGCGACGCATGCTGTCCCGGCTCGCGGCCCAGTCGGGAGTACGGAGTAGCCACGGGGGACTAAATCGGAGAGTAATGGAGTCCCCACCCGGTTGTGAACCGGAAAATGAGATTTAAGGCCGCACTCACCCCTCGCAAGGGAAGACCTCAAACCGTTGGGTTCGGAATGGTCCCTTACTTATGTCACTTGTAATAAAAGGATTTATGTAATAATTTAACCAGGCTTAAATAACATTTATTTCCAAAAATATCATGCTTCTAAATTCATATGCATACATCAACAAGTTCATCACAACATGCAACATCACATGGCGATCTCATGAACATATTTCAATCCTATGATATGGAAAACTAAGAACAACATAATCATGCTTGAGTACTATCTCATGAACCTATTAACCAAATAACATGCTAACAGCCTAATCATGCTTGAATACAATCCCAAGAACACATAGAATGGATAAATGCAGGGATACAAATAATATGGTTGGCTATATAACACAAGAAAGATCAACCAATAGGCAATTATGCATGAATATGATAAGACAGACTCAGTTCAGTGTGTGCGCATTCGTGTAGCGTTCGTAAACGCGTTCGAACGGTAAACAGAAGGTTCGCGTTCGTGTGGCGTTTGATAACGCGTTCGAACGGAAATGAAACAGAATGCTCACGTTCGTATGGCGTTCGATAACGCGTTCGAACAGAAATGAGACCTGATGCATGATAAGGCAAAAATGTATGCGCGTTCGAGTTGCGTTCGTAAACGCGTTCGAACGGGAACAGACCTGATGCATGAAATGGACGCAATACATAAACAATAAAGGGGCGCGGCGAAGTACTGCCGTAAAGGTGGCCTTTTGGGGGCTCTTGATCTCTCAAAGAGAGGATCTTTAGACCATCATACTAAGCCCATGCGCGTCACATCACATCATGCATACAAACATAAAGACAATCATATTCAACTAAGTATGTCCGATTGAACGTGTCTTGCATCCAACCGAACATACATCAACCGGCGCGGCAAAGTATCGTGGTAAAGGGCTTTAACCCCTCCCCATAGGGGATCTTTCATTCCACTTACTAAGCCCATACGCTCGATTGAACCATGCATAAATAAGCAACATGCAGAATTTAGGTGACGAAAAATAAATAAATGAAAGCAACACAAAACAAGAGAAGGTGCCGTTTACTCAAGTGGTATGTGGAGTTGTATCCCAAGTACAGACCGCACTACCGTCCATTCGGATTCGGCTACGGAATTTACGTCTGGGTTTCCATCCTATATACCACAAGAGACGACATTCTTCCATTTCATTCAAGCCACAACATGCATCCATAAACGACCCTCATGCGAATAGAATTCAATGATAAAAAAAAACGAATATAAACCAATGAAAAAGTGCCCTCAGGTCTAACCTTTTAAATCACCTCTCGGATGTACGGTACACGATCGTCGGAAGGGTGGATGCTCCGCAACTCTCCCGGTTCACTGGTTCACTGTTCTCGTTCGTTGTCTTACTGTTTTGAGTCGTCGTTCTCCGTCTTTTGCTGCTGTTTCCTTGTGGTTTCGCTGCCGTTTCCTCTTTATCTTTTGCTTACTGTTTTTGGGTGTGTTCTTCCTGTAATTTTTCTGTGTGTTGTGTATGAGCTAGGGACTAGGGTTGAGAAGGTTGGTGAAGGGTTCTTTTTATAGGCAAATGGTTGGGCTTGACAAGGAAATGGATTTGGCTAATTAAAGAGGGATTAGATTTGGTGTTGGACAAGGAAAGCAAGGGATTTGATTTGGTTTGGTTTAGGAATACAATATTTTAGATTGGTAATTATCTTATTAGATTATGAAGTCAAATATATGATTGGCTTTAATTGGTTAGGATAGATTTTAATTAGGTATATCTTCTTTTTAGTTTTAGTATATAATATATTCAAATTATTTAAATTAGGCATGATTTTAGTTTAAGTTTGGTAAATGCTTTATTTAATTGGTAAATGGTTTAAATATTTTATTTAATGTTTAAATTAATATTTATTTATTTAATTTGGGATGTGTTTTATGGGCTTTGGGGGGCTAATTGGGCTGGATGTGAGGCTAGCAGCAAAACCAGAATTACCGACACCGTTCGAACGCTTCCTCGAACGCGGCACGAACGCCCGCAATCCGTTTGACGTTCGAACGTAAACATGAACGCAGCACTAACGAAAACAGTGAACCTTGTTTATTCTGAATTTCCCCTTCCGATGTCTGTTTCCCGTGACCTCCGTGACTTAAAAGGTAGTGTCTCCAAAATGAGACTCATCATAGGGACTTATATGTAAAAATGCAGTGCCTACAGTCGCCCCCACTTTGATGGGACTTGTGTAATGTGCAACAGTGACAATCCTATCAAAGTTTATGCAATGCATTTTCACTTACCTGGCTCGCCAGCTGCCGCTTGACTTACCATGTGTTGAGTTGAGTTGGTGATGTAGTGGACCTCGATCCTGGGACGTATCCCCATAACTGCAAGTGACTTGGGCCTTGGCCCTAGGATTTATTCCAAAACTGAGATTTATTCTTGGATTCGTTCCAAAACTGAGATTTGTTCTCGGATTCATTCCAAAACTGAGATTCGTTCTCGGATTCATTCCAAAACTGAGATTCATTCTCGGATTCATTCCAAAACTGAGATTCATTCTCGGATCCATTCCCAAACTGAGATTCGTTCTCGGATTCATTCCCAAACTCTGATGATGCGGGCCTCGGCCCTAGGATTCATTCTTGGATTCATTCCATAACTCTGACGACGTGGGCCTCGGCCCTAGGATTCATTCCCGGATTCGTTCCTGGATTCATTCCAAACTTTGATGATGTGGGCCTCGGCCCTAGGATTCATTCCTGTAGTGTCATTCCCGGTTTGTTCATTCTCGAACTGTGTTGAGATGAGGCTTTATTCCTCCCGAGCTTTATTCTCGAACTGTTGAGATGAGGCTTTATTCCTCCCGAGCTTTTATTCCTGAACTGTTGAGATGAGGCTTTATTCCTCCGAGCTTTGTTCCCGAACTGTGTTGAGATGAGGCTTTATTCCTCCCGAGCTTTATTCTCGAACTGTTGAGATGAGGGTTTATTCCTCCCGAGCTTTATTCCCGAACTGTACTGACATGAGGCTTTCTTCCCCTTGAGCTTTGTTCTCAAACTATACTGATATGATGCTTTCTTCCTCTTGAGCTTTGTTCTCAAACTATACTGACATGAGGCTTTTATTCCCCTGGGCTTTGTTCCCGAACTGTGTTGATATGAGGCTTTATTCCCCTGGGCTTTATCCCCAAACTGTTGAGAGATAGGGCTCTATTCCCCTATTGTTTGGACTGTGGGCTTTATTCCCGAACTGCATTGAGATGAGGGTGAGCTTTGTTCCCTGACTGTGTTAACTGTGGGCTTTGTCCCCGAACTGTACTGAATGTGGGCTTTATTCCCGAGTTTGTAGGCTTTCTTCCTGAACTGTGCTGAATGTGGGCTTTATTCCCGTACTGAGCTGAATGCATGCTTTCTTCCTGAACCGTTACTGTAAGGTGGTCCATTCCTGAACTGTTACTGTAAGTTGTTCATTCCTGAACTGTTATCGTGAGGTGGTTCTTTCCCGAACCGTTACTGTAAGGTGGTTCATTCCCGAACCGTGCTTCCATTCTTGGAGTGCCATTCCCGGCTTGTTCATTCTTGAACTGTCCATTCCCGGACCATATCTCCATTCTCGGAGTGTCATTTCCGACTTGTTCATTCTTGAACTCTGCTCCATTCTTGGATTGCCATTCTCGGCTTGTTCATTCTTGAACTGTCCATTCCCGGACTATATCTCCATCCTCGGAGTGCCATCCTCGGCTTGTTCATTCTTGAACTGCCCATTCCCGGACTATATCTCCATTCTCGGAGTGCCATTCCCGGCGTGCTCATTCCCGAGCTGTCCATTCCCGGCGTGCTCATTCCCGAACTATATCTCCATTCTCGGAGTGCCATTCTCGGCAGAACTGATCTGATGTAATGTGGGCCTCGCCCCCAGAATGCCATACCCGGCAAGACTAATACTGATGTAACGTGGGCCTCGCCCCCAGAATGCCATACCCGGTAAGACTGATACTGATGCTAATGTGGGCCTCGCCCCCAGAATGCCATACCCGGCAAGACTGATACTGATGCTAATACGGGCCTCGCCCCAAACTGATGCTGATGTGGGCCTCGGCCCTGGGATTCATTCCAAAATTCTGCTGATGCGGGCCTCGGCCCTGAGATTCATTCCAAAATTCTGCTGATGTGGGCCTCGGCCCTGAGATTCATTCCAAAATTCTGCTGATGTGGGCCTCGGCCGCAGAATGATGTGGGCTTCGCCCTAAACTGATATTGATATGGGCCTCGCCCCCAGACTGATACAGCTGATATGGGCCTCGCCCCCAGACTGATACTGATATGGGCCTCGCCCCCAGACTGATACTGATATGGGCCTCGCCCCAAGACTGATACTGCTGATATGGGCCTCGCCCCCAGACTGATACTGATATGGGCCTCGCCCCTAGACTGATGCTGATATGGGCCTCGCCCCAAGACTGATACTGATACGGGCCTCGCCCCAAGACTGATACTGCTGATATGGGCCTCGCCCCAAGACTGATACTGCTGATATGGGCCTCGCCCCCAGACTGATACTGCTGATATGGGCCTCGCCCCAAGACTGATACTGATATGGGCCTCGCCCCAAGGCTGATACTGATACGGGCCTCGCCCCCAGACTGATACAGTACTGTCGATGTTCCTGATTGGTTTGTCTTTTGACGCTTTCTTTTTTTCTTTTGAAACCTGTTATTACAAAACAGAACAAACACAAAAAGGATGCAAATATGTTACGTGTATGCATGCATGCATGATTGGGCTTCCTATCCCGTTGGGCTATGTCTTTTGCCGGTACTCCTGGTGGCTGCTTGGTCTTTTGACAAGTTTGTCATCTTCCCTAACCAACATGTATCTATGATGGCTTTCAGAACACAAGGGTTAACATGATGTATGTATGCATGGGGTGCATGAGATGCATATGATACAAGGAATATATCAACTCATTAAAATTCTCACACAAATCGGCCCATCATCATTTCAGAAGCTTTTGGGCTAACTGTCATAGGAGTGAACTCGTCCCAGTTTAAATGGCCCAACAAGTTCACATCTCATGGCAAGAAGTCCAACCGTATCCAAATGATAATGTTCCTAAACACAAACATATAATGGCCCATTGGCGTTTTAGAAGCTTTTGGCCCAATCATCATAAGACATGTTCTTGTCCCAGTTTAAATGGCCCAACAAGCCCATATCTCATGACAAAAGGTCCGAATGGATCCAAATGACAATGTTCCCAAACACAAGCATAGAAGAAAGATAATGCAAACGTAATAATTTCTACAGTATGGCCCATCAACATTTCAGAAGCTTTGGGCCTAATAGTCATAAGGTACGAACTTGCCCCAGTTTAAATGGCCCAACAAGCCCGCATTTCTGACAATAGTCCAACTGCATCCAAATGAGGATGGTCCACAAGCACATACTCAAGGAAATAATTGCTACTTTAGCCAACCCGGTCTATGGGTGGGTTAGTAAGAGTATAGACAAAGGCTCTCACCGGCGAAGGATGGCCCACAACTAGGTCTCCCCACTCAAGGGTTCGAGCAACCAAGTGAGCGCACCCCTTTTTATACACTAAGGTACGTGCCAATGAGCTATGGTGTGTGACAGACTGTCAAATGGATTTCCCGTTGTAGATTCCTCAGAGGAAGGTGGAGCGAGGCTCACTTAAATACCCAAGCCTCTTAGGCTCTTATCGCTTGTTGTCAGGAATAAACAACGAGTCCTCCAAATTAGTCCATCACAATAGGCTACGAGTAGATGGCTATCTAGGTGCCTTCACAGCTTTTCCTTCTAGAAAGGTAGTGAATGAAGGAATACACCAAACCATTACCTAGCCTTAAAATGCATTTGATTAAACCCTCACTTTATCCACTATAGACACAGTCAATTAAAACATAAATCCAAACATCACAAGACAATATTTCGGGCCGATTCTCTATCCCCAGTGGAGTCGCCAGACTGTGGGAACACAGAAATCTGGGGCGACGCATGTTGTCCCGGGCTCGCGGCCCGGTCGGGAGTACGGAGTAGCCACAAGGGACTAAACCGGAGAGTAATGGAGTCGCCACCCGGTGTGAACCGGGAAAATGAGATTTAAGGCCGCACTCACCCCTCGCAAGGGAAGACCTCAAACCGTTGGGTTCGGAATGGTCCCTTACTTATGTCACTTGTAAAAAAAAGATTTATGTAATAATTTAACCAGGCTTAAATAATATTTATTTCCAAAAATATCATGCTTCTAAATTCATATGCATACATCAACAAGTTCATCACAACATGCAACATCACATGGCAATCTCATGAACATATTTCAATCCTATGATATGGAAAACTAAGAACAACATAATCATGCTTGAGTACTATCTCATGAACCTATTAACCAAATAACATGCTAACAGCCTAATCATGCTTGAATACAATCCCAAGAACACATAGAATGGATAAATGCAGGGATACAAATAATATGGTTGGCTATATAACACAAGAAAGATCAACCAAGAGGCAATTATGCATGAATATGATAAGACAGACTCAGTTCAGTGTGTGCGCGTTCGTGTAGCGTTCGTAAACGCGTTCGAACGGTAAACAGAAGGTTCGCGTTCGTGTGGCGTATGATAACGCGTTCGAACGGAAATGAAACAGAATGCTCACGTTCGTATGGCGTTCGATAACGCGTTCGAACGGAAATGAGACCTGATGCATGATAAGGCAAAAATGTATGCGCGTTCGAGTTGCGTTCGTAAACGCGTTCGAACGGGAACAGACCTGATGCATGAAATGGGACGCAATACATAAACAATAAAGGGGCGCGGCGAAGTACTGCCGTAAAGGTGGCCTTTTGGGGGCTCTTGATCTCTCAAAGAGAGGATCTTTAGACCATCATACTAAGCCCATGCGCGTCACATCACATCATGCATACAAACATAAAGACAATCATATTCAACTAAGTATGTCCGATTGAACGTGTCTTGCATCCAACCGAACATACATCAACCGGCGCGGCAAAGCATCGTGGTAAAGGGCTTTAACCCCTCCCCATAGGGGATCTTTCATTCCACTTACTAAGCCCATGCGCTCGATTGAACCATGCATAAATAAGTAACATGCAGAATTTAGGTGACGAAAAATAAATAAATGAAAGCAACACAAAACAAGAGAAGATGCCGTTTACTCAAGTGGTACGTGGAGTTGTATCCCAAGTACAGACCGCACTACCGTCCATTCAGATTCGGCTACGGAATTTACGTCTGGGTTTCCATCCTATATACCACAAGAGACGACATTATTCCATTTCATTCAAGCCACAACATGCATCCATAAACGACCCTCATGCGAATAGAATTCAATGATAAAAAAAAACGAATATAAACCAATGAAAAAGTGCCCTCAGGTCTAACCTTTTAAATCACCTCTCAGATGTACGGTACACGATCGTCGGAACGGTGGATGCTCCGCAACTCTCCCGGTTCACTGGTTCACTGTTCTCGTTTGTTGTCTTACTGTTTTGAGTCGTCGTTCTCCGTCTTTTGCTACTGTTTCCTTGTGGTTTCGCTGCCGTTTCCTCTTTATCTTTTGCTTACTGTTTTTGGGTGTTTTCTTCCTGTAATTTTTCTGTGTGTTGTGTATGAGCTAGGGACTAGGGTTGAGAAGGTTGGTGAAGGGTTCTTTTTATAGGCAAAGGGTTGGCTTGACAAGGAAAGAGATTTGGCTAATTAAAGAGGGATTTGATTTGGTGTTGGACAAGGAAAGCAAGGGATTTGATTTGGTTTGGTTTAGGAATACAATATTTTAGATTGGTAATTATCTTATTAGATTAGGAAGTCAAATATATGATTGGCTTTAATTGGTTAGGATAGATTTTAATTAGGTATATCTTCTTTTTAGTTTTAGTATATAATATATTCAAATTATTTAAATTAGGCATGATTTTAGTTTAAGTTTGGTAAATGCTTTATTTAATTGGTAAATGGTTTAAATATTTTATTTAATGTTTAATGTTTAAATTAATATTTATTTATTTAATTTGGGATGTGTTTTATGGGCTTTGGGGGGCTAATTGGGCTGGATGTGAGGCTAGCAGCAAAACCAGAATTACCGACACCGTTCGAACGCTTCCTCGAACGCGGCACGAACGCCCGCAATCCGTTTGACGTTCGAACGTAAACACGAACGCAGCACTAACGAAAACAATGAACCTTGTTTATTCTGAATTTCCCCTTCCGATGTCCGTTTCCCGTGACCTCTGTGACTTAAAAGGTAGTGTCTCCAAAATGAGACTCATCATAGGGACTTATGTGTAAAAATGCAGTGCCTACAGGGCTCTCGATATCTATACCCTCCATATAACTTTTGACACGACCATCTATAATTTATCACAGACAAAACGTCGTTACATGAGGCCAGAACCTTACCTTCTTCTCGATGATAGATTTCCTTCCACAACTGAGTCGACCTTAACCTCTTTTCCGTTAAAATAGTTTTACAGTCCCTTTTTTCGGCCGACAGGGACAGAATGGCTTTGATGTTGGAGATTGTACGTGCAGTCGTGATGAATGACTTGTTTCGTAGAGGATCTGCAACAATAAGAGCATTGTTATTCAAAGACACAAGTATGACTCAAAGATTGAAATTAAGCAAAAGTACGTTACTCACTCGACAAACACCAAAATTCTGGGATTCGACCAGCCCCGGTCGATCCAAATATACTCTCACCATTTGCAAAGAAATAATAAGACTGCCAATTTCCCCTATCATTAGTCGGCAATCCAGTAACTAAATGCGTCTTTCTTTGACGAATGATCAATGTATATCTTCATTTCTCCTTCAAATGCTCCTTCAGGTAGTACGTCTCTAAAACATCATTTACCTCAAAAAGTACTCACAATTCGAAGGACAAACATTCAATCGACAATAAAATCCTCCACGCATTCGGCATCAGCTGTCAAGGAGCAACTCCGAAATGATCCAAAACCTCCCAAACCAGTCTCGGAATAGGAAACCACAGCCCTATAAAAATGGACGTACATAGAATTCCATCCACTCAGGAACCTTGTAATCGATTCTTTCATTCAACGAAGGCACCCGGAGTTCCAAAGAATTAGGGAACCTATACATACAGCTGAGTTCCCTCAACACTTTCCCAGTCATTCCACTTGCAGGATTTTTTGATAGTAAGTTAGTAGGTTCACTCGTACATGGAAATTCACTCGGCTCCCCAACCGCGGACAAAGACCTTAATGGTATAGCCTCAGTAGGTATTACTGGTTGAGAAGGCCTAGCCAAGGTAACTACCCCACCCTCGATCAACTCCTGGTACGACCGATCTTTGCACTCTACCTCCTCCTTGGTCTCACTTGATGATTCCTTGGTTTCACTTGACGACTCGACATAAGTATCAATCTTGGCACCTAAGCTGCCTAAAGATTCTCCACTCGACATCTTCCAAACGACAAGCATAAAAACAACTAAACTCCCTAGTAAACCTACCTCCTAAAGATCAAAACCCACAAACACAAATTTAAAACAAATCACACAAACCTAGAGATCAAACAACCTAATTAACCTAAGAATAGCTTGAATATTCACTATGTATGTTTAAAGAAATGAAGAACAAGAGGAAGATTTCGAAGAATACCTTGAAACATTTGAGAGCACTCCTTACTCGACTTCCGAATGAGGCGAAATGAAACACCCAAAGCTCCTTTATACACGCTACCTAAGATTTGGCGCCAAAATTCCCGCCAAATGGACGCCTCGTTATTAGCATTAGGTTTTACTGCATCTAGTGACACGTGGAAAATCCAGAATCCTTTTATCAGGTATCATCGAATGAATAAAAGAACTACAACATCATATGTTGTGCACTCACAACGTCAATAAATTTCATTTGAGTCTTCCCCGTTTGACACGACAACATCTGAAATCTATATACATGTAATGTACTCATCAAGTTAGAGGTTAATTCAACGTTTAAACAACCACTATTTCGAGTTGTTTGATCATTCGATACCACCTCAGTATCGATTCGACACAACATCTATACAAGGCTTGATGCAGTATCCACTCGACATTCGACTTAACACCTAATAAAATATAGGTACCATAGTGGCGACCTCTCGACACGACATTTTTGGAAATCAATAGCATCTTACGACAAGTCGAGTATGATTACTCCTGAACCACCATATGGTTCAGTCGACCAGGGGACAACCCCCAGATGACTCATGTCGGGTCATAGGATAATGGAATACACTCGTCTCATACGACAAGTCGAGTGTGATTACTCCTGAACCACCATCTTGTTCAGTCGACCAGGGGACATCCCCCAGATGACTCATGTCGAGTCATAGAATCATGGAATACACTCGTCTCATACGACAAGTCGAGTGTGATTACTCCTGAACCACCATCTGGTTCAGTCGACCATGGGTCATCCCCCAGATGACTCATTTCGAGTCATAGAATCATGGAATACACTCGTCTCATACGACAAGTCGAGTGTGATTACTCCTGAACCACCATCTGGTTCAGTCGACCGGGGACATCCCCATGATGACTCATGTGGAGTCAAATAGAAAGTTGTAATCACTCATCTCTTACTACAGGTCGAGTGAATTTATTCCTGAACCACCATCTGGTTCAGTCGACCGGGGACATCCTATGATGACTCATGTCGAGTAAAATAGAAAGTTGTAATCACTCGTCTCTTGCTACAGGTCGAGTGAAATTATTCCTGAACCACCATCTGGTTCAGTCGACCGGGGACATCCCCATGATGACTCATGTGGAGTCAAATAGAAAGTTGTAATCACTCGTCTCTTACTACAGGTCGAGTGAAATTATTCCTGAACCACCATCTGGTTCAGTCGACCGGGGACATCCTATGATGACTCATGTCGAGTCAAATAGAAAGTTGTAATCACTCGTCTCTTGCTACAGGTCGAGTGAAATTATTCCTGAACCACCATCTGGTTCAGTCGACCGGGGACATCCCCATGATGACTCATGTCGAGTCAAATAGAAAGTTGTAATCAATTGTCTCTCGCTACAGGTCGAGTGAAATTATTCCTGAACCACCATCTGGATCAGTCGACCAGGGGACATCCCTCAGACGACTCATGTCGAGTCAAATATAAAGTTGTAATCACTCGTCTCTTGCTACAGGTCGAGTGTGATTACTCCTGAACCACCATCTCGTTCAGTCGACCAGGGACATCCCCATGATGACTCACGTGGAGTCAAATAGAAAGTTGTAATCACCCGTCTCTCGCTACAGGTCGAGTGAAATTATTCATGAACCACCATCTGGTTCAGTCGACCGGGGACATCCCCATAACGACTCATGTCGAGTCAAATAGAAAGTTGTAATCACTCGTCTCTTGCTACATGTCGAGTGAAATTATTCCTGAACCACCATCTGGTTCAGTCGACCGGGGACATCCCTATGATGACTCATGTCGAGTCAAATAGAAAGTTGTAATCACTCGTCTCTCGCTACAGGTCGAGTGAAATTATTCCTGAACCACCATCTGGATCAGTCGACCAGGGGACATCCCCCAGACGACTCATGTCGAGTCAAATATAAAGTTGTAATCACTCGTCTCTTGCTACAGGTCGAGTGTGATTACTCATGAACCACCATCTGGTTCATTCGACCGGAGACATCCCAATGATGACTCATGTCGAGTCAAATAGAAAGTTGTAATCACTCGTCTCTTGCTACAGGTCGAGTGAAATTATTCATGAACCACCATCTGGTTCAGTCGACCGGGGACATCCCCATGATGACTCATGTCGAGTCAAATAGAAAGTTGTAATCACTCGTCTCTTGCTACAGGTCGAGTGAAATTATTCCTGAACCACCATTTGGTTCAGTCAACCGGGGACATCCCCATGATGACTTATGTCGAGTCAAATAGAAAGTTGTAATCACTCGTCTCTCGCTACAGGTCGAGTGAAATTATTCATGAACCACCATCTGGATCAGTCGACCAGGGGACACCCCCCGGACGACTCATGTCGAGTCAAATATAAAGTTGTAATCACTCGTCTCTTGCTACAGGTCGAGTGTGATTACTCCTGAACCACCATCTGGTTCAGTCGACCGGGGACATCCCCATGATGACTCATGTGGAGTCAAATAGAAAGTTGTAATCACCCGTCTATCGCTACAGGTCGAGTGAAATTATTCCTGAACCACCATCTGGTTCAGTCGACCGGGGACATCCCCATAACGACTCATGTCGAGTCAAATAGAAAGTTGTAATCACTCGTCTCTTGCTACATGTCGAGTGAAATTATTCCTGAACCACCATCTGGTTCAGTCCACCGGGGACATCCCCCAGATGACTCATGTCAGGTCATAGAATCATGGAATACACTCGTCTCATACGAAAAGTCGAGTATGATTACTCCTGAACCACCATCTGGTTCAGTCGACCAGGGGATGGCAAGTTTGAAGATGTGAGCTCCACTTTTACTCAATGCGACATGTCATTCGATGTTGACTCCCAAAAAGCCTTCGACAGTTTCGATCAAGCCAGGGACACCTCCAAGGTTATTGACGAAAATGAAAGAAGACTTGAAATCTTCCTTCCCCAGACTGTATGACCGGACGACATGTGGATTATCTCAGGACCGTTGCCAAGATCGTTAAATTAGACATCTGTATCCTGATTCATTCGACATACTCGAAAATACTCTCCAAGTCAATGACTTCCAGACTTAGAGAGTATGGGACAAACTGTACGGGCCAAATTTGGGCCCAGGGGTAAAATCGACATTTAACCCAAAAAACCAAACCACCGACTCTGAAGCCCACTAGCTGATTCAGCCTATAACAGAAAAGCCATACAAGGAAGCCTCATGGGCCCAAACCCGTTAACATAAAGAGAACCAACGGACACCAGTTACAAGAGTCAAGAGAGAATCCAAATTCATAAACTTCATCATAAAGACGACAGTTACAAGACATAGACACGATCATCAGTTACCAGACATAAAATCACCTGAATTAAACCATCATGAGAGAAGACTCCAACGGGCAGAATAGAGACCCGTTTTAAGGAACCTATAAAAGAAGTAGACAAAGCAACAGAGAGGGAGATCTTCTTCTTCCAGGAACTACTCCTACCTTCAATACACAACTCTAATACTCCGCCCTCACGGTAAACGATCTGTGGTTGAGGTACTCCATTGACCTTAATCCTTTCTCCCTGAACTCATTCGTATATCGGCTAACTTGAGCGTCGGAGTGCCTACGGCTTCCACCACACCGGTGGGCAGTAACTTCCGCTTTCGCTCTACTCTTATTTTGCAGGTTTGCTTGTGCCCCTCATACTACAAATTCACGATTGTGGACCTCGATTGAAATCAGCCTCCACAGATGCATGATCAAACAGTTGCAAGCATGAAACGTGGAAGTTCATGGACCAAGAAAAGCGAAACCGTTCAAGCAGTTAACAGAGGCTCACTATAAAAGCTCGAGCGTGGGAAAAAACAAAAGAAAAAAAAGGACAAATGAAGACTCGTAATGAGCATTTTATTTTCAATTTCGTAGCTTTGTAATATTTAGACTGTAACTTGTGTGCTTGTGCCATTTGGAGGCTTATTCACTTAATCAAACACTCATTGCTGTGACTTTGTCTCATAAAGTTTGAACCTTACACGTTCTTTTGACAAAAAATTGTGCAAACAATTTCAATATCATGTACTACAAAATTAAACAATGAAAATTATGCTACCAACAAAAACAAGTGTTTGTCTTCTATTTCTATATACGCTATTCTTATAAATAAAATTCACACAATAGCACAACGACTTTATCCTATACAAGCATCAATATGAATCCACTACTTCATAATCAAGAAAATGAAATGCGTCCACGATCATGTGATCATGATTAACAATTAAAATTGTCAACATAATCAAGGCGCCTCTTATGATTTTTTTTTTTTTTTTTTACCATGTCATTTATAATCTTGACACACGTGTTAAAATATTTTTTAAAAAAACTTTGACGCAGGCTTTTCAAGTTGTTATCCTATAAATTTCTTTTGTACTTTTTCTATTTCTATTTTTATTTTTTTTTTTTTTGAAATGATAATAATAATAATAGTCTATATTGCATGGACAAGAATACGGACACGGATACGGATATGAGAAATATCATTTTCTAAAAAATTAGGATACGGATATGCTAGAAAAACATTAAATAGAATCAAATAAGTATATTTTTATAATTAATTATTTGAAATAAATTTATAATATACATATATGAATATAAAAAAAATAATAATTTAAAGAAATATAAAAAAATCAAAATCAAAATAATTTTTCTATTTTTAAAAAATTAATTAAATGAATAAGTTAAAAGACATGTTTCATCGAGTGTCATTCAAGTATGTTTGAAATATTTCGGAGACGGAATTTCTAGATACTGTAATAGTTATCTCCATGCAGTTATTAGACATTTTCCTCTATAAATATGCCGGCAGGTTTTTACCTTACTAATCTCAAATCATTCTTCAAATTTTTCTCTTCTTCTTCTCATATAACCATTTTCACTCCCTCCAGCTCAAGTGAAGCCATGGATAACAAGTTGAATAAGTCCCAAATCATGATTCTTTCTCTCTTAGCTTCACTTATAATCATAACACTACTATCGTCCTCCTCACTAAGCCCTACATACCTCTACTTTGTGATCATCAACATTCTCATCATAGCACTTGGAGCCGAAGCTGGCCTCCTCTCAGCTTCCTCCAGGTCCCCCGAAGGTCACAAGAATCCACAAGAAGCCTCCACAGAGCTGTCTAGGGTTAACGTTACTACTGCTTCTCCTCCTCCTCCAACTAGTGAACTAAAGAAGGTTGAGAAAGTGAAGAAATGTCCTTCGACGCCAAGCCTTTTCTTCATTGGAGGTGGAGAGACTGAACATACAGACCATGATCAAGCATTTGGTGAGGAGATATATGAAGAGGATGAAGGAGAAAAAGAGGTTATTGAAGGGCTTAGTGGGCAAGAGCTGTTTAATAAATCTGAGATGTTTATTGGGAATTTTTACAAGCAGTTGAAGATGCAGAGGGAAGATTCTTGGAAGAGGATTCATGCCTATCATTAAGCTTTTTAGTTAAGCATAATTATAATATTCTATATATATATCTATATATTATATTATAGATATATATCAGTCTAGTTAGTTAAATTAGGAATATATCATTGGTTCTGGGGTTGCTGTAAATGCTTTAATTAGAAGATTAATTATTATATAGGGGGAATCATAAGCCATTTAATTCCTTAATGATTCTTGCCTTGGTTAATTTATAGCAAGTTAGGCACTTCATATGATATTTGATATGGGAGTGTCATGACTTATGAAGAAACAAGATTATTGTAGCTGTTTGCCTGTTTGTTCTGAATTGCGTAATATTTATTATACATTTATATATATATATATATATATATATATATATATTATTATATATTTGCCTTATTTTATGTAATGTAATTCCTTTACGATGCAAACTCCAAGTGTTAAATCTAAATTTACATGTCATTTTTTCACCTTTATGGGGTGACTGGTCCACCCGGCCGCACCCCCTCCCAAAAGAAAAAAGAGGTCAGAAAAAAAAATTATTATTATTATAAACTTTTTAGTCTCAAAAATTTGGACTAATTACCTATAGTTGCCATTAATTATTATTTAGCGAATTTCACCCTCACCAACATCAATTAATCTTTGTTTTTATTTTACCACTTCAGCAACAAAAATACGGACATTTAATACATTGTATTTTTGTTATTCAAAGCATTAAAGTCTCTTCCTTAAAAAATAATAATAAAAAAAATTGATTCCCACTTTATTTAAATGAAGGTTGAAAAAAGAACTTCAAGGGCATCATGCACCAAAACATCATGTAATGAGTATATCAATTTTTTTTGGAAACGTTGGAAAATCCTGACGTCAAATCACTCGATTTAAACTTAAACGGAGTAGCTAAAACTTCTGATTATCTCAGACTATTATAGAAACACACCCAAAATCTATATTCTAATTCAGACGTAAGATTAAGATCTGATCGACATAATATATATTGATAGAAACCTTTGCTGTCTATTTAGAATTGAATTAAAGGAACACGCCATCAGCTCATGCCTGGAATGTTCTTGTTTTATGCATATTACATGCATTGCTGATCCTGGATTTTATCTTTTCCTTTTTCTCTTTCTGTCTTTTCTTTTTGTTGTAAAGTTGATCCTCTTTTTCACTTGTAATCTCTGTGTGGTTGCAAGCAATTGAAAGAGGAAAAATAAAAATAAAAATATGTTTTATTATTTCAAATCAAAATTCCAATTGGGTATTGTGGTGTTGAGGGGTCCGTTTAGAGGCTGCTTGAATAGATCCTTATCTTGCCTTTCATGGTTCCCCATTGATATTGATAAAGGGACATCCATTTTAAAGCTCAGGATTTGTTTCATAGTCTAATTAAGTTTTAGAACATGTGACAAATGAGAATGTCAATTTAAAAAAATCGTATTAAAATCTGTGTTTTTTAATATGTTAATAAATTGTTACCCGTATTATTTTTTAGCTCGTTAATACTTAAAAACAAATATCCTTGGGTCCGAAGTGTATTTGGGCCTATAATCCTTTGGGCTTAGACTGCATGCTGTGGTTAAGATTGGATTTAGCCCTTATTAGTCCAAAAAACATGTAATTCTTATTACCCTCTCTCTCTCTTACTCAATCCTCACGCCATCTATAGACTACTATCTACTCTTTTATCAGGAGCAGTGCTCCTTGTGTTGTAATTTGGGTCAGAATTCGTTTATTCGTTTATTCGTTTGATTTGATTCATTTTAAAGCGAATATAGATTTGAAAAAATGGATTCGTTTAATAAATGAGTCAACTCGATTCGATTCGTTTTTTAAACGATTTGAATACGAATTTAAGCTCGTTAATTCGTTTATTCGTTTAGGATTCATTTTATTATTTTTATTTACTAGTTCTTGTTATTTTCAATTAAGATTCGAGAAATTATAGCTAATTATCATAGAAAAAGTAATATTTTCGATATTTGGTGATGTATTTTTAATAAATATATTAATTACATATTTCATATGTATACTTATGAAGAATTAATGTAAATCAAGTGTGGTAAATTATTTTATTAAATAATATAATGACTAAACGAATATTCGTATTCGATTCGTTTAATAAACGAATTGAATACGAATCATGATATTATGATTCATTTAATAAACGAATCGAATACGAATTCATCACATTTTGATTCGATTCGTTTAAAATTCTATACAAATTTGATTCGCTGATTCATTTTGCCACCCTACAGTGCTCCTCCCTTCCCAAATATATATATATATATATATATATATATATATATTATTTAAAAAATAATATATATACTTATTTTATTTTATTAATTAAATTTTTTATTTTTGTTAAATTTATAATTTTTTGCTCTTTATATATCTATTCTTTTTTATTTGTTTAATAAATATTATAAATTTCGTATTTATTGTAATTTATTTTATGTTCATTTATTTATTTAATTTTTATGATTCTTTTTTAATTTATTTAACACTACTTATGTATAATAAAAATATTTTCATGTATATTAGAAAAATATATATTTTTTAAAAGAAAAGTACAAATAACAATATAAAAAGTTACACTTAAAAATATAAAAACACAAATTCTAATTTATGTTGCCTCCAAAGTCTCTTCCAGACGCACTCGGTGATATACCCAATACTTCGTACCATAATTGATTACGTATCATATAACGAGTGGCCCATTTTTTAGGTTTGTACGATGAATGTTCCCACCACCACATTAGGATGGGTGATACATGGTAATGATGGTATAAGAAAACTTGCACAAAGTGTCTACCAACATGAGCAATAGCTATTTCTTGACGCTTTTGCTCTGGAACTGCAGGGGACCTTAATGGTAAGTGAGTATAACAACTCCAAACATTCTCACCAAATGTATGTAGTAAAAGATTGTACCTCGATGCGATGACGATTCCTAAACTCATTGAGTCCATCTAATGTACCTTTGGTGTCAGCGACTGGAAGAAATGTAATAAGTATAATAGATTATATGCCCATCCGTCTGATGGATAAAGTCGATCATATAAATTCTTATTTTATTAAATCTCTTCAATAAGGTCACATCGTACTTGACCCCAACCTTCTTCGTCATACCTGATTAGTGCAACTATTACTCTAAATCTACAATGACCATCAGCTTGAACATCACTAGTGTGGGAAATATAACGTTGATATGCCACAATTAATTTCTTAATATAGGTATCACAGATCGATGGAACTGGAGACTGATCATGGGTTGATCGCCTCACATGGCTCCCTCTCCCTCGTGTCGTTACAGTCAGTTGAGTGACCATCGATCCTAAAGTGGATGCATATCCATAAGAAGGTATGTGACATATGTTTTGCCCATCTCTGCCTGTAGGTCGACCTCTATGTTCAGTGTTGTACGAAGAGACTCGAACTGTGCTTTGAGATGGATCCGCCATATCGAGAAACTTGTCTATCATATGCCCTCACATACATGGATCCATCCCATCTAATATTTCAACAATGTTCGATGTCCTGTTAGGTCGTGTTCCATCGTGATTAAACTCGTATATGTGCATAAATAACCTTCTCCAATGTGCGGTAATAATTTGTATTAGAATTGGAATGTAAAGATGAAGGTAACATGTAATATCGTGCACGCATGATAATCCGCATATTATTTTGAATGAACAGTTGCACATGTCAACTAGTTGGTGAGATGCTTTCTCAACGCATTTCAGTTGATCATAAATATACTCTATCGCCTCTAATGAAATCGGACACCTTATTTGATTAAAAATCTCCTCATGCAAATGTGTTTGACGTGAAATATTCAAAGATTTCTCGAATGACTTCTGAATTTCCCCAAACTGAATTCTCAACATCTTATATATTTTTTCAAAAGACATTTGTAGGGATGAGATGATATTTCCCAAATATAACTTCAGTTTCGAATGTGCAGACTCCGCCCTGTAATTAAAAAATACATTGTGTTTCATCATTAGTAGCACAATAATGAACAAAATTGAAATAGTAAAGCAATAAAGTAACTATACCTTTGACTTGAATTGCTCCACAGGTGCATACATGTATTAATCCATGCTGAAACAAATCAGTCTCTCTAAGGGTGTAACCATGTCTCCCAAAGGTAATTTAGAACACCATTGAATTGTCTGAACTCTCTGCGCATCATCTTTCATTTCTGTTGGTAAGACATTGTGTTGATGAATTAATAAGGGAGTTTCATGATGAATAACAGTGTTTCCACTGCATACCAAGCATATGACTGCATTTCTTCATTACACACTGATTTATGTGCCAAATACAAAGAATGCGATGTGACATGGGAAAACATGTTTCAATGGCTTTAATGAGCCCCAAATCCCGATCTGAAACAAATACTGATGGCAACGATGCCCCTTTTTCAACCATCCATGTCAGTTGTTATGTCGTCTCATTACTAAGATATCAAACATAAGCGGTAAGTTCGCATTGTGGATGTGATACCAACAACCTCCAATAGTAGTATCTGATACTCGTTGGTCTTGTATGTGACATCAATGATCAACATAGACGGAAAGTTAACAAATAGCTCCAGGCTTTTAGGATGAACCCAAAGAATATCTATAATTTCATTGGTGCATGGATTTGTAAGGTAATCATGAAGGTAATTTTTCTTAATTAATTGATCCAAAACATATTGAATAGAAGTTAGACCACCCAATTTAGCTTATTTGTTTGTGAAAATAGCATCGTAAATGCTTCTGATTCCCGTAGTATTTGACAGGTATCTTTCTTTTAAAATTCTAAGAATTTCACGAGGTGCGGTATTGTTGGCCATGTCGAGCACAAATTATTTCTCTAATAGTTTTAGCCTAGACGGATATTGATGGCCATCAAGATATTCTGCTACTTGATGGTTATGGAAACCACATGCAACCTTTAATCCCCCACATAACACCATCTGGAGGTATTGATATACCTCGCAACTTAAATGAGCATTCACATTTTTTGGTCCCACTATTCCTTATTATGGATTGACCATCAACAAGATACCATGGTTGTTTGTACTTTCCTCATCTTTCACACATAAGATGGCACTTTGGCAGCTTGCCGTATTTTAAATTTGCAGAATTTTTAATCACTACCACAATACTATTTTCTAGACCAACTCTTTTCGCCCAATTTATCATATATTCTCTACTTTCAAAAATCTATATAAAAAAGATAACGAAGATGTATAAATAACAAATATGTATAATTTCTCTACTTTAAAATTAATAACGAATATATATAATACAACGATAATAACTAACATGGTCTGTATTAAATTCAGTTGTATAATCGCAACTATTATTGGAAATACTCTCCCCACTTAGAACATCATTCTCATACGATCAACTATCTAAAAATGAGCCCAAGTTGTAGTTATCCATAATGTTTTACTAAGATGATAAATCTATTATAAGAAGAGAGAATGATATGTTGAAAAGGAAAGAGAAAATGAGATGAGAGGGCTCAAATGATCTTACCTTCAAACTTGCAAACTACATCCTTATATAATGAGAAATGGAAGTTTCCTGCACAACCACAGTCAAATCCCAAGAGTCATCAAAACCCTCACAAGGGTAGTTCTCGTAGTCAACACATAGACCAAGTCAAATATATTATTACTCTTCGCAGTGGTAAGGTCATCCATAGACCTATTATCGAACCTCGTGAAGTTGAAAATAAATCAGATTCAGAGGGTAAAGAATGGGTTGATGAACCATTACCTATCATTGATGATAATAATTTTTCTCATGCACCTCTATTTCCTCAAGTATTAAAAATAAAGAAATTGAACCATTCCTCAAAGATATATAAAATATTCAAACAGGTGAAGATCAATATTTCTTTGTTAGACGTCATCTAACATATATCATCTTATGCAAAATTTCTGAAAGACTTGTGCACCATTAAAAAAAAAACAGGTAAGAAATAAAGCTTTTTTAACTGAAGAGGTAAGTTCTATTCTCTAAACCAATAATGCATTAAAATATAAGGACCCTGGTTGTACAACTATTTCATGTATGATTGGAAATCAAAAAATTGAACATGTTTTGCTTGATCTTAGAGCCAATGTCAATTTGCTTCCATTTCAGTTTACCAACAACTTAATATTGGCGAGTTAAAACCAACCTCAACTAATTTTTTATTTGCCAATAGATCAGTCAAGGTATCGAAAGGAATTATGGAAGATGTGTTATTACAAGTCGATAAATTCATATATCATGTGGAATCAGCCAATTCCTATAACACTTGGTCGCCCATTTTTAGTAACAGCTAATGCTTTAATTAATGACAGAAATGAAATCATGAATTTGTCCTTTGGTAATATGACTTTACAGCCTAATGTTTTCAACATGTGCAAACAACCATACGATGAAGACAATGAAAACGAGAGAATGAAAACGAGAGCATGAAACTAATTGAACCAATTGTGGAGGAATATATTCAGGTAGTGGAAGACGATGGATAAAAGTAAAATTTTGAAGAACTATGAACACTTGAAGAAGAGAAACATGAAGAAGCACCCAAATTAGAATTAAAGACTTTTCTTGAAGGATTGAAATATACGTTTCTTGGAGATAAACAAACTTACCATTCGATAATTTCTTATTCTCTGACAAGCGTTCAAAAAGGTAAGTTGTTAAATATGTTGAGAGAATATAAACAGGGAATTGGATGAACTTTAAAAGATATAAAAGACATTAATCCTTTAAAATGGATACGCGGAATACATTTCAAAGATAATGTCAGTACACGACCCAAAAAAAATGTTAAACCACCCAAAAAAAATGTTAAACATTTACAAGAAAGAAGCAGTTAAAATAGAAGTCCTTAAATTTCTTGATTCATTCATCTCTTACTGATGATCGAAAAATATATCAATATTTACCGCCCATTTTACTTAATATTTTGTATAGTTTCTCTAATTTTATGAACGTTTTGATGTGTTTGTGTTTATTTTATAGACAAATAAAATATCAAGATTCATCGGAATCAATTCAGGGCTAAAATAATGAAATTTGGATCAAAATGGCAAAATTGGAATTTTACAAGGCGCGTCGCGACGCAGAGGACTATACGCGGCGGAAGTAATTATTCACCGAAGCTTCTTGCCGACACGCGTCATCCACTGTAGTGCGCGTCACGACGCTCAACCCTTAATGCGTTACGACGTCGCGACACTACTGTAGCACATGTGTTTTACATCGTGACGCGGGCCGATTTTGAAGCCTATAAATTGAATCCCAAATCAGAGGAATTCTTCATACTTTCTTCTAGGGAATTTCTCTAGAATATAAAAAAGCGAGTATTTTGTTTGTTTAATTTCGGATTTCTTGTATTTTATTTTTATTTTAGTAATAAAACTTTGTTTGTTTTACTTAAAGCATGAGTATGTAACTTCTTTCTGCTGGGGTGAAAGATGAAACTTTTATTATGATAATTTAGATTAATCTCCCTTATTTTATAATATATAAATTATCTTAAAACCTGACTTAATTGGATATCACATTTATGGTAGGTTGGAATTAATTAAATTAATTTTAACCTGACTTAATTGAATACCGCCTTTATGGTCGGTTGGAATTAATTAAAACATGACTTAATTGGATACCGCCTATATGGTCGGTTGGTAATATAAGGCAAATTTATATATTATAATAAGAGAAATTTCTAGATTTGAAAATTTAAAAGTGGATCCCCTAACCTCATCATTTTATTTCACTGTTTTATTTCAACTTTTTAGTTTTTCAACTTGTTGTATGCTGTTTTGTTTATTTATGTCTTTAGTAATCCTAGGTATGTGTTGTAACTAAATACATTGTCTAGGATTGTGATGAAAATCAATATCAATGATTTAATAAGTTGACTTTTTTTATGTCTTATATGATGTTTTGGTTTATTTATTGATTCTAGTTCTTAATGCTTCTTGTTAATTGGTCACCAATAAGATTGATTAGGTAAACTTAAAATGAACTTGGAAAAGATATTTTAGGTTTAGTCGTAGAGTCAATAGCTCACGATCTCACACTCACCTTAGAGATTTCCTTCCAAAATAGGAATATACCTGTCGGGCGTTAGTAGTCATAATTGGAATTTTAAGATTAATGAATTCAGAGTTTCTTAATTAACATAGAAATATAGTTAATTGTGTTACTTTGGGTGTTTGCATCTGACCATCGGAAGAGGCTTTTGCATATCGTCGTGTTCCAAGTTAATAAACTAGTATATCACATAAGCATAAGGTAATCAACTCATCTTTAGAAGAATATTGGTAGGATTCACAACCCTGGATATTTTCATATCATTAATTTCTTTTGAAATATACCTTAATTTTATTTACTTGTTTTCTTTAAATAAAAATCATCATCCAACCAATAATCAAATTAATAAGATACTTGTAGAAATTTAGCTTCATAAATTAATAGCATTAGTAATAAATACTCGTGGGATCGATACATTTATGCTACTTGAACGATACTTGCGCTTTCGTAATGTGTGTGATTTAACCGATCAAGTTTTTGGCGCCGTTGTCGGGACTTATTTATCTTTTACTATTAATTTTGAGGTTAGATACTTTACTTGTCTCTAATTTTTTTTACTTATTATTTTTATTTTCTTGTGTTTCAGGTTCTCAAACACAACATGAGAAGAACCAGAAGCTTTGAAATCCGTCCGCTTGACCCAGAGATTGAAAGAACTATCAGGCAATTAAGAAGGGAAAGACGAGAAGATCAAAAAGCACTGATCAATATGAACAATCAAGAACATGAACCTTTGGAAGTAGCACCACCAATTCCCATTCGAGACAAAATAATTCTGGTGGTTGACGGCTTCATATTATGCATTGTACTTCCACATCTACCTGTAAATGCTTGTGACATCAAAACATGCATTCAAATGATACAACAATTAGTTCAATTTGGGGGAAGTGCATTTGAAGACCTCAATGCCCACATTAGAAACTTCCTGGAAGTTTGTGGCACATTCAACTATAACCGAGGGGCATATGAAGTAATGCTCCTACTCGTGTTCCCTTATTCCTCGAGAGACAAAGCTATGGCTTGGCTCCATTCATTACCAGCAGGTTCCATAACCACTTGGAACAATCTTGTGTTGGACAGTTATGACCCATAGCGTCACTGTTTGTAAAAGACATTGTGTTTTTGTACAAAATTAACTATGTTGTAATGAAATTGCCTTTTACCGTTTTGTAATTTATTTACTTTCATATATAAATGGTAAAAGTCCATATGATTAGTTCTGGATTGAGATGATATGAGACATTATCAATCCATAAAGGTTTAATCATTAGATATCCCTAGTCGTAGTATTATCGAGATTGGACATCGATAATGCGGAATAGACTAGTATTGCACTTGTGCGCGTTGTGAGGGCATAACGACATAGGTCTCATATATTTAAGTATAGGATACTTATGCAAGTGCGATAGGAGGTTGTGTTTTACCGATGGTACGGAAAACAGCTTCGATCTGGATAGACCCCGCGGAATCCCATTGGGAGTATGTATATGGATTGATGAGAACCACAGTAGATGCTGCTGCTGTAGGAGCATTAATGGCAAAAGAAGAAGATCAAGCTTGGGACTTAATAGAGGAATTGGCCAACAACAACGACTTGTGGCCGACAGAGAAGTATGATCCATCGAGTAGTAGGAATCCACGAAGTAGGAACCAACTCAGCTGTGAATGCTAAGCTGGATCAGATTTGCAAATGCCTGGAAACTCTTAGCATGCAAGTTAATGCTGGATCCATAAGTTCACCATATGGAGGAGTACCTGAGGCAAAATCTCACAACCCACATGATGAATCTGTGAACTATGTCAGCAACTTCAACAGATAAGGAAACAATCCATACTCCAATACCTACAACTCAGGTTGGAGGAATCATCCCAATTTTACATGGAGCAATACTTCTGGGCAGATATCAAATGAAAGGAACAATTCACCATCTGGATTCCAACAACAAAGTAAAGGACAGAGGTATGAAAAGCAAGCAGGAATAGAAGATGTACTTGCCCAGATGAAAAAGCAAGAAGCCAAATACGACGCTTTAGCAACTGTGGTTCAAAATCAAGCAGCATCTTTGAAGGCACTGGAGAATCAAATGGGATAACTGGCCAATGTTCAGAGTTACAGATCGCAAGATACCCTTCTTAGTGACACAGAACCAAATCCAATGAGCAGAGGGAGGGAGAGATGCCAAGCTATCACCTTAAAAAGCGACACTGAAATTAATAAAGATGTTAGAGTCAAAGCAACTAATAAGGAAGTTCCAAAAGAAAGCAATTAAGCAGATCCACAGATGGAGGAATAAGAGGTAAAAGAAAATGATCGAGAAAGATTTACTCCACCTCCACCTTTTCCACAGCGTCTCCAGAAACACAAACTGGACAAACAATTTGCTCGATTCCTGGAAATTTTCAAAAAGCTACACATCAACATTCCATTTGCAGAAGCGTTGGAGAAAATGTCCAGCTAGTAAAATTCATGAAAGATATTCTATCACGAAAGAGAAGATTGGGAGATTACGAGACTTAACATTGACAGAAGAATGCAGCACCATCATTCAGAGGAAGCTCCCCCCAAAGTTGAAGGATCCTGGAAGTTTCACCATCCCTTGCATCATATGAGAACATTACCTTGGTAAGCCTTTGTGTGATATAGGCGTTGGTATTAACTTGATGCCTTTTCTATTTATAAGAAACTGCAGCTTGGAGAAGCAAAGCCCACCTCAGTCACTCTGCAACTTGCTGACAGATCACTCATATTTCCGAGAGGTGTAGTAGAAGATTTACTGGTCAAAGTCGACAAATTCATTTTCCTAGCAAATTTCATTGTCATTGACATGGAGGAATACATAGATGTATCTATCATCATTGGGAGACCATTCTTGGCTACAGGTCGAACTATCATTGATGTACAAAAAAAAGAACTAACCATGAGAGTGCAAGACCAATAAGTAACATTCAATGTGTTTAAATCTATGAAATTCCCGAATGACGAAAGAGATGGGGAATGTTTCAGATTTGATGTACTAGATAGTACCATCCAGAACACATATGCTATGCAACTTTACACTGACAAACTTGACGCATGCATCACTGACATGACTAACAAAGAATTAGATGATGAGATTCTGGAATGTATCAACTATCTTGATGGAGCCTCTCGCTTCAGATCGACACCACAAGTGGAAAGCTTGAAACTACCAAAAAATGAGCGAGTCAAACCCTCGATAGAAGAACCACCGCAACTAGAACTAAAGCCACTTCTGAGCCATCTCAAGTATGCATACTTGGAAAACTATTCTAATTTACCTGTAATTATTTCTTCATCGCTAACATGGTGCATGAAGATAAGTTGCTGAGAGTGCTACGTGAGCACAAGAGAGCTATTGGCTGGACTATAGCAGATATTCGAGGCATCAGTCCATCATTTTACATGTACAAAATCTTGATGAACGATGAGTATAAAGGCACAGTAGAGCATCAACGAAGGCTGAATCCAATCATGAAGGAAGTAGTAAAGAAAGAAATCAACAAATGGTTCGATGCATGCATCATTTACTCCATCTCTGAAAGCTCTTGGGTAAGTCATATGCAATGTGTACCCAATAAGATAGGAATGAATGTAGTCACCAATGAAAAGAATGAGATGATTCCAATGAGAACAGTGACTGGATGAAGAGTGTGTATGGACTACAGGAAGCTGAACAAAGCCACACGAAATGATCATTTCCCGCTACCATTCATTGACTAGATGCTAGGCAGACTGGCGGGATACGATTTCTACTGTTTTCTGGATACTCAAGATACAATCAGATTGCCATCGCCCCAGAAGATCATGAGAAAACCACATTCACATCCTCATATGATACTTTTGCTTTCCACAGGATGCCATTCGAACTCTGTAATGCTCCTGCCATATTTCAATGTTGCATAATGGCCATCTTTTTAGACATGATAGAACAAAGCATGGAAGTCTTCATGGATGAATTTTCAGTGTTTGAAGACTCATTCGATCACTGTTTGCAAAATCTAGGAAAATAATTGCAAAAATATGAATATACTAATCTGGTACTGAACTGGGAGAAATGCCACTTCATGGTGCAAGAAGGCATTTTCCTGGGACATCGAATCTTACAGAAAGAAATTGAGGTAGACAAAGTAAAGATCGAGAAGATAGAGAAACTACCCCCCATCATCAGTCAAAGGGATTCGAAGTTTTCTTGGGCATGCAGGATTTTACCGAAGATTCATCAAAGATTTCTCCAAAGATTGCCAAACCTCTGTGCAACCTGTTGGAGAAATACGTACCATTCCAATTCACCAAGGAATTCCACCATACTTATGAGATCTTGAAACAGAAGTTGGTCTCTGCCCCCATCATAGTAGTACCATATTAGACGCTTCATTTTGAAGTGATGTGCGATGCTAGTGATTTTTCTGTAGGTGCAATTTTGGGACAACGTAAGATGAAAGTTTTTCACACTATTTACTACACCAGAAAACCTTTTAATGAAGCACAACTCAACTACACAACAACTGAAAAGGAATTGCTAGCAGTTGTGTTTGCTTTTGATAAATTATGCTCCTATTTGTTGGGTCCCAAAGTGGTGGTCTACACAGATCATTCAGCAATTAAATACCTGATCGTAAAGAAAGATGCCAAGCCCATATTGATCCGTTGGGTACTTCTACTGCTAGAATTTGACGTGGAGATCCGAGACAGGAAGGGGACAGAAAATCAAGTGGCAGATCACTTGTTAAGGCTCGAAAATGGAAGTACAACTGGCAATGAACTGACAATCAATGAAACATTTCCAGATGAACAGTTGTTCGCTATCAAGCATCAGGAAATCCCGTGGTATGTTGACTATGTGAACTACATAGTATCAGAGAAATGGCCGTTCGAATGAACACATCAGCAAATGAAGAAATTTTTCAGCGAAGTCAAACACTACATCTGGGATGAACCATACTTATTCAAGCATTGTGCTGATCAGTTATTGAGACGTTGTGTACCATATGAGGAGGTCAATAGTGACCTGCAGCATTGTCATTCATCTCCATATGGCGGACACTTCTGAGGAAATAAAATCGCGATTAAAGTGTTGCAATCAGGTTTGTTCTGGCCCATTTTATTTAAAGATGCTCACTTATTCAATGTGACATGTGCCAAAGAACGAGAAATATTTCGAGGAGAAATGAATGACCTCTTCCAAGCATTCTCGAAGTAGAGATATTTGATGTATGAGGGATTAATTTTATGGGACCCTTTGTTCCATCATATGGAAACCTGTACATTCTGATTACAGTAGACTACGTCTCCAAATGGGTTGAAACAACAACATTACCATCGAATGATTCCAAAGTGGTTTTACATTTCCTCAAGAAAAATATTTTCACTCGTTTTGGAACATCTCGAGCAATCATCAGTGATGGTGGAACACACTTCTGCAACAAATACTTTGATGCTCTCCTAGCCAAATACAGAGTTACTCACAAAGTTACCACTGCTTACCATCCACAGTCAAGTGGTCAGGTTGAAGTTTCCAATAGAGAAATCAAAAGAATCTTGGAGAGAACTGTTTGTTCAACAAGCAAGGACTGGTACAAAAAATTGGATGATGCATTATGGGCCTACTGCAAAGCTTCCAAGACACCCATTAGAATATCCCAATACCGACTAGTGTTTGGAAAGGCATGTCATTTTCCTGTGGAGCTCGAACATAAAACATATTGGGCACTGACAAAGCTGAATTTTGATCTGCACGAAGCGGGGGAGAAACAACTCTTACAATTGAATGAATTAGAGTAATTTTGTCTCCATGCTTATGAGAATGTCAAACTGTACAAATAAAAGACCAAGAATTGGCATGATCAGAAAATAGTGCGCAGACAACTGGAACCAGGGCAGTATGTGTTGTTATACAACTCAAGATTGAAACTTTTCCCTGGCAAGCTGAAATCACGGTGGTCAAGTCCATTTGTGATTACACAAGTGTTACCCTACATAGTAGTTGAGATATATAACCCCAACTCCAACAACACATTCAGGGTCAATAGCCAACGTATCAAGCACTATTGGGGAGAATCATTTGAGCGACGAAAAAAGTCTCACACTGGCAGATCCAGCCTAATGTTTGGGCAATATGTCTGGCTAAAGACGTTAAATTTAACACTAGCATGGAGGCAACCCAGGCATTCTGTATATATTAAAATATTATGTGTTTAATTTTTGTAGGAAAAATCGCAGACAGGATGGAAGACACTCTCACAAAACTTCACAAGCATTTTCCTTCTCTCCCTCAAAACTCTCTGATGAAAGTCTACAAAGCACGCATTGAAAGAATGAGGCTTTTGATGATCCAAGGTATTCATAGTGATATTCATTGGATAATTGAAGCACGAGTTCGCTTGGCAGGTGAGTCATATGACTCTTTCATTTCATTTCTGCCTAGTTTAGGAAAAAACACCTATGCTAAGAAAAGAAGAGCTAAACGATTTGGTGTTTGTTATAAATGTGCACATTGTACTTGCAACACACGTTGTCATTCTTTAGGAATGATGTCTGATAATCGTGAAGATAAAATAAAATTCATTAGGGATGACATGAGTAAGAAGTCATTAGATGACATATCATTGACTCTTGAGACGTATCCCAATGGATATGTTCATCACGCAATTCACAATTTACATACACAATTCCAGAAAGAAAGACAATAATTGAATCTCGGGAATCTGACTTTAAAAGACCTTGTTTGCCAATTTATAAGAAAATTGGATTGGAAGCTTGTCCCTGACCCATAGAGGTCATTCAAGTCGTTACTGGACATACATATTATTGCTTTGATTTCTTTGTCTTTAACTAATTGTTGTGATTTATTATTTCTTTTATTTTCGCCGACAAGATCCAGACTTTTTGACTTTCACGATTTATTTTAATGTTCATTTAATAATTGTTATTTGACAGGTACTAGTGCAATTATTACTCACCCTTTTTCAGGATCTATAAATTCAGCTCGTCATTTCTCTCTTCAAACACATCCAGATTAGAGAGAGAGTAAAATAAGAAAATGGAAGCAACTTCAAGAAGACAAGTCATTAACATATGTGTGTTTTTTGGAACTAGTTTTGGATCTAAACCAGAATTTGTTGAAGCAGCAAAAGAATTGGGTAGAGTTATGGAAGAACGTAATATGCACTTAGTATATGACGGTGACAATCTTGGACTGATGGGGTACGTTTCAAAGGCCGTACAAGAAGGTGGCAGTCAAGTTTTGGGAATCATTCCAAAAACTTTGGCGGACGCAAATCTTATCGGACAATCAAACGGAGAGGAATGCATCGTGTCAGGTATGTTCGGACGACTTGTTGAAATGATTAATCATGTTGATGCTTTTATTGTTTTGCCATGTGGCATGGGCAGGATGGAGGAAATTTTCACTGTGATATCTTAGGCGAACTTGAACATACACCAGAAATCAATTGGACTGTTTAATGTTGATAGATTTTTTGACTTTCTTTTTGTGTTTCTTGAAGATGCCAAGAGAATGGGTTCCTTTCAAAACTCATGAAAGATATTCTCTTCACTGCCAGAACATCCAATAATTTAATTAACCAACTCTTGACGTTTGATCCAAATATTGACCATATCCTTTCCAAGTTGAACTGGTTTGATAATGATCGTGATAAGAAGCTTCAGATAAATCTGGATCTTAACCTTTAGTTTTCTTTTTAGATGTAGAATTTCACGCTAACCAGGTACTGTCTTCTAAACTCTTCTTCTTCTTTTTAGATATTGGGGACAATGTCTCAATTAGGTTTGGGGGAGAGAATAATTGATTAGTATATGTTTTTATTTTTTCTTTGTGTTGTTTATTTGTTTTACTTAAAAATAGATAAATAAAAAATATTATAAATAAATAAATAAATTTGATTTTTATGTTTTTAAATTACTAACCAAGTGGAATGGTGTTTTGAGATAACTGTGTAAGGAGTTTTCACTCCTGATACGTATCTCAGCCTGATTCGTAACAAATTAATTTTTGTTTATTTCCTTTTTAAATTATTTAAATTCCTGAATTCTCCATAATATTGACTAAATTTGATCTTCGTATGCTCATTTGACAAGTATTATCAACATACATGGTAACATACGAACATGGGTTGTAAGTGAAAGTTTGTAATATTCAGTGCTCTATTTTATTGGAAGTAGCACATAAAAGCGATTGAATTTAAAAAAATGTGTATATGAATAATTAACCATGTTTTTACTTAGTAACCGGACGTCTTGTCTCAGTAAGCAGTGACTGTTTGCGTCAAACATTAAAAGCCTGAGTTAATAATAATAAAGTTTCTACTTAGTAACCGGACGTCAAACGGTAGAGCTTTTAACATCTGAGATCTGAGAAATTAAGTCTGTAGGGGTGTCTTAACACCTAGTGCTATAAAGCCAACTGGTTTGAGAGTCACTGTCCCAAAGCTCGCTACAAGAATTAAAGATGTTATAAAAAAAATTTAAAAAAAATGTACATAAAAATCCATTGCCAAAAATGTGTAAATTCTGATATAACTTTAGGACAAAAATATTACTCTCTTTTCAACTACACTTATGAATATTGTGGGCACAATGAATTGATTAATACCTGGTAAAAAAATATCGAAGAATTTACTTATTTGGTAATTTAAAAAGAAAGAAAACAACTATTAACTTGGATAAGAATTTCACTTGTTTAGTTACTAACTTGTTTATCTTTTTATTTTGTTTTGTGTGATTGATTGTACATTTGATTGACGTTTATGGGTATCGTCGCTGTAAACTCTCACGAGACTACAACTCGTCCACTAGGGACACCCAGTGGTTTAAAGGCTTGTTGCATACGCTAAATACAACTGTAATCCCTACGAAAGTGGCTTAGGTTAATTTACTTTAAAGTTGTTTATTTCATTTTGTTTTGTTGTTTTGCTCGAGGACTAGCAAAATGTTAGGTTTGGGGGTGTGATAAACGGAAAATATATCAATATTTACCGCCTTTTTACTTAATATTTTGTATAATTTCTCGAGTTTTATGAATATTTTGATGTGTTTGTGTTTATTTTGTAGATAAATAAAATACCGGGACTCACTGGAATCAATTCGGGGCTAAAACGATGAAATTTGGATAAAATGGGTAATATTGAAATTTTACAAGGCGCGTCGCGACACAGAGGACTATGCTCGTTGCGAAGCGGAAGCAATTATTCACCGAAGTTTCCTACCGACACGCATCATCCACTGTAGCGCGCGTCGCGATGCTTATTCAGATATCGGGGACAATGTCTCAATTTGGTTGGGGGATGAGATAATTGACTATATATTTTTCATGTTTATGTTTCATTATTGTGTTTTTCTTTTTTAAAAAAATGTTTTCATTTTTTTGTTGTTATTTTATGTAAAAAAAAAAAAGTTTTTATTATGTTGTTTTTGCTTTGTTGTTATTTTGTGTGTTGTAAAAAAATATTTTATGTTGATTTTCTCTTGTGCTTTTCAAAAAAAAAATACACATAAACCAACAATAAGTTTTTGACTAACCAATTGGAATTTTTGTTCAGAGATGGCAATGTAAGGAGTTTTCTCTTCTGAGACGCATCTCAATATTTCGTAACAAGTTATTTTTGTTTTTTTTTTCTTTTTGAATCATTAAAATTTTTGAATTCTCCATAATATTGAGTAAATTTGATCTTCATATACTCATTTGACAGATATTATCAACATACATGGTAACATATGATCGCAGGTTGTAATTGAAAACTTTGTAATATTCAGTTCTTTAATTTGTTGGAGTTAGCACCTAAAGGCAGTGAAATTTATGTTTTTATTCCAAAAAAAACTTACCATGTTTTTACTTAGTAACATGACATATTACCTCAGCAAGCAGTGATTGTTCGCGTAAAATGGTAAAGCTTGAGTTAGTTTTAAAAAATGATAATAATCAAGCTTTTACTTAGCAACCGGACATCTTACCTTAGTAAGTAGTGATTGTTCGCGTAAAACGGTAGAGCTTTAGTTTGTAAAAAAAAGGTGTGAATAAGTTCGATTTTGTAGTCTCTCTAACTCAAGCAATAAAGTCTGTAGGGGTGTTTTAACACTTAGTGCCATAAGACCAACTGGTCTGGGAGCCACTGGCCCAAAGCTCGTTATTTGGGTTAAAGAGAAAGCTTAAGGAAATCAGACACTTCTTCTTTTTAAAATCTGAAATCTGAGTAATTAAGTCTGTAGGGGTGTCGACATAGTGCCCTAAAGCCAACTGGTTTGAGAATCACTAGCCCAAAGCTCGTTATAAGGATTGAAGATGTATTATTATTATTATTTAATTTTTTTTTTTGGTATTTATAAATAAACTCTCATTACCAAAAATGTGTGAACTCTAATATAATTTTAGGACAAAATATTCACTTTTCAATAAGACCTGTGAATATTGTGGGTACAATGAATTGATTGATACTTTATTTTATATGTGCATGGAAGAATGGTAAAAAATATAGGAGAATTTACTTATTTGATTATTTAGAAAGAAAGAAAACAATTATTAACTTGGATAAGAATTTTTCTTTTTAGTTTTCGCTCAAATTACTAGGGACTAGTAATAAGCTAGTTGGGGTGGGAGATGAATTAATCATTTTACACTTGTAGTTTCATTAATCTCCTTAATTTAGCATATTTGTAAGGTAATAATTAAATTTATGTTATATATATTTTTATTGTGATTTTTTTTTTTTTTTTTTTTTTTTTGCTTATGTAGGTGAAATTATACTTTGGATTTTGGAGGCTAAAAAATTAAAAAAGCAATCTAACAATGTATAATTTCAGAAATTCTAGTCTTGCGTAATTTTCGTATTTTGGCCCTAACTATTTACTCTGATATCGGATTGAGGTTATTCCAGTTTTAGATAAAATAAGATTCAAATATCTACAACTTAAATGTTTACAAGATTTTATAGTTCTGAAATTTTCAAGGCCAAAATTGATGAAAATTCTAAAGTGTGTTAGATGTAATATTTGAAGACAAAAACAAAAAGGAAAAAAATTAAAAAAACAAAAAAAAAACAATATATATATATGAAAGGTGGGAAATGACATCCACCTTTGCAAATGCATGATTTGTGAAGAGTATGGGTGCTGAGCCCTCTACTATAAATAAATGTGCTCAACACCTTAGAAATTCAGTCTGATTTCTATAATTATCTCTGAAAATTTATGGAGTTTCAGCTCTTATGTGTTTTTTTTTAAAAAACCTTTTTGTAATTTATTTTTCTTTCAGTAATTTACAAAATTACGTGTGTTTTTATTCAAATCTTGAGTATCTAATTTCGTCCTACTAGGGTAAAGAGTAAAGCTTTTAATATGAAAATATAGATTAATCTCACTTATATTATAATATATGAATTATAATCTAATGATTAATACTTAATTTAAATCTGGATAAATTATTGACAAACTTTGTTACCGCCTATGTGGCTGATTTTTATTCATTTTGCATAATTGAGTACCTAATTGGATTTGTTATAGACAAATATTATCACCGCCTTATGGATGGTGGTTTTATATATTTTGACATAATTAATTCATGAAATAAATTAATTGGGTAATAATGATAATTTATATATTATAAAAAGTGAGATTTCTAAATTTGAAATATTAAAAGTGGATCTCCTAATCTCATTATTTTATTTTATTGTTTTGTTGCACTCCAATTTAAAATTTTCCAATCACTTCAAGCAATTCAATCTTTTCATTTTACTCAAATTGTTATTTTATTTTACTAAATCTATTCAATGTGGATCAACCCCGGATTTACCAGGTTATTTTATTACTTCGACACTCTTATACTTGGAGTAAAAGAACCAGTTTGTAAGCGGTTACTTGGAGCTATGACTACCATTCTACCAGCATTTGACCACATTTGGGTGACCGAGAATTTCATGAGTAATTTCATTGTGAGATGGCGAGGGGGAGGCAAAGAAAGGCAGAGAGAGAGAGGAGAGAGAGAGAGAAGAGAGAGAGAGAGAGAGAGGAGGGAGAGGGGAGAGAAGGGGGGGGGGGGAAAGGAAAGGAGGAGGAGGAGGAGGAGGAGGAGGAGGAGGAGGAGAGAGGAG